>VWZO01020507.1:0-53893 GCA_013396975.1 Bucco capensis | reverse complement strand
CATCCAGCCTCGTGTCTGGCCGCGGCGGCGGTAGCAGCGGAACAGCGCTGTGGGCGAGTGTCTCGGTTCCGGAGCCGCTGCCAAACGCGAAGGGCTAAAGGCGACGGACGGCTCCGAAAAGAAGAGCTGTGTGTATCTTGTGTTAGTGCACGTTCTCCTGCAGAGTTTCCCCTCCATATCGTGGGATTCTTAAATGAAGCCTGGCAAAGGGCTGAGGCACGAGGGGTGATAGTAGTGGTGGCCAGGAGCAGGTGGCCCCGGAACTTAACTGACACGTGGCAAATACAGGAGGGCTGTGGAAGGATAGCAGAAGATACTGGTGGGTGAAATGCTGGGCATGAACCAGTGCTGTGTGCTCATAGCCCAGAAGCCAACCATCTGCTGGGCTGCATCCTCAGCAGGTTAGGGAGGGGATTGTGCCCCTCTGCTCTGCTCTGGGGAGACCTTACCTGTAGTGCTAAGTCCAGCTCTGGAGTCCTTAGCACCGAGAGACATGGATTTGCTGGAGCAGGTCTAGAGGAGGACACAGAGATGATGTGAGGGCTGGAAGCTCTCTGCTGTGAGGACAGGCTGAGTGAGTTGGGCTTGTTCAGCCTGGAGAAGAGAAGGCTCCAGGGAGACCTTCTTGCAGCCTTTCAGTACTTCAAGGGGCCTAGAAGAAAGATGTTGAGGTACTTTTTAGCAGGGCTTGTTGTGACAGCACAAGGGGTGATGGTTTGAAACGAAAGGAGGGAGATTGAGACTAGATCTGAGGGAAAAAGTGTTTTATGCTAAAGGTGGTGAGACACTGTCCTGGGGTGGTAGAAGCCCCATCCCTGGAACCATTGCAGGTGAGGTTGTTTGGGGCTCTGAGCAACCTGCTCTACTTGCAGATGTCCCTGCTAACTGTGCAGAGAGCTTGGACTAGATGACCTTGAAAGTACAGCAGCTCCATGACAAGCTGGTCGGTTGTAGGGTGAAGAGATGTGGTTCCTCCTAACCTCTGGAAGAGGCACCAGAGTAGTCCCATGTGAGCATGTGGTTGGGTAATGGAACATCTGCTGTGTGACACACCTGCAGTGCTACTGGATGTGTCCATAATCCCAGAGCATAGCATGGCTCCTGCAGGCATAGGCTTGAAATAACAGCCACAGGGCTTTGGGCAAGTTGTGGCATTGCATAAGAGTGGGGAAGGCCCATGTGTTCCTTCCAGCTAGAGAAATGGTGCGCCTTTTCAAGGTCTGGCTGGCACAGGAGATCCAAAGCCTCTCTGACTTTCTGGTGTTGGGTTTGGATCTCTTACTGCAGTATCACTTGCATGCTGACCTGTGGTGCATCAGAGGGAAAAGTGCATTTCCTCCTCTGGTGGCCTTCTAAAAACCAATGAATTTGATGCTCTTTAGTTGCTGCGATTCCTGTGACAGTGCATTCTTTTTCCTGTACAACTACAAGGCCCTGACAAGCCCTTTTCTAAGGACTCCTTACTGCCCTTTATCTCCTCTGAGCCTCTGAAATTGGCTTGCAGATTCCCTCCTGGTTTTCTCTGTGGGTTGGTGCTCTGATTTGCTGACATTTAGGAGGAGGAGGAACTATGTGTGCTGGTAATGCACTCTGAGAAAATCAAGTTTGTACTACTTGAAATAGCAGCTGTTCTGACAAAAACCTACTTGGTCTAGGGTCATGCTTATGTGGGAGGGTCTAGGGTCATGCTTATGTGGGGGGGTCTAGGGTCATGCTTATGTGGGGGGGTCTAGGGTCATGCTTTTCTGGCTTGACTTTGGCTGCTGTGCAGTGATGGAGGTTGGTTGGCTCTTGTTCCAGTATGGGATTTCTGAGTGCAGCTTGAGAGAGAATACAGCAAGAACTCCTGGGTTGAGTGCTCTGTACCTGTAATGCCCTTCCCAAATTGGTAACAGAAGCTAAGACCAGCAGCTCCCTTGCCTGGAATACACTTGAGCTAAATCAACCCCAGACTTGCCAGGAGCAGAGTGCCAAGGAGCCATTGTGAACCCAGCAAGGAGCAGCAGAGCTGTGCCTGTTCCCCTGCCTTCCTGCAGCCAGGCAGAGCTGTTGGCAGTGCTGGCAGTTGTGAGGCAGAGTGCTGTTTGCTTGGGTTGTCTGAGAGTGTCCTGCTCTTGAGTGGTTGCTGCTGGTGGCAGGCAGCCACCTTGCTCCTCTGCCATTGGCACTTGGGGGGTTCTGGAGCAGGGAAGCATCTGCTGCTCTTTGGAGAGTTGCCCTAGCTCCTATTTTAGGAAGCCTTCTCTTTCTCTGCAAAACTTACTTCTCTTCAGTAACTTGGTGAAATGAAGACTAAATCCTGTGGTGCTTTAGACTGGGAAGGAGCTCAGGAGGCTTCTTGTCTAACCACTGCAGGCTGGAGTGATGTCAAACTTCTAACATCTTGCTCATCTCAGATACTTAAACTTCTCTTTTTTTTTTTTTTTTTTTTTTCCTCTGACACAATGTTCAAAATTNNNTTTTTTTTTTTCCCTGGCTCAAAGTTGCAAATATTTTCGTGAGAAACAGGTTTTATTCAGCAATTTGCTGTAGTTTGGAGCATAAGTGTGGTGAGGAGCAGCTGAGGGCACTGGGGTTGGTTAGTCTGGAGAAGAGGAGGCTCAGGGGAGATCTTGTCTCTCTCTACAACTCCCTGCAAGGAGGTTGCAGTGAGGTGGGGGTAGGTCTCTTCTCCAGGTTAACAGTGAGAGGAAGAGAGGAAATGGTTTCAAGTTGCAGCAGGGGAGGTTAAGGTTAGATATAAGGATGAATTTCTTTATTGAAAGAGTTAAGTCTTGGCTCAGGCTGCCCAGGGAGGTGCTGGAGTCACCATCCCTGGAGAAACATTGAGCTGCTCTCCTTAGGGCCATGGTTTAGTGGCATAGCAGTGGTAGGTATGGCTGGACTTGATGAGCTTAGAGGTTTTTTCCAACCTTTGTGCCTTCACTCCAGGCATGGTTGAACAATGCTACCTATAGTTCTTCCCAAGTGGCTGCTGGTGCTGCTGCTTTCTCCTGTGCTGACTGTACAGCTGTAGTGGGGCCAGCAGAGGCTTGCAAAGATGAGCTCGCCTTAACTGAGCTTCTTGGAGTTGGTTCACTTGCAAGCAAAGAAGAGCTAAAGATGGGCAATTTGCTCTCAATTTCTTCAAGAAGAAATCTGCTCGAGGTGGTTGATCAGGCTGGTGCTTTCAGGCAAACCCCCTCATTCAGTCTTAAACTGTTCTTTCCCTCTGTCAGTGGTTAACAGTAAGTTCTTTGAGCAGCAGCAAAGCTGGATGAACACACTCTTGCCTCTTCTGGTTGGCTTCTTGTACTTAACATGAGCTACATTTGACTACGCTTAGTGCAGCATCTAAAAATAGTGATTTGTGTGGCAGGGCCACTAAAGGAGGCATGAAAAATGTATGTGAGCAGTGGAGTAGGTGCTTACTTGTGTCTTTTTAGTACTAAGCATATGCAAGGTGACTCCCAAACTCTTATTGACCAGGAGTTGGGCTAACAAATAAGCTCTAAATCAGACCTCAACAAGAATCTTACTAGATTAATAACATGTGATGCTTATAGAATCAGAGAGATTGGAAAAGATCTTTGAGGTGAAAAGCTGGTTGATGCTTGCTGTGGTCCCTGGAAAACAGCATCTTGCAGAAGAGACCCTGATCCTTAGGAAGATCTTGGGACAACCTTGATGAAAGAAGTGGAGTGATGACTGATTTGACTGACAATTGAAGAACTCCATCCAAAGGACTGTAGTGCTGTCCAGGTGGTAATGTGGTGATAACCTTTTATGGAAGCAGGATCATTTCTCAAGCTTGTTAGCATCAAATGAAATAGTTCTTGCCTGAGACCTAAGTTTCAGTCCCTGTTGCACAAGTGAGAGCAATCTTGCTTGGCAGGTGTTTGTTTGCCAATGTGCAGGGAGAGTTGACATCACTACTCAATGTTGCAGGTTACAACAGCCAAGCTAGTGCAATGTGTGCTGAGGGTGGAGGGAGTGGGGAAATGCTGTGCTCCAGTGTCTATGGCTTTTTCTCCCATTTCCCACTATCCATCCTAAATTTTCACTGGTAAAAAAAACACCCAGCCTAAGCAAGCACTGTTTTGAGCCCTGGTAGCTCCTAGTGAGGCAGGGAGCTTCTCCAGGAGTTTTGTTACTGCTTTTACCATTTGACTTGCATCAGTATAGGAACAGGCTTTGCCCTGTTTAACTGCAGAGACCAGAGATGTGTGTGAGGGACAGGTTGGGGCTCTAGTGTGGTGTCTTCACCTCTGTCGTCCTGCTGAGTGGAGGACAGATGCTGTTTGCATTGAGCTGAAGGGAATACCCATCTCTGATAAACAGCCTGAGAGGGAAATGCTGGCAAATTGATTAGCCCAGGGGATGAATAGCTGTGTTATTTTAAGCTAGCTTGTTCCCTCAAACTTCTGTGTATTTTATAATAGGAATACTTGTGATGGAAACCTAGAGAATTGATGCAAGGATGTGACCTAGAGCAGCATCTGACTGCAGTTTCTTTGTATTGCTTTTGTGGCCAGGGTGGTACTTTCCCCTTTGGGAAGGTTACCTGAGAAAGCACACTCCTTATGTAGGAGTGAGGAACAAAGAAGTGTCTCCAGCAAGGAAAATCCAGCTCTAAGTGTGCTGGGTGTTGGAACTAGTTGGAGCAGTGCGCTCCTGTGTAAGGAGCAGGGGAGCTAGCAGAAGGTCCTGAGCCCTTGAGGGCAGAGCTGAGCATGAGCTTTGGGAAAAGCTGCTGTCATTTGCTACCTGGGAGTTATTTTTTGGTAGGTAGGTGAAACACATTGTTGTTCTTGGTCTTACGAATATTGTCATTCCTAAAGCAGAGAGTTGGGACAACCATCTCTGCTACAGAAGGAAGATGGTGAGATATTTGCTGTCCTCATTATTCTAACAGAAATGCCAAGTGTTCTTTAGGCTTGTATGTGAACACAAATGTGGGGTAAACAGCATAGCTAGTGGGTAAAACCTCTCTTCTTTTGTTGAGGTTGCATGATTAATCACTTGCCTAAGTAGATGCAGGGTTGCTGCTTGGAACTTCAGATGACTTCTGTTGCTGACTTGTTGCTAGGCTTTAGGAAACTTAGGTTCCTAGAGTATGCAGAACACTTTCCAGATGGAGTACAGGAATATCTGTTGCCTTCCTTCCCCTGTAATACACTTAATTGCACAAAAGGACTCTACCTTCAATCTGCTGTTTTTTGACTCCTGAATATTTCACCGTAATGTAGAGGCAAAGGTTTGTGTCATTGAGAGGAAGAAACTGTTGTGCAGAGACTAAAGAGTCTGGGAAACCTCTCTGAGAAACCTGTCCCTGGAAGCATTCCAGGTCAGGTTGTCTGGGGCTCTGACCAAGCTGCTCTAGTTAGAGCTGTCTGTGCTTGCTGCAGGAGGCTTGGACTAGATGACCTCTAAATGTCCCTTCCTACACTGTGATTCTGTGTCCAACCTTTGTCTGGCATGACAGCAAGGGATGTGTGTGCTGATGAAAGGACACTTGTGTTTAAAGACCAGTTACCTGTCCTAATACAAATTAAGATTCTTTGTCTCAGCAGTCCCCAGTTCTGTCTTTGGATCTATCCCCAAACTTTTGGGGCTTCACAGCTTTGTGTTGGTTGCTAGATTGTGTTCTCAAGGCCTCAGTTTGCTGGACTGGTTTTCACCTTTGCTACTGTTAACCAATTGTAGTCATGGTCTAGGTGTTTCCTCCAAATTCCAGGGCCTCATTGATGTGGCTTCCAAAGAGGTAGCTTTTCAAGCTGCCAGTTAAGCAGACTTGTGGCAGGATCTGCTCACAGGTGGATTTGTCACTTGTGTGCAGTCACTAAGGGTCCCAAGATCAGTCTCTGCAGAGGTGGTAAGAGCAGCCTCTTTTACTCTTCCTCAGTATAAGGACATCAACCTGTTGCAGTGGGTCCAGAAGAGGGGCACAAAAATGCTGTGAGGACAGGGTGAGAGAGTTGGCCTTGTTGAGCCTGGAGAAGGCTCCGGGGAACCTTGTTGTGGCATTCCAGTACTGAAAGGAGTCTTGAAGAAAGTTGGGTACAGACTTCTTACGTGGGCCTGTTGTGAGAGAACAAGAGGAAATAGCCTCAAGTTGCATCAGGGGAGGTTTAGAGTAGAAGTTAGGAACAATTCTTTCCTGCAAGGGTTGTTCAGTCTTGGCCCAGGCTGCCCAGGTGGGTGCTGGAGTCACCATCCCTGGAGGGGTTTAAAATGTACTTAAGGGCCATGGTGGTGATAGGTAGATGGTTGGACTTGATGGTCTTAGAGGTGTCTTCCAACCTTGATGATTCTGTGACAGGACAAGGGGGTGATGGTTTTAAACTGAAAGGAGATTTAGACTAGATAGAAGGAAGAAATGGTTTATGCTGAGGGTGATGAAACACTGGCCCAGGTTGCCCAGAGAGGTGGGAGATGTCCCATCCCTGGAAGAATTCCAGGTCAGGTTGTCTGGGGCTCTGAGCAAGCTGCTCTAGTGGCAGATGTCCCTGTTGACTGCAGTGGGGTTGGACTAGATGACCTCGAAAGGTCATGCATGAGCCTATGAATACAAGGTGCTCCTCACACCTGTACAACCCAGACTTCCACAGTGAGCTGCGGCTTCTCCGTGGCCGCCAGCTCCTGCAGCAGCCGTGGGACAGCGCGGTGCCCCTGCGCTGGGGCGGAGGCGCCAGGCAGTGGCAGCGTGGCGCGGGGAGCCTGTCCCTGTGTCCCCGGGCGCTGGCTTCACAGCTCCCGCTTCGCCGCGGCGCCGCAGCGCCCCCTGCCGGCCCGCCCGCGCAGGCTCGCTGCTCGTGCTCGGTGCCGCTCGCTCTCAGTCGGTGCCGGTGTCGCCGCCTCGCCTCGCCTTTCCTGCCGGCGGGAGCCAGCCCCGCTTCTCCGCTGGCTCCGGGAGGCGGCGGGGGAAGGCTGTTTAGCTCCCTACGGGGGATCTCCCCGCGGGAGAAGGTTTTTCCCGCCCCCGCCAAGGGTTAAGGCTGCCTCACCTCAGCCGGCCCGGCCGCGGCGGGAGGGAGGAGGAGAAGCGGCGTCACTGCGGCGGCTCCCGCGCACGTTACCTAACCGGTGACATAACGTGCTCCCTCCACTCCGCTTACGAAACGCCCGGGGCAGGATCGCAGACCCTGCAGGGCAGGGCCCGGCCGGGGTGCGATGGCTCCGGGCTCCCGGGGTGCCCCTTGCTCCCTTCCCCCTGGGGGCTGCCCCGTCCCTCAGCCGGACCGGAGAGGAGGAGTTCTCCTCCCTAAGTTTCACCGGCAGTACGCAGGGGTGAAGGAGTGAGCCCTTCGCCCCTACGTGGGACCCGCCATCCCGAGCCCTGCCTGGGTAGGAGCGAGCCAGGATGGGGATCTGCAGGCGCCCCAGGGGATGGGGACAGTGGGGAGCACCGGGGCCAGCAGAGCGGCTCTGCCAGCCCATGCAGTGCCCTCAGGGCTTCTTCTGCCTCCTTGCTCTGCCAGGGAGAAGCAAGTAGCTGAAGTACTCACGGAGGCTGGATGTGAGCCTTGCTTCCATAGGAAATATGGGGAGTTTTCCACTAGGGAAAATGCTGCAAGTTTGCAAAGGCTGGGAGTGAAATACAGGAGGTGTCAGCAGCTATTTCTTTCTTTAGAGCTGGGGACGGAAGGCAGCGTGTTTCCTGAGCTTTTCCTTCCATCTTTAATGTAAATACCTATGGCAAAAACTGTGCTGATACAAATAAACCAGGAGTTTCTAAATGGCATTAACAGAAGAGTCTCTGTAAGGCTTGGTGGTAATTTATCGAGGGCATTTCTCAGGAGACAGCCTTCCAAATTGATTAACTTGGGCAAGTTAACATTATTCACCCTCTCCGTCCCCCCTGCCCCGGATAGAAATACTCAATTAAAGCCAATGTAATTAAGAGCATGGGATGGAAGGGACCTCTGTGGAACAGTAATTACCAAATATTCTAATTTTAGCTAAAACAAATATATATATATCTCCTTTAGAACCCAAAGATACAGACTGCTCTTCAGCCAGGCTCTGTTTCTGGCGCTGCATCGTTCTCTTTCAGCTCGGAGCAACCCCGTTTTATGAATGGTAGCTTTGGCTCAATTGAGAAGACTCTTGTTCTCGGTTCCTTTCTCCCAGCTGTAGGCTAGATGGTGCTGCTGAGCATCAGGAAACCTTCCTGACAATGCAGAGAAGGGCTTTTCCAAAAGGTGTGGTTTGAGCTTGTGGGAGCTTCTGTTGGAGAGCTGCAGTGCACAAAAGCAAGGGAATCAGATGGTTTCCCATTTAAACCAAATTGGCTTCTAAGAATGTAAAACACAGCCTTTAAACAAAATATTGCAGAGCACCTCACACTTATTGTGGGTATGGTATCATTTGAAGGAAAGTTTCATGGCTTTTCAGCAACTTTAGACTTGTTTTTTTTTCTAGGAACCATCTTGCTCCTCCTCATAATTAGGTAGATTCTAAAGAAATTTAAATCCTTCTTATGATTCTTGTTAAGAGTTGCCATTATAACATCTTGACAGCTGAATAAGGCCTTGCCATCTCCATCAGCTTTTATCTCTGCTTTTCTTTGCATCTTTTTAACTGCACATTATTGCCTAAATATACTCCTCAAGGCATGAGAAGCTATTTGCAGTACCACCAAAAGGGCTCTGCTTTTAACAGCAATAATAACCATATTTGCATGAGAGGTTCCAGAAGGGTTTAGAGCCATTCCTAGCATAGCATAAACATAGTCACCAGCTTCTGGTGGATCTGGGAGTGTCCACAATCATGCCTGAGAATCCTGTGAGAGGGGACACCCTGAGGGATGCTTTCCCTCCTCAGAAGTGCTGCCTTAGCAGTTGGTTCCAGCAAGATTGCACAGATAGTTCATTTCAAACTGGCAAGGGGAAGGGATGAGGAGATACCTCTAAACAAGGGCATAGCTCTTCTTGCTTAATGTGTACTACTTTCAGCAGCCATCGGGGCTAATGAGTGCTCTAAACAATTCGGTTTTATTACCTAATCTAAGTCCTAGAGACTATAGTGGTCACATTTCAGTCACCTTTATCCCAGACAAGGCACACACAGATGTCATAAACATATGATATAGGTTGTACTCTTGCTGCCTGCTGTATGGGTGTTCAAGGGCCAGAGCTTGCTTTCCTCACTGGTCACCCTCCTGCCACCTTTCCAAGGCTGTATGAAATTCCCTGTGTGACACTGTTTTGGGGCTTCAGGTGTGGAAGTGCCTGTGCTTCAACTTGCTGACTTGAGAGCAGGTGACACAGTTTGGACATGAGTCTTGTTGCCTCTTCAGCTGTTCTGCAGCATCCTTATTTTCCTACTCCTGTGTCCCTAGAGCAAGCACTAACTAACTTCTCAGTGTACAGCGCGTTTGAATGTCGCTTCTAGCCAAAATGAATAAAATATCACTGGGTCTCTTCCTGCCTCAATTTCTGTTCTACTTCTGAGCAGTCCAAGAGAGTTTAATTCCCTGTTCAGGGTATAGCTCTGAATGAAATGTCTCCCAAGTTTTGCAACCAGATGCCTTTTTCCCCAGACAGCATGTTACAAGTTCTACCTACAGCAGCTTCCCCGTGCTTGCTTTGGAGAAGGAGGAGGCAGAGTGTGGGTGGTGGGGAGGCAGAACTGGACTGCTCCAAACAAGTAGTAGAGAGTTTTCAAGCTTCTTTACTTCTGTCTTTCTATGCCATGATAAGAACTCATGAAGAGTTGAAGATCTTAGAAATAACCTAAACCAAAGCAAGTGCTTTTGCTGTGCTGAGATTCACCTTGACACCTGCTCTCTCCCAAGCAGTTATACACTGCAGGAGCTGAGGTGTACAACTTGAATGCTACTTATGCTAACTGCCAGCTCTGCTGTTTGGTCTGGTATGGAAGATGTGAATTGACTTGTGCTCAACTTGGGTTTTGGTTTATGGCTGCTTAAAAAAAAAACAAACCCCAAAATCTAATCCTGGAAGATAATTGGGATGTTAATGTAGAGTTTAAATAGATCCCCAAAGGTGTGGTGGAAATACAAAGCCCAAGCCAAAGGCGAGTTGTTAGACACAGAGGAATTCCTCAATGCTGTCAGTGTCTGATAAATGGCTGCTCCGAAATAGTAGGTAAGAGCTGCTGGATGTACCTGCCATGTGTTAGGCAAAGGAATCAAACTGCATGGCAGGGATTGGGCTCATGGATTTATTACTCATTTGTGTCCATTTTTTGGCATTCGCCAAACAGTATGTGTATTTTTTTGATGACCTTGCATGTGTCTTCATCTTCCATGTGCCCCGGAGATAAGTTGATCAAAAGGAGTTCCTTGGCTAGTTCTGACTTGGGGAATACCTCTGCTCTTTCTTAGGGAGGTGGAATTTGAATTTATTTGTAAGGGGTCAGTCTATGATTCTATGAAAACTTACCAGTAAGCTTGAATCTGTTCCTGGAGGTCCACAAGGCTATTGCCAAATCTGACATGCATAGATCCAGAGGGCTGAAAAATCCCTCTTCTCTTTTTAAAATAACGTTAAAAAGCCCTAGAACTTGTGCAGCTCTTCTCAGTTTGAGACTTTTTAGCTGTCAAAACAGCCACGTAGCAGCAATGTGTCTTAACAGTTGTCAGTCAGGCACAGCAATTTTGGGCTAGATCTCCAAGAATGGAAATCACTTGGGGAAGGATTAGATGTTGTCTGAGCTTGGTGAGCTTTTCCAGGTCCTCCCCAAAATTCAGCTGCTTCCTAGTCCAGTAGAAAATCAAGAGGTCAGAAAATGCCTGGACCATGTTGTGTAATTTGGTGTTGTATCCAGGGCAGGGCAGGTGTCTGTGCTGATGGATGGCTGTGTGTGTGTGTCTCTCTCTCTCACACACTTTTAATATGAAAACCCTGACTCTTTCCTGGAAGATAAGCTTTAGAAAGAGTGAGTCCTGTGGGTAATATACTGGTGCAGAGCAGAGGAAGGTGACAATGCAGGGTTCTTTGGTGCCTTGTAACATGTTCTAGTATGGCTCAGGCTCTTAAATGACAGATTCTGGGAGAGCCCTTGCAGCTATTGCATCACTTGCCAAAAATAGCATCTTTACTGCATAAGGCAGCTTGTCTGCAGTGTGGATGGGCTTGAGGAATCAGTGCTGCTGCTGAAGGAGCTTTGGTTTGTTTCTGCTTCTCAGCTCAGCAGATTTTGAGTTTTTGGAGGCAGAATGAAGTGCAAGATTTGCTTTTCTGTCTCTGGGAGCCGGGTGAGTTGGAAAAGAGCAGTGTCCACACTTCAGGCTGCAACACAATGCTAAAAATACCTTGTTTTTTAAGCTTACTGAAATTACAATATAAAGACACTGATAAATATGGTTTTATATTGGAATTATCTGGGAAAGGGAAGGGAAAATATTGCTTTGTGCAGCAGGAGGTAGCCTGCTATTTTCATCAATCACTTCAAATTGAGGAGTGTTGGATTGAAATTGCAATTAGACAATGTAAAGCAAGTCTGCTGCTAATCTCAATTCTGACTAGAAAAACCACAAACACCAAATCCCTTCCCTTGAAAAAGAGAAGGTGTTCCACAAGGGTTTCCCCCCCCCATCTGCAACCTTAGGCAAGCTGTAGCAGCAAGGGAGTGTGTTTGTATTCCAGTGGTGTTGCTGAAGCAGACAGGTCTGCAGCACAGCATTTTATTTTTAGACTCTAGGTTGCCATTTTTATCCTGCAAAAAATATTCATCAGTGGCTGGGTGACAGGCCATCAGTTCTTATAAATGTGTCAGACCACGCTTTTTCCACCTCTCTCTCTCCTTTTCCTTTTATGTCCTGCTGGATACATTTCTGTGTTGGGGGCAGCAGGGGAAGGAGGGTGCAGGTTTTAATTCATGCATTAGATGTTTGAGTTGCCAGTTCTGCAACCTCCCAGGCTTCATTCATCTGCTGGGCTTGGCTGCTTATGCAGCTTGCCTTCTTGTCTGGGCCATGGGCAGGGGAGACATGGGTTCACTGATAGTCTCATCACCTCGGCTGCCCTCTCTGCTCACCCCAAACTACCCCGAGGTGGCAGAGATGCTTTGGGGTGTGTTTTGGGGGGTACTTGTCAGGTGTTATTCCTGGAGGAGTTAAGGAATTATTTGCTGGAGAAACTATTGAAGACTTATTTAGGGCACAAAAATCATCTGAGGGCTGGAAAACCTCTGCTGTGAGGACAGGCTGGGAGAGTTGGGGTTGTTCAGCCTGGAGAAGAGAAGGCTTCAGGGAGACCTAACTGCAGCTTTTCAGTACTTAAAGGAGCCTATCAGTAAGATGGGGACAGACTTTTTAGCAGGGCTTGTTGTGACAGCGCAAGGGGTGATGGGTTTGAAACTAGAAGAGGGAGATTCAGACTAGATCTAAGGAAGGTTTTATACTGAAGGTGGTGAAACACTGTCTTCTCCAGGCTGAATAACCCCAAATCTCCCAGCCCTATGCTCATCTCTGTCACCCTCCTCTGGCCCTGCTCCAACAGCTCCGTGTCCATCCGCTTCCTTGACCTGCTGGCCACACATCATCTGATGTAGCCCAGGACACAGTTGGCTTCTGGGCTGCAAGCACATATTGCTAGCTCATGTCCAGATTGTCCTCCACCAAAACCCCCAAGTCCTTCTTGGCAAGGAGCACAGCAGTGATCATCCTCCTGTCCTCAGCACTGGGGAGACCACTGCTAGAGTCCTGGGCTCAGTTTTGGGCCCCTCAGTGCAAAAAGGACCCAGAGGCATTGGAGTGTGTCCAGAGAAGGGCTAGGGAGGGCTCTGGAGCACAAGTCTGATAAAGAATGGCTGAGGGAACTGGGATTGGTTAGTCTGGAGAAGAGGAGAACCAGGAGAAAACTTCTCTCCCTCTACAGCTCCCTGAAAGGAGGTTGGAGTGAGATGGGGGTAGGTCACTTCTACAGGGTTAGCAGTGAGAGGATGAGAGGAAATGGCCTCAAGTTGCAGCAGGGGAGGTTTAGGTTAGGTAGAAGGAGGAATTTCTTTACTGAAAGGGTTGTTAAGCATTGGAATAGGCTGCCCAGGGAGGTGCTGGAGTCACCATCCCTGGAGAAACATAGATATTCTCCTTAGGGCCATGGTTTAGTGGCATGGCAGTGAAAGGTATGGTTGGGCTTGCTAATCTGAGAGGTCTCTTCCAGCCTTCATGTGATTCTGTAATGTGAATGACCTCTGTTCATGTGCTTTCTTGACCTGGTGGTGCTTGCAGTGACAGGCAGCATCTGTCACTTCTTTCACAATGA
Organism: Bucco capensis; assembly: GCA_013396975.1. Classification (NCBI taxonomy): domain Eukaryota; kingdom Metazoa; phylum Chordata; class Aves; order Piciformes; family Bucconidae; genus Bucco; species Bucco capensis. The sequence goes on along the minus strand of VWZO01020507.1, from coordinate 40,679 downwards.
GGAACAAAAAGGAGAGCTTGTGTTTGCCCAGTGTTAATACTCTGCAGTAACTGGAACGGCAGAGTCTTACTGAGCACAGGGGATATGCTTAACTCAGACTGGGACAGATCATGGAATTGTTTGGGTTGGAAGGGACCTTTCAGGTCACAGAGTGCAACTGTTAATCCAGCACTGCTAAGTCACCACTAGACCATGTCCCTCAGCATGACATCTACCCATCTTTTCAATCCCTCTGCAGAGCCTCCTTAGCCTCCAGCAGATCAACACTTCCACCCAACTTGGTGTCATCTGCAAACTGACTGAGTGTGCACTCCATCCCCTCATCCAAGTCACTCATCAAGATATGAGCTGAACAACTTCCTTGCTATTGTGGAAGAGAATTTCCCTTGGCACTCTTGGCTTCCCCTGACATTTGATAAAAGCCTTGAAAGCAGTAAAGGGATGTAATGGGATGTGCTGGGGGCTTCTGAACATAGGAGACAGGACAACCAATTTCCCTCTGTCCTGGTATATCCATCACATAGCTTTCCATGGCTAACAGGAGAAGATGACCTTGTGGCAAAGATTTGAGTGTAATCATGTAGAAGACAACCAGCCTGGAATTGGGAGAGCTCACAGAGGCAATTGGAACTGGTATTGCATAAGCTTTGCCTGGGACTGTCATGGTCTCTTTTGTGTGGTTTTCTTGCTGGGATTTCTAGGTTGCTTCTAGCTCTCAAAGAAAATCTAAAGAAATCTTTAGAGTGCACTGCCCAAACTCCTTTCTTGCTTTAGTTCTGGATGAAATGGGAACTTGACAGTGCTGTGATATTTATAGACTATTTTTCTACCCACAATCCTGGCTCCTAGACACAAGCTGTTACCAAGCAAGTGTTTAGTTCTGGGAATTGAACCTTCTCCTGTAGCCTGGCTTTTCAAAGTCTGACCATTAGGTGTTAGCGCCTTTGTGCTGAGGAAAAAAAAACCTTTATGGGGGGAAGAAAGGTAGATATTCAGAATATCTAGGATTTCAGTTTGGCTACAGACTGTCTGCTGAGGCTTTTCTCCTTCAGCAAGCGCAACTGAGACCAGAAGTGAAGTTTGGGTGATTTGTTTTTTTTGGTTTTTTTTGCACTGAGTTTTCTGGTTTTGTTTTTATTTCATAAAAATGCAGGGAGTTAGTGGTGTCTTATTAACTTGCAGCCAGCATCCTTCTCTTCTTTGTTCTCTGTTAAATATGAGCTGGCATGTGTTAGCCTGCGTTAGCGTTTGCTCTTTGGGACTTGAGTGCCTTCTAAATTTGGCATCTCTAAGCCGGTGCCCTGTTTGCTTGAATCAATTGGGGCTGCTATTTTTAGCAACAAAAGGGAATTGAAAGAGCAATTTTCTTTCCATGTAATAGATCCCCAAGAGGAATACTGATGCAAGCTCTCTGTCATCCCATATTCCCCCTCCCCAAAAGCCCTCAGACGAAAGGCAGCTGTATTAATCTTTAATCAATCGAGTGTTTGCTGCATTCAGGTGTTGAGGTCACCATGAGGATCTGCCTAGAATAACTAAGCACTCATGCATGGGCTGTGCAGTCAGAAGCTGTGGGTAATGGCAGGGATAGACAGAGCAGCTAAAAATAGGCTTTGCTTCCAGTGTTTCTCCAGTCTATTTTGGATGCTTGATTTTGATAAGGTTGATTGGGCTCTTTACTAAAAATAGCCCTTTCCTAGCAAGCTGAGGACAAAAAGTAGAATATTTTTAAACCAGCACAGACTAAGTACTTTTTGTTGGCTGGAGATAATCTAGAAGCTTGGTGTTGGTCAAATGCCAGTGATTTATATAAATCCGTAATAAATGAAGCACTGCTTGATGCCAAGCAGGGATAGTCTTTTCTCCCCTTGCCAGCTTTTGTTTTCCCCAGGAGCTGTTGTATTCTTAATATAGCTTCTGTGTTTCGTAGCAGAAGAATCTCAAGTCTTCAGTTATTTATGTGTTGTACTTCAAACCTCTGCTAAGGTTAGCTGTGCTGTGAAGTTTCTCTCCACTATATTGCTTGAACAAGACACAGGAAGCTACTGGTTTCTTCTTGAAGTTGATGTCTGCTACAGCTAGATGCCATGTTGTGACAGACCCTCCCTTGTCTCTTGACTCAGTCCTGCAGGACAGGGATAGATCTTCTGCATGAGTGGAGAGTCTAGCTCTGCAGTGGCTATTTTGACAACACATTTGAATCCCTCTCAGGGGATCAGCAATGTTGCTGAGCTGCCCTCCTTAAGGGCTATTTGTTAGCTTAGATTTTTGGCAGGAAGAGAATTGCCAAAGTGCTGGCCCCAGATCTTTCTAGGGGGAATGACACTGTTAGCAGCTTGAGTTCTCCTGCCTAGTCAATGGTGTGGGTGAGTGCATCTGCAGTACTTTGCAAGCTTGCCTAAGACCCTCACCTTTTTCTGAATGAAAACAGGAAAATGGCTGAGCTGAAAGGAGTTTGTGATGTGAAGAGGCTAGTAGAGACTGTGCCTGGCAGTTGTGAGCCTCATGGTGCAGGTAGTCGCAGCAGGGCAAGGGATACACCCGGTGCTCTTTGGCTACAAGTTTTATCTTGATGAGGCATCTCAAAAGCTTCTTGGACTGTGGAAAAGGTGTGTTTGTATCTGAAGGCAGGCTTGATCTCTTGAAGCTTTGTCTTGCCTCTATCTAACCTTGAGTTGGGGAGTCACGAATCTATAATCTGGTTTGGGTGTGATTGCTCTTCAGAAGTGCAGCAGCATTTTCTGTGCTTGCTGCTCCTTGCTCCAGTGGTGAGACAAGAGGATTTCTACATCCCTGCCTCATGTTGTACTGCACCATTTAAGGTGTCCTGGGTGCACAAGAAGCAGATCAAAACGTTCTTTTGGGGCCTGGAATATTCACTTCATTCACCAAAGAGGCTGCCATGCTCTGCTGGGTGCTGCTTTTGCCTGGCTGGAGAAGGGTAGTCCCCTTTTGAACAGCAGGGAACGTTTATCCAGTATACCTCTTAAGAGGTCACCTAGAAAACCTTCTATTTGGCAAATTCCTTCTCCTTCTGGAGAAATTATCCTCTGTAGAAGTCTACATTTTTAGCCCTTAAAGTCATGTACCACTGGGTGTATTAATCTTCTAAAGTCCCTGGCTGGTTACCCAATGCATTTCACAGGCTTCATCTCTGGCTCTTTGTTAATAGCAGGGAAACCATTCCCTTTTAGTGCAAGACCATGGGTGCCACTGACTGCTGAGTTCATTTCACTGTGCCCTGTGTTTGCCTCGAGTTTGGAACTGGACAGGAAAGGATGCTTAATGCTTATGAAGTGCACCATGTCTGTTGTGTATGTGACAAAAGCTGTGGAAGAAGCCATGTGAAACATGAGGAGGTGAAGAGAGCAGGCAGTGGTAAGGTTTAGAGAATTAATGAGCTTTGTCTATCAGCAGTTAGTCCAGTAGCAGAGGCTGTGATGGATTCTTGTGTACCTGCTGGGGTGGATTCCTGTGTAGCTATAGCTTAAATTGAAGAGATCATTGTAAAGAGGTCAAAGATGTTAAGTAAACTGAAAACAGGAGTTGAAAAGGGTTTTTTTTTTTTGCCCTCCTCACACCATATAGGAAACAAAATTCTAGCATGATCTTGAGGGCAAAGTCACTCTATGGTCCTAAGGTGGAAATTTAGGTGATATATGATTCCATGATGTGTTAGGGATAATACTGAGTGCAGCAGTTAAATTTTTCATTGCAGATGACTTGCATGTATGCAATGGCAGTTGAATAGATGTCATGCTGAGAGACATGATGTAGTGGTGGACGTGGCAGTGCTGGGTTTAACAGCTGGACTTGGTCATCTTAAAGGTCTCTTCCAACCAAAACACTTCTAGGAAATGAAAGCTAGGACTAGAGGATAAACCCCATGCACACTTCTGTAACCCTTTATAACAAGGATGATGTCAGCCTGACCCAGTCAAGAAAGTGTCATTACGTAGAAGAGCAAGAGCAGTTCCTTTCAGTGTCCTGGCCTCATGAGTAGTCTTGCATGTGTCAGCTTTGTACTTAGCCACATGCTAACTTGAGAAAAGCAGGGGAATCTGTTCCAGTTGCAGTCTATAATTATTTAGTAAAATACCTCATGTCCAGAGCTGCTGAACTCTGTATCTCCTGGGGTAGAACATCTTGAGCCTACGTGAACACAGTGTGATTTGGTAAGAGTGAGCTGTTTGCAGAGTATGCCATGGTACTGGATACTTTTATTTTTTCCTCTCCCTTTTTCCTCTACAGCCCCAAAATCAGGGGAAGATGGATGTTGACTACTTAGCCTAAAATCAGCCAGCACTTCAGTACACGCTTCCATTCAGGCAAACTTTTTGTCTGGTGGCCTAGCACATGGGCTTCCTGGGCACTCCTCTCACTTCTCATGTGGAGACAGCAGATGGCTGAAGTGGGAAGCTACTCCAGTTAGTCTGACTACTGAGTAAAAGTGTATCATCATGCTTACAAGCTGGTGCAGCTTGCTTGTATAGACAATAACTTACTGCTACCCTGCTTGCTTTGCTTTGCTTTAAGCTCTGCCAACTGCAGTCAGTGGGTAAGCTTGGTTGGAAGGCAGTCAGTCAGGAAAAAGCAGAATTTCCCAGTGCAATCCGCACTTGGAGTTAAATTAGCTTCAGCATCTCAAGTTGATAGTATAAAATATAGCTAGACTACCACAACTTTGTGTGGTGCAGCAGGACAGATCTCTTGGTGCAGAGAGGTGCTAGAAGCCCCATTCCTGGAAACATTCTAGGTCAGGTTGTGTGGGGCTCTGAGCAGCCTGGTGTGGTTGAAGATGTCCTTGCTCATTGCAGAGGACTTGGACTACAGGACCTTCTAATCCGAAAGATTGTGTGGTTCTCTGGTTAGTGCATGTTTCTCATCACAGTCCTGCAGTGCCAGCCTTGATGGCCTCTGCACCAGTGTGGCCACTGCTGGGTGAAAGCTGAGCCAGCTGACTTCTCTTGAAGGGCCTTGGGAGGGTAACTGTGGCTTAAAAAAAGGTGGATTTTAGCCTATACGTTGGAAAGAAGTAGTATCACAGAATGGAGAAGAGTTGGAAGTGGCCTCTGGGGATCAGCTAGTCCAACCCCCCTGACAAAGGAGGTTTGCCTAGGTCAGGTTTCCCAGGATCGCGTCCAGGAGGAGGAAAGGAAATGGATTCAAGTTGCAGCAGGGGAGTTTTAGATTAGATATAAGGAGGAATTTCTTTCCTGAAAGGATTAAGTCTTGGCCCAGGCTGCCCAGGGAGGTGCTGGAGTCACCATCCCTGCAGGGGGTTAAGAAACATTGAGCTGCTGTCCTTAGGGATGTGGTTTAGTGGCATGGGAGTGATAGGTGTGGTTGGACTTGACGATCCTAAGGTCTCTTCCAAGCTTGATGATTTGTATGTATCTTCATCTGTGGGAATCTGTAAATGTAGCTCAAGCCAGGGCATGCCTGGCTCTTTGATTCTTAGCTTGTTAGTTCCCTCTTGGCTGGTCATTGATGCTCAAATAGTCCCTTGCTGGCAGCTTCATCACTTGGTATTGCATCCACTTATTTATAGCTAGCAGACTGTATGTACTTGTTTAAAAAGTAGTTGAAAAGCAGATTCTGGGTGGAGGAATTGCTATTTAGAGAGGAAACTGAGCTTACCAGCTCCTGGTGTGGTGAAGAGCCCTGGAATCATCAGTCAAACTAATGGCATGTTGAGTCACTCCGAGCTTCTCAGCATGGGGAGAAGAATCCTAGAAAGACTTGAGGTTTGACACAGACCCCAGTTAGCCAGAGGTGACAAGGGTGAAACTCTAGAAGCCCAGCCTGCAAGTGAGGGCTGTCCCAGGCCCAGGGATCTGAAATCTCCTGGAGAATCACAGCAGAGACCTGCTGCCCATCTCCTCAGGTGTTTGTTTGGTTAGATGCTTAGAAGCTTTAAGACACTTGTGTGTTTCTACTATGTAGTTAAAACTAAGTTGAGAGCTGATTCAATTAGTCATGACTGCAGTGAGGTAGAGGACTGGCAGGGGAAGGGATGCTGAACCTGGCTCTTGAAACAACTCTGAGGCTCCTAACTGCACCTCCTCTTCTTCCTTTCTTACATGTGGAAAGATTTTTAGTGTGAGTTTTCTAAGGGGTTTAATAAAAGCTGTAAACCTACTGCAGAGACTGGGATGATGGAATGAGGACTTCAATGACCTGCTAATGAACACCCATTGCAGTTCTTCCTGTGAAGCCACTAACATAGACCTGTCTGTCTTTGCTTTTCAGTGGTCACAGGAGCTACTGATGGGATTGGCAAAGCCTATGCAGAAGAGGTAAGAATTCTTATCTCTGGAGAGTGATCTGGCTCTTTGGCAAGATGTCACACTGGCTTAACTGTGTCAAGCAGCAGCTCCTAGCTCCTTCCCTTATCTTCCTGGAGCTGTCTGTGGAGGGACAGGTCTCTTGCCTTGGCTCCCTCTGGTGACAGCCAACAGTTGGATCCATTTTGCTTTGTGAGTTCTATTTTCAGCCCTTACCTTGTCCTTCAGGTGTGTTTTTTTACTTTCTTTTTTTTTTAAGCTGTTACAATGACTTTAACTTTCTCAACCCTTGGTATTTCCTTGTGGTATTTCCAGGCACTGACTAAATGCCATTTCTAGCTGCCTGCAGCACCTTCCAATTATTCCCTATAGTTCATGAAGTTTCTGAAGCTGGGTTTTACCTCTTATCTCTTTTACTCTCCTTTGGCTCTTGATGGATATGTGGGCTGCAAATATGGTCCTGGAATGTATTGCTGAAGACAGAAAATGCCTGTTAGTGTGGGGCAATTTAGCCTTTCAGCCCAGGGAACATGGTGACAAATAGTGCTGACTCGAACACTTGAGAGCAGAAAAGAACTTGCAGCTCAGTATCAAAGGCAGCCTGTCTGTACTCCTTGTGTTCTCTGAAACACCAGTTCAGCTGGGAGAGATTCCCTTGTTCCTGATGCTGTTGTGTTGTGCTGAGCCCCCAGGGAAGGGAGCATTCCTCTCCAGGGATAGTCCTTGTGCGTCAGCTCTGCCTTTAGCCCTCTGTGCCCTGCCACCTGGACCCCAGCCTCCTCTGCCAGGCACAAAGGACAAGCGGAGATGATTCAGAGGATCATCTGATTCTGCTTTGGGTTGGAAGGGACCTTCAGAGGTCACCTAGTCCAACCCCCTTGCAGTTAGCAGGGACATCTGCACCTAGAGCAGGTTGCTCACAGCCCCAACCTGACCTAGAATGGTTCCAGGGATGGGACATCTCCCACTTCTCTGGGCAACCTGGGACAGGATCTCACCACTCTCAGTGGAAAACATGGCTTCTTTTTATCTAGTCTAAATCTCCCTCTTTCAGTTTAAAACTAGGGCACCGGGTGATGTTGCAACAGGCCCTGCTGAAAGTCCCTGGAGGCTGGAAGGCTTCAATAAAATCTTCCTGGATGGAGCCTCCTCTCAACCCCAACTCCTCAGCCTGTCCTCACAGTAGAGAGCTGCCAGCTCTTGGATCTTCTTTTTTATGTGTTTTTTTAAACTCCCTGATCAGATGTTTGGCAAATGAGCAGTTCTTTTAATGAAGAGACTAACTTGGAAGTGATTTATGCCTGTTCCTCTTCTTTCTTGGTTTGTTGCAGTTAGCGAGACGTGGAATGAAGGTGACTCTCATCAGCAGATCCAAAGAAAAACTGGACCAGGTTGCTAGTGAAATAAGTGAGTTGAAAACTTCTTCCCTACACTTGCCAAGTATGCTTGGAACTAAATGCAATTGCAGCTGAATGTCACCCATGCTGATATATGCAGCTCTCATTTGGAAGAAGGTTTACTCTGGTGCCCAGGTCATCGCAGATGAATTTTACAGGGATTCATATACTCACAGATTCTCTTAGAGAGCTGTAAGCATAGTCATAGGAATATACGGAATGAGTTAGTGTGGTTACAAAGCTGTGTTAGGCCTTGTTTCTTCAGTAGTAAATGGCTGGAGTGCAAAACTAAGGGAGCAACTTCAGTATTCCAATCACAAATGTCAACTGGATCAGTTAGGAGAAAGCTTCCTCAAGCTGACAAATGATTTTCTAGTCAGAGCAAAGTATCACTGCAACACACAAGGATTCCTCTTGTAATCTCTGTCTCTTGTATTAAGGCAGATTGCATGCCAGCTTCTTAGTTTATGCAGAGTATGTCAAGATAAAGTGAGAAATGGAGCCTTGTGTGTGAGGGTTTGTGATGAGCAGAAGTTGTGTGCTGTCAAGCAGGTTTCTCTGCAAGTTTTCAACAGCTGTGTAGCTGTGGCCTACAGGGATGTGGTTTAGTGCTTAGCTGGCAGGGTTAGGTTAATGGTTGGACTTGATGATCTCAGGGGGCTTTTCCAGCCTTAAATGACAACAGTACAGGTGTCACCACTCAGGTCACCTAAGCTTACTGCAGATGCTGAAGGAGATGCAAAAAGCTCACTGCTGGAGCTGGATGGTACTTTGCTGCTTGTGTGTGCATGTGCAGTCCTGTTTCTTACAGCACTGTCTATGTTTGTCTTGCTGAGTAGACGTGTAACTGATAGACAGCTCTACAAAGATCCTGTTCTGGAATCAAACACTCGAGCAGCAAGGGACAAGCTTCCTGAGAGTGGGCACAGCCCTTTCTGTAACAGCCTGGGAATCTCTTCCTCCTTGGCAATGAAGCAGGATGCTGACAAGACAGATAACTCTGATGCTCTGAGCTTTTGGCAGTTACATGAGAGCTGCTGGGGGAGGTTTTTCAGAGTGAAAAAAGAGGTACCTGTAGCTCTGTAGAGCAGCCTGTAAGGTGTAATTACTGGGAGGCCTCACCCAAACACTTGCTGCTTGCTCTTCTAAAACATTCTGAAGTGAGATGACTCACCTTGAGTTTTCAGCACCTCTCTTTTGACAAGACTGAGCTACTGGAAGATGTACCCTGCTCCCTGTGGAGTATGCTGAAGGAATGGGATAGTCTGCCTGACTTGCACTTTCACTCCCTGCTAGGTTTTAGCTGAACTCATGTGGCCTAGACAGGCTGAGAGTTCAACACAGGCAAGTGTAGGGTCCTGAAGCTGGGAGGAATAATGTCATGCACCAGTACAGCTTAGGGGTTGACCTGTTGGAAAGCAGCTCCATGGAGCCCACCTGAGGGCAAACTGATGCTGTTCTCAGGGAGCTGCCTGTGGATGCTCACATGTGGTGTCTCAAACTCATACTAGGCCACCCAACTACCAGAGCCATTGGGAAAGGCTGTGATGCTTTGTGTGCTCACCCCCCCTGCAGCTGTCAGCCTCTGCAGCTGGATGTACAGGCAGCTCACTTTGGGCTTTTGAAGTTAGCTTTGTAATTAGGCCATGCTTGATTGAGGAATGCTTCCAGTGTGCAGTGTAATGTTTGGGTGAGGAGGCTTATTGATTGATCCTGTGTGTTGCTAAGAATGTTGGGGTTTTTTTCCTAGCTTGGTGAGTGTATCTCACAAGCTGTAATGAGTCAGAGAGGAGCAACTGGGGGCCAGTATTAATAAAGCCTGTTTGCTTCCTCTGTTGTGTAGTAACAGTGCTGCTTAGACACATGAGAAATGTCCCCTGGGGCTCCAGACTTTGTGGGCTTTGCCTAGAGATCCATCTTCTCTGTTGTCTTCCAGAGCTGCCAAGCGAGGAGTTGACTTGTGTTAGTAGATAGCAAAACTTCAAGAAGCTGTTGAACAGAATCATAACACTTCAAGTAACATCTGATGGTTTTAACCCTTTCTGTACTTCTATGTGACAGGACAAGAGGGAACAGCTTCAAGTTGCACCAGGGGAGGTTTAGGTTGGACATTAGGAACAATTTCTTGTTGAGCGCTGGCACAGGCTTGCCAGGGCAGTGAGCAGCTGGGTACATGTGCTTCTGAGGGATGTGACTTTGTGCTGAGCTGACAATGCTGGCTTAACATTTGGACTTGATGATCTTAAAGGTCTCTTGCAGCCCAACTGATTCTCTGCTTGTTTGATTAGGTGTTTAGGATGCTCACTGTTTCTAGGAAAGCTGTGTCTCTGCAATTCCGTGTGCTACCAGTGCAGTGTGTAAGGAATTCCCTGACAGTGCTGCATGTGTAGTGGAAGGAAAAGAATCTGAACCTGATCAGTAGTGCTTGAGCAAATGGGCACGCTCATCTGCTTTGAGAAGTATGTTGAAGCCTAGCAAGTTGTATTAAATAGCAGGCAGGCATCTCGTGATGCTATGCAGAAACTGATGCAGTTTGAGGGAGGCTCTAGTTGCAAACCAGGCACAAAGAGCTTTCTTGTAGCTACAACTTAGTTCAGTTTCTCTTATTGCTTAGGCTACCAGTTGTCTGCTTCTGAGCTTTCTAGAAATGTCTATAACTCTTGTATCATAATAAAACCCTCCTGTGCTGTATCTCCTGCTCCCCTACAAACCATCCTGTTCTCTTCAGCATCCCTCTGGGTGAGGATTCAGCACCGACAACCTGCTCTGCTCTCTCGTTTGCCCTTGGACAGGGAGGAGCAGCATGCTCTGGCATGTGGGACAAGGAGGGATGCAGCTACAGAAATGGGAACTCTCATGCCTTCAGACAGGCTAAGCCTTTAGGTGTTCAGTTTGTCTGTAGACTTGGTGATGGAAACACAAGTAAAATGCATGTGGCAAAAGAGTCCAGAGCTTTTGGTCTAGTTCACCTTTTCTTCTGTTTCCATCACCTAGTCATGTTGTAACTAACTATCTTACACTTGAGAAATTAGGTAAATTATGTGACTCGTTGGCTGTTGCACAGGTTGGTGCTGGTGTGCTTTGTGCTGCTGAGTTGTGCGTGCTCCTGCTTGCTGAGTGCGTGGTTTCCAGCTCACCACTCTGCCTTGGCTTCTACTGACTCCTCTCCCAACCCAGTGCTGCAGCATCTTTCACTTAGGATCTTGCTGCCTACAAACTAACTTCATTAGACATTGGAAGGTTCTGGTTCCATCATAAGGTGGAACAGAGAATTTCCTCTGCACCTCTTAGGCTTCGTCTGCTCTTTAACAGCCCTCAATCTTGCATTTGTAAGTAAATACTCATGTCAAAAGAATCTATCTCAGTATCTTCTACAAAAGTTTACTTTTTGTCTTGTATTAGGACTATTGGTTCACTCAACCTTCCCACGGCTGTGCAGATGTTTTGTCAAGGATTTGTTTGTGGTCAGCATCTTATTTTTCAAGTAATGATGTAGTTGTAGAAGATGATGTCTGCTTCCATTAGATTACCAGGATGCTCTTGTGCACAGTTGGTGTCTTGCTAGATGACCAGAAGTCTTTTGCCTAAGGTCATCCAGGCCCTGTAAATGACCTGGGCAGGTGTTAAGTTTAGGTTAAATCTTAATTGTAAGGTCGGTATTCATCTCACTTGTAAATGAGATGATTCCAAAACACTGGTGTGTTAGAGTTGAGACTATGCAGGAGATGTGCTGAGCTTCCTTTCCCATCTTTGAGATGTTGTGGGTAGGTGATGAGTGATTGCTGGATGACATGGTGTAATGTTCAGTCCTGCATGAGGAAGCATTGGAAGTATCAGTCCCAAAGACAAAAGATCAGGTTCACTTTGCAATATATCCTCAGGAATGATGGGCTTCAAGCTGAAAGCTCCATGAAGGAGTTTGAGGTTTTCTCTTGTTGGCCAGCAAGAGCCTAGTCACTGCTAGGTATCCTGGATTAGGACACAGTCTGCTTGCTTCTTTCTCTTGTACATGACATCTCAGAGTCTTTGTGGCAGATCAAACAAGGATGTGCACTAATCTTTCTCCTAGCCCATCTGTTTGAGAACATCTTAGTCCTTCTTAAGATCAAGGGAAGTTTCTTTTCCATTGCTCATAGAGAGGCAGAGCACATCTGTTCTCTGCACCTTGTGCTCTGCCTGTGAGGAGAGGCTTACGCAGAAGTGACCTCATGCTATTTGCATCATCCTTTGACATGGAGCCATTTTATCAGCTCTATCTCCTAGGCTTTTCTTGGACTTAGTGAATCATCCCACTTGGTGCAGGTTCTGGGACAGAGCACAGAGCTTGCAGAAGTTACAGGGTACCTGAATGTTGGTGTGGAATGACCTGGGCAAGGAGATGAAGTGCACCCTCAATAAGTTCGCAGGGGACACCGAGCTAGGAGGGAGAGTTGATCTGCTGGAGAGTAGAGAGGCTCTGCAGAGGGATCATGACAAGCTGGACAAGGTTCAACAAGGCCAAGTGCCTGGTCCTGCACTTAGGTCAAAACAACCCCATGAGAGCTCCAGGTCAAAACAACCCCATGAGAGCTCCAGGTCAAAACAACCCCATGAGAGCTCCAGGTCAAAACAACCCCATGAGAGCTCCAGGTCAAAACAACCCCATGAGAGCTCCAGGTCAAAACAACCCCATGAGAGCTCCAGGTCAAAACAACCCCATGAGAGCTCCAGGTCAAAACAACCCCATGAGAGCTCCAGGTCAAAACAACCCCATGAGAGCTCCAGGTCAAAACAACCCCATGAGAGCTCCAGGTCAAAACAACCCCATGAGAGCTCCAGGTCAAAACAACCCCATGAGAGCTCCAGGTCAAAACAACCCCATGAGAGCTCCAGGTCAAAACAACCCCATGAGAGCTCCAGGTCAAAACAACCCCATGAGAGCTCCAGGTCAAAACAACCCCATGAGAGCTCCAGGTCAAAACAACCCCATGAGAGCTCCAGGNGGATGCTGGTTGACAGAGGCTGAACGTGAGCCAGCAGTGTGTCCAGGTGGCCAAGAAGGCCAACAGCATCCTGGGTTCTCTAAGTCCTCATCAGACTTGTGCTCCAGAGCCCTCCCTAGCCTCCTTGCCCTGCTCTGGGCACACTCCAATGCCTCTGTATCCTTGTTAGACGGAGGGGCCCAAAACTGCTCTAGGGGTGGCCTCCTCAGTGCTGAGGACAGGAGGATGATCTCTGTTCTGCTGCTACTACTCACACTTATTTCTGATCCAGGCCAAGGTGCTGTTACCTTTCTTGGCCACCTGGGCACTCTGCTGGCTCATGGTCAGTCAACTATCAACCAGCATCCCCAGGTCCTTCTCAANGAGCCCTCCCTAGCCTCCTTGCCCTGCTCTGGGCACACTCCAATGCCTCTGTATCCTTGTTAGACGGAGGGGCCCAAAACTGCTCTAGGGGTGGCCTCCTCAGTGCTGAGGACAGGAGGATGATCTCTGTTCTGCTGCTACTACTCACACTTATTTCTGATCCAGGCCAAGGTGCTGTTACCTTTCTTGGCCACCTGGGCACTCTGCTGGCTCATGGTCAGTCAACTATCAACCAGCATCCCCAGGTCCTTCTCAACTAGGCACCAATCCAACCACTCTGCCCCAAGCCTATAGCATTGCATGGGGTTATTGTGACCAAAGTATAGGGCCTTGGTGAAGCTCATCTCGGTGGCCTCAGCGGATGGATCCAGCCTGGCCAGGTCCCTCTGCAGAGCCTGCCTACCCTCAAGCAGATCAACTCTCCCTCCTAGCTTGGTGTCACCTGCAAACTTCTGAGGGTGCACTCGATCTCCTCATCCAGATCATTGATAAAGACACTGAACAGAGCTGAGCCCTGGGGAACACCATAGTGTTGTGAGTGAACAGTGATGTGAGGACTTTGTGATTTTTTTTTTTCTCTTTATATATATATATATAATGGGATTGTTTTGGCCTTTCTTCATCCTCTCAGTATTCCTGTTGTGATTTCGAAAGGCTTTGAGCATAGATGAGTAGTAATCCTAATGAAGAGTGTTGGATAGAAAAGGGCCAGTCCCAACTGAGCCCATTGATGGGAATGGGGGTTTGGGTCCTTTAAATCATTTTCTGAGGCATCTGGGTGGCAGGGAAGAAGCTGCAGCTCCCTCCAAAAATGGCTTAAGAGCTGGCACGTGTGTGGAAGTGTGCAGCTTGGGCTGTGCCCGGCTGGCCCGCTCGCACGTATGCCATGTGCCTCTAAGGCTGCCTTGAATTCAGTGTCCTGTAACAACTCCAATGTGGATGTTAAATATTAGAACAGCTGTGGCCAAAAATAGACTTTCTCCCCCCCTCCTCCCCTTGCAATGTTGAACTTGATTTTCTTGTGACGCGCTGCCTGGGCTGCTGCTGCAGTAGGGGCTTAATGCTATTTACGTCGTCATTTGACATAGCAACATCTCTCAGGGGATTTGGAAACAATGCAGCTGTTCAGGAGAGGATGAAGAGGTTGAGGGGAAAAGGAGGGGAAATAATTTCCTCTGCCATTGTTGGGGGGGGGGGAGGGGAGGCAGGCAGCAGAGTTCAGTAGATTCATGATTCTGCATGAATGGACGGCAGGATCATGGGAGTCGCGGCTTTCCCTTGAATGGGAAGGAGCATCATGGGAATCTGGCTGCTCCTCATCTTTTTGTGAATGATTCTTTTCCTTTAACATGGCAGTGCTCTTATGAATGGCTTGGGGGGCGCTCTTATGAATGGCCTGGGGGGCAAAGTGTTGCAGAATTCTTCTTGGGCTGTAGAGAGGTGCCCTGAGGAATGCCAGGGTGGGCATGAGAGGTGTAGCGTGACAGAGATGCTGCGACGTGGAGCTCAGAGTATGTTTGTTTGAAGTCTGAGAGGACTTTGTCCTGATGTTAATTCAGTGTAATTAATTCAGCTTAATGGAAGCAGAACTGATTTTTCTAGGAAGTATTTTTAGTACTTGCTTTCTTCTCTTTCAAAATGTAGTTGGCTACATAGATTTTTCCTGTTAAGGACAAGAGATGACAGCATGTCAAAATGGATTTGGCATGATTAAACTTGAAGTTCTGCTCTTCTTGTTCACCCACATGCTCCCTTTTTGATTTATGTTCCAAAACTAAATACTCACCAAGTTTTATGGCACCCCAAGTGAGAATGGAAGTGGAGAGCAATAAAGAATTCTTCTGCTTGCTCTGACACAATTCACAGAATCACAGCATGGTGGGGACCTCTGGGGATCATCTAGTCCATCCCCCCTGCCAAAGCAGCTTTGCCTAGGTCAGATTGCCCAGGATCATGTCCAGGTAGGTTTGGAGTCTCTTCCAGTGCCCTGTCACTCACAAAGGGAAGAAGTTTTGCCTCCTGTTCAGGTGGAACCTGCTGACTTCCAGTTTGTGCCCATTGTCCCTTGACCTATCCCTAGGCACCACTGAGCAGAGTCTGGCCCCAGCCTCTTGTCCCCTGCCCTTTAGCTCTTCCTCAGCATGGAGGAGCTCCCCTCTGGCTCTGCTCTTCTCCATGCTAATCAGCCCCAGGGCTCTCAGTCTTTCCTTGTCTGAGAGATGCTCCAGTGCCCTCAGCATCTTGGGATTACTTCACTATTTGGCTTAAGCTGGGGAAGAGCTGTTCCTACTTGAACACTGTTGTTGCATGTGTTTGCCCATGTCTGCATATTTGGGATCCTGTACAAACCTGTCTTAATTTGTTTTCTTGCCATCTTCATTGTCCTTGACAAGAAAAATGTGCTGAATCATTGGAGAATTCCTCTTCTCACTAAAAGTAGCTTTGTGTTGCAAACTTCTTGTGCCGGTCGTGTTAAACTTCATCCTGCTCTCTTCCTGTGGCTGTCCTGACAATGAACTTCAACTTCTAAAACTTGTTTTTCCTTCCCCTAGAGGAGAAGTACCAAGTGGAAACCCAAGTCATTGTGGCAGATTTTGGAGAGAGAGAAGATATTTACAGCAGAATCCAAGCAGGATTGGAAGGCCTGGAGATTGGTGTTTTAGGTTGGTATCTGATTTTTCTGGACTTTTCCTAGTGGTGTTTCCTCTTGATATGCCTCCTGACCTTTTTCACCCTACTCAAATTTGATTGAAAGCAATTCACAGAAGCTAATATTTGTCTGCCTGAAATCATGTTGCTGCATGCTTGGTGTGTTTTTGAGCTTCCTGTTGATAAACTCCATGAGATGGTACTCCATGTGTGTGCCTGTGCTCCAGGAATTGTGATGCTTTCTCAATAGTTGTGATCTGTTCTTCTGGGACGGCTAAAGGCTCTTTAGCTTATGACTGTGTGACTTGACCTAGTGTGGCTCAGATCCTAAGCAAGCTCCAGATGCTGAGATTCAGCTCAGCAGTAGAGCCCCTTTGGGAGAACCATTAGCTTTTACTTATAG
Source organism: Bucco capensis (assembly GCA_013396975.1). Taxonomy (NCBI): domain Eukaryota; kingdom Metazoa; phylum Chordata; class Aves; order Piciformes; family Bucconidae; genus Bucco; species Bucco capensis. The sequence continues at coordinate 24,598 of VWZO01020507.1, read as the reverse complement.
AGCTGTTGAAATTTAATCATTCCAATACAGCATTAAGGAACTGGCTCCTGCTTCCCAAGGTTTAAGCATGTTCTGGTTGTGTTGGTGAGCTGTGGCTCTCCTGCTGGTAGCAATGTGATGTGCCTGAGGATGCTCTGGGATGCTGCAGGAGTGGAGGTGGTGTGGAGGGCCTTGAAAAGACAAAGTAATGCATGGGAAAACAGTGTCTATAACAACTCAATTAACAAATACCAGGAAAGGATAAAGGCTAGAATGTTCCCTAGTACTTCTGACACATTTGGGTACCTACAACTCAGGACATCAAGTATTTGATTGCTATTGAAATTCAGGTCCCTTGGAGAAACTGCAACTGCCAACAAGGTGGTTTTACGTAAAGATTAAGCTGTGGCTAGCCTTCCTTGTTTCTGAAAGGAATAAGTTCCCAAGAAACTTCCAAGATTAAAATCAACATCTGTCCCATCAAAATCCATGTGGAGACTGAAGCTTGCAAGCTGCCAGTCACATAGCAATTGCTGCAGAAGAGTGCATCAAATGTCTCCCAGCACCAGCAAACCCTTTCCTGGGTGAGATCCATACCCACCCTGGAGGGGTGCTTTGTTTTCCTAGCCTGTGAGAAGGCTATGGTGATGCCCAAAATGATGAAAATCTGACTCTGTATAGTCTTGCTCAAAGAGGGCATGGCAATCTGCCTCAAATTTTGTGTAAGCAGCTTACAGGCAAACAAGCACGTTCCTCAAACAGATCCTGCCTCTTGCTTTTGTTTGCATGAGCACCTTGACTAAAACCATGGTAAAAATAGCAACTCAAAGCTCTGGAGTTGTGTGTTCTCTAGCTGAGTCGTTCCACTGTTCTTCTCACAGCCATCAGCAAGTGCTGCCTTACAGAAATCTCTCTTCTAGCTCATCACTAGGAGTTTGAGGAGCTCTCACGCTGGAGATCATCAGATGATATGATACATAGGTTATTTTCTTTTCCCCAGATAGAGCTGTATTAATAGAAACCACTTGCCAGGGTGACTTTTTTCAAGACACATGATGGCTACTCCAGAAAGATTGTATCTTAATTTTTTAATGGCAATTAATTTCATGCTTTGGTGCCTTCTCTTTTAAATTCTGTAGCATGTGTTGCAACCCAGAATATAGCTGTGGCTGGTCTGCCTTTTTTGTGTTTGTGTGAGGGGAAAACATGGCTTCAGATGAGAACAACCATAAGGGATGGATGAGGTCTCGGGTTCCAGTGTACATTCTTCTTTCAGCTCTTCTCTGGCACAGTAGCTAGGAGAAGGATTGGAAGCACAACAAGTGATGGATGCTGATTGTTTCTGAACCTCATGAAACACAAGAGCATCCATGTAGACTGCTCCTGATCAAGCACAGAGTCTATCTAAAGGACTTACAGCTTGAAATCCTTGTAAACTTCTTCTTTGGAAGCTGCTTCTCACCCACGTCTGAAGGCTAAGAGAGTTTGCATAATGTTTGGCTGTGTGTTCAAAACAGTGTCTGTCAGTGACTTAGAACATGTGCTAGCTACAGCAGAGGTGGGAAATCTTCCTTTTGCTCTTCTCCAATTACTGGCGTTCTCAGAAGGAATTGGAACTGGACAGTATCTTACCCTGTTAGGTCAAATATGCCTGTACAAAGTGAAAACAGTTTGGTTTTCTTCAATTACTTCTGTTCCAAACTGTTGTGGTAGGAAATGATTGCTGAAAGTGGAAGGCTCCCTACCTGGGCCTCAGTTGGCAGGAACAGATGTGAATTTGATGCTACTGGCCCTGTAGTCTTCTAAGTTTGGAGAGAATAACCAAGCTTAGTCCTAAAAGCATGCCACAAGATGATTTTAGGATGAAAAGAGGGGGAAAATCTGGCTCACTCTGGCAAGAGCGAGACTGGACCTTCTTCCTCTTCAAAAGTCTCTCTTTAGCTATAGCAAAGGTCTGCTAGGGCTTTGCCATCTCCCTATTCCCCTCAATTCCTGTATTTCTAAAGTTCATCTAAAAGTGAAAGAAATGGGAAACACACAACATGACTGTTTCCATCAATACACAAAGATCTGGGCTAAAGGATAAGAAACATTTATATGCTCTACTCAGGGCCATGGGTTAGTGGCATGGCAGTGATAGGTATGGTTGGACTTGATGAGCTTAGAGGTCTCTTCCAACCTTAATGACTCTGTGATTTGAGGTAATCTCTGAATGAAGTTGGTATACTTGGCCAGAATCTCTCCTGTGCTTTTCCAGCATCCCTCTTGATACTTACATGTCTTTCAGGTTGGCTGTTAGAGGAATAGCTTTTGGCACAGGTTGGCGGACTCTTTCAGTCCTGTTTTTGAAAGGCAGTGGCACCTTTGGGCAGTGTTTCTTAGCCCTGTGTAGCTAGGGTCCTGCCCTGGAGGTGCACAGTGCTTGTGAGCCACCTTGGGGATTCTCTGGGGTGTGAGACACTATATCAATGTAAAATGTTGCCACAGCAACCAAGTGTCACACGATTCACTTGCGTAAGAGGAACAACAGAGCCTTAGGAAACGGAGATCCCATTTGCTTGCCTTGATTTTGCTGCCTTGTCTCCATCTCAAGATGCATTATTAAGTGTGAGGCAGCTGAGGCTGCAGAGCAGCCTTGTTTACTAAAGCTATTGCAAGTTATTCCCTAGTTATGTTGGGATTTGAGGGTGGGTTTCATGTCTGGGGATAAAACCTTGGAGAGGGGGTGGAATACGAGGTTTCATGAATTCATTCATCCTCTCGGTTCATTTGCAACGCTGCCAAGGGGAAGAGGTTTTGCCGCTGTGGAGGTAGGAGGGAGCACAGCTCACTGCGGTGGCTCTCCGTGTGTGGAGACCCTGCGAGCTGAGGAGGAAGCCCTTGGAGCCCGGGCTCCAGGGACTCCTCCGGCACGGAGCTGCCGAGTCTCGGGCTCATGCTGCCATCTAGCGACCGACTGCGGGCCCGAGCCGGGCCCGGCACACACCTCCCGTCGAGCGGCTCGGGCTGGGCTCTGGCCCGCTCCCCTCCAGTCGAGACGGGCAGGGTCCCTCCGGCTCTCTCAGCTTCCTTCAGTCCTGCTGCTCTCCTCCGCGGGACTCTGGGGCTGAGGAGGGTTGTGGTGTGTGTCGTGAAGCCCTGGGTGATGTGCATCCCTTCGGACACTAACGGAGTGAGTGGCCACATTTTCTTGTGTCTTATTTCACTTCCTTTTATTTATCAGAATGAAGTGTCAACAGTTTCACTTCGTGTCCTGCCAGGCACAGAGAGCTTGGATCTCACTTCTTGTAGCGTTCCAGAGCCCTGTGCTGCAGCCATGCCCCCGGTACACAGACACCATCTGCTCTGGGTATCCCTAAAAGAGGGAACACGCTTCCCCCGTGCTCTGCAAAGAGCTGGAAGAGGAATACAACATCCTAATACATTGGGCCACAAGGATACTCAGAGGCTGGAGCACCTCTCCTATGAGGACAGGCTGAGAGAGTTGGGATTATTCAGTCTGGAGGAGAGAAGGCTCCCAGGAGACTTTCTTGTGGCCTTCCACGAGCTACAAGAGTGCTGGGGAAGGACTATTTACGATGTCAGGCAGTGCTAGGACTAGAGGGAATGGACACAGCTAGAGGAGGGGAGATACAGGTTGGATGTTAGGAAGAAGTTGTTCCTCATGAGGGTGATGAGACACTGGCCCAGGTTGCCCAGAGAGGTGGTGGCAGCCCCATTCATCCCTGGCAGTGTTGCAGGCCAGGCTGGCTGGGGCTGGGAGCAAACTGCTCTAGTGGGAGGTGTCCCTGCCCATGGCAGGGGGTTTGGCACTAGAGGAGCTTTAAGCTCCTTTCCAACCCTAGCAATTCTGTGATTCTTACTGGAGGATTAATATCTACACATTGAAAATGTTTTCTGTATTCTTGTGTTGTGTGTGTACAAATTATTTACAGCTAAGGAAACTTGGCTGAAGGAGTTAGAATGTTTTAAATGCTTCATCTGAAGAGTATTGCTTGAAAGTTGTCATTAATCAGAGGATTAGCAATCGGTTGATATCTAAGCAATCTAATTAAAACTTTGTCCTTTTGTTTCAGTCAACAATGTGGGAATCTCCTATGGTTATCCTGAATATTTTCTTGATGTCCCAGATCTGGATAAGGTAAGTGCTTTGTGGTACCTTCTAGTGTTCTCATTGTTAGCTCTAAATACTTAATGGATTCAGCAGAAGTACTTAGCTTGGGTGAAGTTACCCACAAACCAAGGGGTTCTAATTAGAGTAAGGATCCAAAAAGCTGTGAGCTTAACATAAGCACCAGAGCACAGTTGCAGTGATGGCAGTCTCAGTTGTGTTGTGTGTTTTGCCCTATTCTTCCCTACTTCTTCATTTGTGTGGTTTCTGTTTGAGTCAGATGCTCTGGGGTCACTATCTTAATCCCCTCCTGGCCATGATCTCATCTGGCTCTTCACAAGCTGCTTTAGCTTGCAGGGGGGGTTCTTCTGTGGCTGAAAGGATGTAACAACTTCACAAATGGAAGCTGCACCTTCCACCACACTGTTGTGAATGTTAAACAGGATGAGTTGAGGCACTTTGTAACGTGAAGGCATTCTTGGTTGCATTGGGTACACTGAAAACTCTTGATTATGAACAATTTCACTGACACATGATTTTGTTTCCAAACCCATGTATCCACTGTGGGGTTTGTGCTGCAGTGTGGATAAATGCATTGGTTTTCTGGTTCACTTTCAAAAAAGCTTCATAATATTCAGCAAAAAAAACCCCAATCCTATGTTGTTATTTTTAACCTTGGTGATTAAACTTGTAAGTCCCTGAAGCAGCTCTGAAATGGTGAAGAGCACAATGTAGACATTCCTTTAGGAACATGTCTAAACCCCCAGCATTTATTCAGGTTCAGCAATATTGCCAGGAAGCAGTGTGTCAGTGCAGTACCTCTGGGGTGTTCTTGCTTTGTGGGAGCTCCTAATCAGAGAGAACTGGAGGGAGGAAGCTCAGGCTTGGCTTTAAGAAGCTGTCACTCTTCCTGATCCTTCAGCAGGAAGCTGAGAGGTAGAGCTTGGTGCAGGAGTGTCAGGTTGGATTTCTCCTAGCACTTCAACCCAGAGGGTATGTAAGTATTGATCAAAGAATTGAAAGACAGCAAACCCCAAATCTTTGTTTTCTTTCAGACAATTGACAAGATGATCAACATTAACATCATGTCTGTTTGTAAGGTAAGCATCCTGCTACCAATTCTTCTTGAGGTTCTCATTCCAAACCCCTATATGATGAAAATTTGGCTGTCTGAAGGACACATGGTATCTTGTGCTCCTCCAAAGTTTCATCAGAGAAGTCAGTTATTCATGGGCACTGCTGAAAGGAATCCATTCATATTCTGCCCTAGTCAGGCCACACCTGGAGGACTGGGTACAGTTCTGGGCTCCCCAGTTCAAGACAAACAAAGAACTACTGGAGAGAGTCCTGCAAGAGGCTACAGAGATGCTGAGGGCACTGGAGCATCTCCCTTGACAGGGAAAGGCTGAGAGCCCTGGGGCTGCTTAGCCTGGAGAAGAGCAGAGCCAGAGGGAAGCTGCTTAATGCTTGTCAATATCTAAAGGGCAAGAGGCTGGGGCCAGGCTCTGCTCAGTGGTGCCCAGGGACAGGCCAAGGGACAATGGGCACAAACTGGAACCCAGCAGCTTCCATCTCAACATGAGAATAAACTTGTTTGCTGTCAGAGTGCCAGAGCAGTGGCCCAGGCTGCCCAGAGAGGTGATGGGGACATTCCAAACCCACCTGGATGTCATCCTGGGTGCCTCTGCTTTAGCAGGAGGGTTGGACTAGATGATCCCCAGAGATCCAGCTTGCACCATGCTGGGATTGTCTGAACATCTTCTCCTATGGAAGGCATTTAGCAGACTTTGGGATGTTGGCAGAGGCACAGCAGATGTCGATGTGAGAAGTGCAAAGGTGTCTGATGTGAGGAGCAGCAGCTGTGCTATCCTGGGCCAGCAGAGGGAGTGCCCCAGTCAGGGAGATTCCACAAGTTGGGCGCTTGGGCTCCCTGGAAGCATTTCATCCCAATGGCAGTTACAGATTAACTGCTTGATGATGTATTTCTGAAGGTGATAGGGTAGAATAATACTCCAGGTCTACTTCACCTTGGTATACACTTCAAATTCCACCTGGTGTTGGTTTCCAGAATAAACTAGCACTGCTTGGTGGCTGGAATCCTGGGCTTTGTTGCTGTCCTTTCTGCCTCTGCTTTTTAGTTTGGAAGCTAGACCTGCATTAGTGATCTATTATTTCACAGAAAAGCATATTACTGGGTGATCAGCTAAGCTCCACAAATAGTCTTAATTGTCCGAATCTCAAGTTCAGCTTAACTTGAACCAATTTAAGTGGATCAGTTAGACTTATCCAGGTATTTGCATTTCAGCTTAGAGCTAACAGTAACTGATTCTCTTCATTTCACTTCTGAACTTGTAGCCTGAATGAAGGCACCAGACTCTGAGGTGTCTGTATCTGCTAAAGGGCAGAATGCACTTTAAAGGCTCTATTTTAGGTGTTTAAAAAGCATTGAGATGCTTTCCTTAGGGCCATGGTTTAGTGCTATGGGTATGGTTGGACATGATGATCTTGGAAGTCTCTTCCAACCTTAATGATTCTGTGAGTTACTATGTGTATGTTCAGTGGTGTGGTCAAGAGCAAAGTTATCCCATAGCTTGTTGTACTGCTGTGGTCACACCTCAAATCCTGGAGTCAGTTTTGGGCTCCTCACTCCCAGAAGGACATTGTGAGGTGCTGGAGTGCGTCCAGAGAAAGGCAAGGAAGGTGGGCAAGGGTCTAGAACACAAGTGTTGTGAGTAGCTGAGGGAACTGGGCTTGGTTAGCCTGGAGAGGAGGAGGCTCAGGGGAGACAACTCAGTGATCACCAAGAATGAGAGGGGTTTTTCCTGAAGAAAAAATGTCCTTGCAGGTGAATGGGCAACAAGAAATGATAGCTGCTTGTAAAAGATGAATAAAGATGAATAAAGTGGCCTGTAAGGAATCTCTTCTTGAAGTTAGCCATTTGCTGTGAACATCCTGGAGCTTAGGAGCTGGAGAGTTAGGGGGGAAAGAAGTTGACTTAAAAGAATGCAGCCCTCCAAATCCAAGGAGTTATACCTCAAACTCTGTGGCAGCATGCGAGGTATCTAGAATCTGTTTGGTATGAAAAGAGAGTTATTGAGCTCAAGATGTTTGTTGCTGATCTGCCTACTTCTTAATGGCACCTCTTAGCTGATAGCAGTTGAAGACAAGAGTGTTAACCAGTTGCCTGTTGTGGCTAAAGATGATGTTATGGTTAACTTAGGTGTTAAGTCCAGACTAAAGCTCTAGACTTAATGTCTAGGACTTGGACATTACTTCTTAAAGGCAGAAATTATGGATTTAAATGGGATTTTAGGATGGCAGTCATTAAGGAGGAGGAAAATGGATGAGTTTTTAATCAGTGTGAAACAGTTTGCATCAGTGCTTGTTGTGTTGCTGCCCTTGTCAGAGCTGCTCTAGCTGCAACTGGGAAGCTTGGGTTAGGGTTCTTAAAATTCTACATTCCAGGATTCCTAAATGCTGGGAAAACCCTCAGTCAGGTTATGAATAGGTAGCTCAAAGCCATAAGGAGCTTTGCCAGGCTGCTGGCCTCGTGGGAGTGTCATTTCTTCAGCAGGAAAATATCTGTGCCATCAGCAAAAAGTGGTTTTAAATGTTTTCTGTAGGTAACACACAAGGAGGCTGGAGTGAGCTGGGGGTAGGTCTCTTCTCCAGGGTTAACAGGGAGAGGAGGAGAGGAAATGGTCTCAAGTTGCACCAGGGGAGGTTTAGATTGGATATAAGGAGGAATTTCTTCCCTGAAAGGGTTGTTCAGTCTTGACCCAGGCTGCCCAGGGAGGTGCTGCAGTCACCATCCCTGGAGGGGTTTAAGAAACATTTAGATGCTCTCCTTAGGGCCATGGGTTAGTGGAATATTAGGGATAGGGGTGGTTGGACTTGATGAGCTTAGAGGTCTCTGACAACCTTTGTGATTGTGTGATATTTATAATATAGGGAGTTCATCTTCAGTAGTTCTGTCCAGTGAGTGCTCTTGTTGTTCCACCATTTCTTTATAGCTTAAACCCAACAGTTTCAGTAAGCCTAACTATAGAAATTTGTTGGATGTCATCTGGAGCCTTGGCACAGGTGGCAAATGTAGTCAGTCTTGAGGAAGACAGATGCTTTTTGTGGGGAGAGAAGGATCCTAGATCTAGTGGAGTACTCTGGTGTTTTCCTCTTCTAGAGAGGCCATGGTTGCTGCAGAGCAGTGCAGACACTTGTTTATTTACTCTGCCTGTACTAGCTGCCTGGGTTCACCACATTCAGTGCACACACTGCCTAACAGAGCCAAGTTATCCAGGTAGAATAAAAATAACCTGCCTACACAAAGTATGGTCTCAGCTTCCCTGAGCCTGGCTTGGGGTGGAGGGGGTGGCAGCAGCTGCTGGGAAGCAGGGAGGCTTCCCTGCCTTGTGCTTGGTGTCTCCATGCTCAGCCCTCACACCTGTTTCCTTGTTGCAGATGACACGCCTGGTGCTGCCTGGCATGCTGGAAAGGTGAGTCACACCAGCACTCTCCAGACAAAGGCATCATTATTTAGAGGGGAGAATCCTTTCTTGCCAAATTCAGTGCTGTGACTAATCAGCCCAGTCCCCATGTTTTAATGGCAGAGTAATGCTGGCTGAGTCACACTGCTGGGGCATGAATCATCCGACGGTGGAAGCCTTTTCCACTCCATTCCCTTTGGCTTCTCCCCTCTCCCTGCTCCACTGTTGTGGTGATTCCTTTTAGAACAGAATTAAAAAGCCTCTCTGACTCATCAGCACTAACTCAACAGCCTGCTCTTCTGAGGGGGTGGTTACAGTTGCTGGGAATAACCTTCTCAGGGCTATTTCTCCAAGTCATTGTAAGGAAAATGGATGCAAAGATCTTCTCATTAGCCAGGAGGAGGTGTAGTGAGGGAAGACTGGGAGAACTGGAGACCAGCTCCTTCAAAGAAGAGTTAATGCACACCACTGTTGTCACAGAAGTTGTGTGCTGACTTCCTAGCTGTCAAGGGTTAGGGCTGGACCAACCACTTACTCCAGTGACAGCTATTCTCTATTATCCCCTGCACCTTTTCCTCCCTGGAGTGGGGGAGAAATGAACAGAGAGAGAGGAGACTTGTGGATTGGAAATAAAACTGCCAACTTACAATGAGAAGAAGAACAAGAAAATGGAATATATATATATATATATGCACACACAAAACCAATACCAGAACCAAACCCCCTTGATGGCAACTGCATCACCACTGATGCTGGAGCAGGAGGACTCAACTGCAGCCAGGACTCAGGCTCAGGGGCTGGATCCTGGAACTCAGGAGCTCTTGAATTGAGGTGGAAGGCAGAGCAGGGAGAGAGTCCTGTAGGAACAGAGCTGGGCTGCTGAGCCTCACAAGGCTCAAGTGCTTGACCTTCAGGGAGGTGAAAATGCAAATGTCTTTTTTTTTTTTTTACTGGCTGTTAATTAGGTGCTAAATAACTGAATTATGTACCTATTTGCTTCGGTATGTAAGAGACCAAGCTTGATGTAAAAGTTTCGGGGTCTGAATATGATCTCTATGGCATGCAATACCTCAAACTAGGACACTAGCTAGCTCCTGGGTGAAATGAAGAGGCGCACCACTTCCATATGGCCCCTCCAGGCTGCTTTCTAGCTGTTTCTAGCTGTGCCAGACTGTTGGCCATCTCTGTTGTGGTGCTAGCACCAGCTTGCTGGAGGTTGCCCTAGCACATGTGTGAGCTGTGCTTGACATGGCAAGTCAAAAATTACTCCTTGCCTGTGCTCTGTTATTGATAATAAAGGGATCTGCCTCTTGTGAAACCCCTGCCCTCTGAAGATGCCAACATGAACAAAGTCCTTGTATGTATGGCTAGGCTTCACAAACGAAGATCCAGGGAGGGCTTCACCCACGCTCCTCATCAGCGCCTTTTCCAAGCGTGCTGATAAAAAGAGGATAGCGGATAGCAGCCTCGAGCCTGCACAATGGATTTTTTTTTTTTTAGGTGAGACACAGCATGCGCAGAGCTGGACCCACCCTTTAGTCCTAAGCTTCATCTGCCAGGGCCTAGCAAGCTTGGATGCTGGCAGCCAAGTCCTTAGGACGGAGGTTTTATTAGAGTGTCCTTCTCTTAGATGGAAGGCCTTACAGGACTAAACGAGCTCCATCTGCCCGCGTTTGGAATCAGAGTTGTCCCTCTCCTAGGATGACTGCCAGAAGGCTAATGAGCTCATCCTACCCATACAAGGATTCTAGGAACATGGGTATCACTCCCCACACTTTACTGTGGGCAATGAGTTTAATGCTCCCTCCGCTGTCGGCACAGTTATCGCACCAGGGGCCACAGGAGACCACAAGGGATTTTCAGACTGTGCCTAACAAAGTCCTTGTGCTTTTGAAGGATTTAATGTTGGTTTGTTATCAGTTTTTTGAAGTTTGAGGATCTCAGTTCCTTGGCTCGGTTTCTTTTTGGTCTAAAGCAATGTCATAGTTATCCATTTGGCAGAGTTGATCCCTTCAGCTTCTCAGGACAGAATGACATAGAATATCCTGTGTATGTTTTTCTGTTAGCTGTTAAGCCTGGAGAAGAGCAGAGCCAGAGGGGATCTGCTCAATGCTTGTTAATATCTAAAGGGCAAGAGGAGGGGGTCAGGCTTTGCAGTGCTGCCCAGTGACAGGACAAAGGGCAGCAGGCACCAACTGGAACCTAGGAGGTTCCATCTGAATGTGAGGAGAAAGCTTCCTACTTTTGAGAGGGACACAGCACCAGCCCAGGCTGCCCAGAGAGCTTGTGGAGTCTCCTTCTCTGGGGAGAGATTCCAACCCCACCTGGATGTGATCCTGTACAACCTGCTGTGGGTGAACCTGCTTTAGCAGGAGATTGGACTAGGGGATCCCCAGAGGTCCTTTCCAGCCCCCAGCATGCTGGGATTCTGGTATAGTGTGTGGAGGAGATAGATGTCGCATAGCATCCTGCAGCTAGCTATTCTGCGTACTTTTATGCCTTTGCATTTTGGGTTATGGTGATCTATTGCAAGAGAGATACAGAAAGTGAGCAGACTTTCCATGCTTTGCATCCAGGTCTGTAAGGAGAAAACAAAACTGCATCTTGGTGCCTCTGTTTCTTGTTATTTATAATAAACATAGCAGCATTAGATGAATGCCACTTCTGGTAATGGCATTTAGATGCTCTGCTGTGGTTCCTTTGCTGTGCTCTGAACACTTCAAGTGACAATTTATAAACTCCAGCATCCCATTAGACATCCAGGAGCAGTTCCTCTGTCAGTTGTCAGGCTGCTCTCTAAGGTGGAAGACTCACAGAAGCAAAAAAAACCAGGCTTTCTGTCTTTGGAACACCCAAACCCAACAAAAACCAGTTGACTGTTTGCAGACAAATATCAAACTCTGGTATTTATTGCCAGGGAAGTAGCAAGTGCATAATTACATTAGAGAGGAAGCTTGCTCTTTCCACTTGGTGTGCAGCTGGAGCCAGCACTGGTTGCCACAGCAACAGGGAGATGGCTAAATATAGCTCCCCAGAGCTGGACCACTGCAGCTAGAATGATGGGGAGGTGTGAGGGTGTGGGCCTGGCTCTCTTCATCCTCACCAACTTTTGTTTCTTTCATTAACTGCACAGTTGAGTTGGATGGAACCCAAATTTCTACTTGCCACGCATGATACTTGTGTAGTTCTTCAGATAGCTCCCTATCTTTCCTTAAGTGATGCTCTCCATGAGGGTGGTGAGACACTGGCCCAGGTTGGCCAGAGAGGTGGTGGCAGCCCCATTCATCCCTGGCAGTGTTGCAGGCCAGGCTGGCTGGGGCTGGGAGCAAGCTGCTCTAGTGGGAGGTGTCCCAGCCCATGGCAGGGGGGTTGGAACTAGAGGAGCTTTAAGCTCCCTTCCAATTCTAGGATTCTAAGTGGAGCAATTGGAAGTGTTCCCTCTACTTGCACACTTCTCCATTTCCTTTTATCTGGAGGTTTTAAGTTATGAGCTTTTAAGGCTAGGATTGTTTTCTTTCTAAAGTAAAAACACAAACCCCACAGTAGTATTGACTGCTTCCAAGAGACCAATATGTGGAGCTTCTATAAGGAGCTGCTATTAATTTGTGTTTCCAAGAGGGTTTTCCTCACTGGATCAAGCCATGAGTACACTGCACCTGGATGAAGATCACAACTCCTGCTGCAGACTAGCTGAACGCTGAGGGCTGTGCTCTCTTCTCTTGGTTTGATGAGCATGAGACTCCTGTTCAGCCATGGAAATGCTCACCCTTTTTTGAATGCTGTTAAGCTTTTGTCCTTAGTTGAGGTTTGTGGTGAGTACTTCCATAGTTGGAATATGGGAAGAGCACTTCCTTTTATCAGACCTAAGTGTCAGTCTTTCATTTAAATACCTGTCATCTTTCTTTCGTGTTCTGAGAGGATAAATCAAGATGTTTGTCATTCATTAGCCTGTATACTCTTACTATGGCTGCTTTTAATGCTCTCTTATACAGCTAAATTGAACTCAGCTTTTCCTCTTGTCTTCCTTTCTTCCTATATCTTCTTTCCCCCTTTCTTCTATCATCAGATGCTTAATATTTTGGTCCTTTATTTGGAGGGGCAAAAGTGTTCCATAGACTGGGATAGAAGATGTCAGTGGAGGTGGATCTGTCTGTGTTGTTCCCACCATCCTGTTCTTTGGCTGCTTTTGGTGACTGCTACACAAAAGAGAATTCCTTGTGGCCTTAGTTCAGGTTTTGCAGGGAGCCAGCAGTTGCTTTAGTGTCCTGCAAGGTAGCTAAGTTCAGCCTGGTTATCTTATGCAGAAGGATGGTGTGGAATCCCTGCAGTGTTACTGGGATACAGCTGTGAAACAAGCCTGATTTTCTGTAGTCATCCACTATCTTCTCTACAACATTAAAACACTTCTGGATTTGAGTAGTAGGTTCAGATACTTTTGTATTTTGAGGAAACATGTAGAAGATGAAAGGGATTCTCAAAGTGTGAACTATAAAACAAACTCGTGTTGTTCTTTTTGCCACCTGAGCCTGAGATTTCAGTTGCTTGTTGGGCCTGTGCAGCTTCACTCACTTGGTTTCACATAGTGGGTATTTTATATGTATGGAGCTTGATTTTCCTGCTCTCAACCTTGGAGTTGTTCCTGGTTTATACCAGCTACTTGAATACTTATATTGTGCTTAAAGTCACCAATTTAGGATTTGCTTGGGGTGGGTTCATCATAATCTCAGTTGCATCCTAGAAGTTTTCTTTAGGCTTACAGTTGTTTTCTGAAACATGAAGATCATTTCCTTTCTTTCATGAGTCTCTCTTCACTGCCTTTCAGATCAAAAGGGGTAATCCTGAACATCTCCTCAGCTGCTGGGATGTATCCAACTCCACTGCTGACTCTTTACTCTGCAACCAAGGTAAGTCTTTTCCCCCCTGAAACCAAGTAGCAGACAGAAGCCAACACTGCAGGAATAAATGTTTTGGTGTCCATCTAGTGGTGCTTTCATGAACTAAAAGTACTGAGTTTCTCTTTTAAAGCTCTTCATTTCCATGTTAACATGTAGTGTGTGGCATGTTTCCCTCCTTTTCTCTTCAGGCTTTTGTGGATTACTTCTCCCAAGGCCTCCATGCAGAATACAAGAGCAAGGGCATCATTGTGCAGGTGAGGAGAGTTTGCTTCATGGAGCTGTGGTTACCTCAGCAACATAGGTGTCTTGGTAACAAAAACATCTTCTCTTCAGGAATACATGACATAGATTAAGGTTAAGGATTTCCTTCAATCCCTTTAGCAAGTTGCTTAAGTTCCTCTGAGACAATGCATCTTGAAGCAACTCTGAGTTGGTGGGGTGTGGGTTGGTAGTTTTGGGGTGGTTTAATTTGTTTTGATTTGTAGATGATGGTGGTACTTGGACTTTTGAAGTAGAAAACATACCCTAACTGTGTGCAACTCTGTGGACCATATCTTGATACAGCTTCTACTGGAATGCACCTTCCATGGTTTGAATTCTATGAAATGGAGCATAAAAGCAAACCAAGTCACAGCTTTATGGGATTTTGCTTTCAGATCAGTCCTCTGAGTGTTTGCTTCCAAAATGAAGCTGGAATTTCCATTGTTGTTTCCGTCCTCACTGAGTTTTTCATTACGTAGTATACTTCTTGCTCTCCAGAGCAATAGTCAGTTTGGTAAAGGTGGTGTAAGATCTTACCTTCTAGACCATTGCTGTGTGAGCTCTTCCATGCAGTCATGAAGTCCAGCCATGCTTTGGATTGCCTGCTTATTCCTTCATCTTGGAAATTATTCTGCTTATTCCTTCATCACAGAATCCCTGTGCTGGCATTCTGCTGTTCAAAAGCAGCCCAGTTTAGGCTAGAGTTCAGTACACAGATGATCTCATGTCTGGTGACTCTAGCTCCTTGATGCCTCTGAAAGCATTCTGTGCTTTACCCTGCTCTTTGCTGTGTCCAGAGTATTCTCCCCTACTATGTGGCCACCAAGATGTCCAAGATCCGCAAGCCAACCCTCAGCAAGCCCAGTCCTGAAACCTATGTCCGAGCTGCCTTGGGCACAGTGGGCCTGCAGACCCAGACCAATGGCTGCCTGCCCCATGCAGTCATGGTAAGTCTCCTTGGACATCTGGGAAGCATTTGCAGTGGCCTTGGGATGTTTTAGTTAGGTAAGGAGGGGGAAGAATCGCTTTGAATGTGAAATGTGTTTGTTCTTCAAATTGGTGATATTTGAGTGTGGTTGTAATTGTTAGATTGCTGTCTGCCACAGGAGGACCTGGGGGTGCTGGTTGATAGTTGACTGACCATGAGGCAGCAGAATGCCCAGGTGGCCAAGAAAGCTAACAGCACCTTGGCCTGGATCAGAAATAGTGTGAGCAGTAGGAGCAGAGCAGAGATCATCCTCCTGTCCTCAGCACTGGGGAGGCCACAACTAGAGTCCTGGGGTCAGTTTTGGGCCCCTCAATCCCAGAAGGACCCAGAGGCATTGGAGTGTGTCCAGAGAAGGGCAAGGAGGCTAGGGAGGGCTCTAGAGCACAAGTCTGCTGAGGAGCAGCTGAGGGCACTGGGGTTGGTTAGTCTGGAGAAGAGGAGACCTTAGTTCTCTCTACAACTCCCTGACAGGAGGTTGGAGTAAGCTGGGGGTAGGTGTCTTCTTCAGGGTTAGCAGTGAGAGGACAAGAGGAAATGGCCTCAAGTTGCAGCAGGGGAGGTTTAGATTGGATATAAGGAGAAATTTCTTCCCTGAAAGGGTTGTTAAGTCTTGTCCCAGGCTGCTGGGGAGGTGCTGGAGTCACCATCCCTGGAGGGGGTTAAGAAACATTGAGATGCTCTCCTTAGGGCCATGGTTTAGTGGCATGGGACTGATAGGTATGGTTGGACTTGATGAGCTTAGAGGTCTCTTCCAACCTTTGTGATTCTGTGATCTTTTGATGTGCAATGTCCTTTGTATGTGTTTGTTATGGAAGGAGGGTAAAGAATCATTTTGAATGTGAAATTGTTCTGTTCTTCAACTTGGTGATATTTGTGTGTGGTTGTAGTTATTAGATTTCACTTAGTAAAGGCTATTAAAAGGTCAGATTTTCCCACCCCTTTCCCTTTTTTTTTCTTTTAGGGATGGATGATCTCTCTCCTGCCCACATCTTCTATCACTAATTTACTGATGAAAACAAACAAACAGATACGGGCTCGTTACTTGAAAAAAATGAAGGAGAAATAAGCTGGAAGGAGCTTCATCCTGGGAGTCCTGCAGGTTCCTTAGCCACCCTGCAGCACCTCATGTTCTCAACATCTTCAATCATAGGTGTGCTTTCTAACAACCAAAGCAGTCTTAATTGAGGATACAGATGAAATGAGACTGCTGACTTCTACTACTGATTTCCGGATAGACTTTATTTGTTGGTAGATCTTAGAGGAAAGGGAAGTGCTTTGGACTCAAATTACACTGTGCTTTAGGAAATACTTCCAGGGACTTGATCAGACATTGTGCTCAGCTTGGTTATGTATTGTGGGGAGGGGGGGAAGGGCAGCAAAATAATTCCTGGGCAGGAGTAGGAAGAGAGGGGATTTATATATCAAGGTAACATGGCACTGTTGACAGAGGAGAACTTTTTCCCCAGCTCAGGTTTTGGGCTACTTGCTTGTGCATTGTCAGCCAAGGTCCTGAGTGCTCACCTGCTTAACACAGCCCAGTGTGATTTTGGGTTAGGAACTTGAGGGAAATGGGCCAAAAACCAAAAGAAGTGTAATTGCTCATCTATAAATATATACATCAAATAACATGGCAAAACATGTAGGCAATCTTGGTTCTTGACTATGGATTCTAACTCTGCAGTCCTCTGTAATGTTTGCAGTTGGTCACAATGCTTTCAGACACTTATGTCAGTAGGAGGTGACCAGCCAGTGTAGATACACATCACAAGTTAGGTGTCACTGTGCAGAAGGTTAGGGGCACTTGAAATGCAGAGCTTGAAATTATTTGCTCCCTGTGTTAGCACTGATGGTTCAGTTCTTTCTGAAGTAGTTGTGGTGAGACCCCTGGAAATGGGAATTCTGAGTAGTTGAGCCAGCCTTAAAATGAGAACCAGTCAACTGCTTTAAAGGGAGAACGTTTGTAATGTGTTGAACTGATTGCTTTCATGGTTCATGGAGTGCTCCAGTGAGGCTGAAATTACCCAGCTCCAGGACACAGGGATCAGAGGACATCAGCTGCTGTTGTCTCTCTTGACCTACTCTTCAAATACAGATTTGTCTCTAACATTCCTTTTTATAAACATAAAATGTGCTGAAACTTAGAAGGCAAAGCAAGTTGCAAGCAGCCACCTGTGTGTTTTCTGTGCTTGAAGAGTAGAGGTTGTTTTCTGTCCTTGAAAGAATTCTTTCAAGCTCTGCTTTGGAAGTAAAAGATGTTGCACTGAGGCATGATTTGGGGCTACCATTTCTGTACATTGAACAAACCTGAATACCGATGCAATGGTGCTGATCAAATCCCAGATGCAGATCTTATCCCAGACTTTGCTTCATTTTTTTTGGAACAGGGATGGTGTGAGGTCAGTGGTATGAGTTCTGTAAGAGCACATGGCTTGGTTTGCTCTGGATCTGATGTGGAACCTATTGGACTAAACAACCTGTATGTTTTTGACTTTGTAACAAATTAAATGGAATTTACTCTCCAAGTTGGCCTTGGGGTTTTTTTTTTCGTTAAGATGTCTGGCTGTACATTCAAATGCCTGATTGTCCTTTATTGCCTATAATAATGCAGTGAAAATGACATGCCAAACCCAAAGCTGTTATTAACCTGTTTTCCTGGCTGTTACCTGTTGTGCAGTCAAGACCTGGCTTTAGTGCCACAGCCATGAGAGAGGGGCAAGGCCTCAAAGCAGTCCCCATCCAGCTGTGTGCCTGCTCCAGGCATGGCTCAGGAGGAAGGGAGGAGGAGAAGCAGCTCAGCTTGGTGTCTGCAGGTAACACAGAGCATCACCATCCAGCAGCACCAAGGGCTGCTGCTGTGGCCTGGGCTTGGGCCAGGCAAGGAGCTGATGCCTGTACTGGGGCTAATTCTGGTCTCCTTTATTAGTTGTAGCTGTACAAATCTGTACTGTTTTGGAGAGAAAACCTATATGCTTTACCATGTAGGCAGCACTGGGGAGGCCCCAGCTTCAATGCTGGGGTGACCTGAGGATGGAACCCCCTCTGTTGTAAGGACAGGCTGAGAGAGTTTGGGTTGTTCAGCCTGGAGAAAAGAGATCAGAGTTCTCCTCTCAGAAATAAGTTTGGGAATTCTTTCGAGCCTCAGAACTCTGATAAAATCAAAGTGTTTTGGTCATGGCAACATGTAAAGAAATGGACAAGTAGTGTTTCCTCCTTGAAAAACTGGGAGTAGTTTTCTCTCCTAGTATTTGTCACTATCTGCAGGTCCTAAGTCAATCCCTAATTATCCTTTCCAGATGAAAGCCTCTCTCTCCTGGATGTAGGTGGCTGTATGTTTTTAACTCTGACGCTTTATGGCCAGGCAGAGTTGATGCAGTTTGGGGTGACTTGAAGCTTTACCTTCTTGTCAGCAGTGATTGGCATTTGAATGTGGTGACAGACACTCCTGACATGGAATTGTCTAACAACACTGTGTTGAGAAAAATCCACAGCACTTTTCTTTTTTTGGCTCTGAATTCTCAGCCCTTCCTCCAGGATAGTCAGGAGACCTTGTCCTTCATAGGTTCCATGCCTCCCAGCTCTCCTGGGTGAGCCTGTTCATTACCAGAGAGACTACAGCCAGCACAGCTCCAGATTCCATGGTTCCCAGCTGCATCCTTGTCCATAGCAGAGTGATGGCACTGTCTTGCCTGACCCAGACCTCCCCACTGAATTCCAGAGATATTCCATAGCACAGAATGGGATCTCTCAGATTAGGGATTGACAGTGTCTTGTTCCTGATTCCATAGACCTGTACTGGAAACTTTCCAGGAACATGCTAGAGCGAGGACAATCAGGGCTATTTGTTGGCTTGAACAGGATCCTAGTGATGCCAGAATTGTTTTACCTTTGACTGCAGGAGAAAGAGAAGTAGATGTGTAGTGAAGAGCTGGGAAAGCCTGACAGTGTCCCAAGATCTTTTAGATGAAGGTTTGGGTAAATGTAAGCTGCTTCTGTTTCAGCAAAACTATAGAGATGTCAAGGATTTAACTCATTTAAAGTCTTCCTGGGCTTTTAGGGATAGTAGTGGTTGTTAAAAAGCTTCTGGTGACTACTAGGACTTAGTGAGGCTGTTTCTACCTGCTTCCCAACTCGTCTTGTGGTACAACATTGTTTGAGGCACTGCTTGGCCCTTCCCCAATCTGCAGCAACAGCAGGAAAAGCCTGCTGTGTGAAATACAACTGTTCCCTTTCAGTGGTTACCTTGTGTCCACTTTGGTCATTTATATATATACATGTAAAAGCAGTGTTGTAACTTAAATATGGAATAAGCACATTTTTGGTTTCTAAGCTCCTGGTGGAGCTGCACTATGTTGGGTCCCCATGTATAGTCACAAAATGGGTGAGGTTGGAGAAGGCAAAGCTTTAAGTCCAACTGCTTTGCAACTCCTTGGTTTTCTTGCGGCAGTTTTTAGCATTGTGAAGGTTTGTAACACCCCGGGCCGTGGTAGGGAGGTGGAACCCTGGTCTGGATCAGTGGGGTGCGGTTTGGGGGAGGAAAAGCCCCCTTTCGGCGCCGGTGGGAGGTGAGGGAGAGGGGAGAGGCGCGCGGGCTGCTTGGCGGCGGGCTGTGCGGGGCCGCTGGCCGGTGTCGTCGCTGGGAGGTATATAAGGGGGTGCTGTGGGGTGCTAGGGCCCAATTGGGGGGTGGCGGCAGCGGGACCAAGATCAGACCAAGGGGAGCGGCGGGAGCGGTGTCCGGAGGGCTGCTTCTGGCCGAGCAGCGCCGGAGAGGAGCCGCTAGAGAGCCGCTGCCTGCCTGGCGTGCGGAGTTCGAAGCGATGCGGTCGTGGGACGGGCGACGTGTGAGCATAGGTGGGGCCGAGGAGAGGCGGGAAAAGGGCTGAGGCAGGGAGGAGCGTGGCGGGAAGAACCGAACTGGACCCGAGGGGAAGTGTCCTAAGAGACCTCCGCTGCGAGGTAGGCACCGACCCGAGTCACTGAAAGAGCGGCACCGAGGGACAGGGTCGGCACCCAAAAGACCTTCGCTGAGGGGAGGGTGATGTGAGACCAAATCAAAACTGCGCCCAAAGGTGTCTGCCGGCTCTGCACTCACTGAAGGAGCTGCCCCGAGAAAGTAGGGGAGGGAGGTTGAGAGGAGCGGGAAAGGAGCCGTGCGGGCACTGGTCGCTGACCGTGTCACTAAAAGAGCTGCGCCGCTGGACGGGGTAGGCACCCAGAAGAGCTTCGCTGAGGGGAGGGAGATGTGAGGGCAAATAAAAGCTGCGCCGAGGGGAGGGGGAGCTGAGGCGGCAATAAAAGAGCTGCACCGAGGGACAGCTGCCGACAGCCTACGACATCTGCACCGAGTCACTACCGACAGAGTTTAGGGGGGCGGAGGGGGGCACTTTCGCCGCTCACCGAAAGAGCTACAACCGAGGGCTAAAGGGGAGGGGAATAAAAGCTGGGCCGAGGGCAAAGTGTGACTGAAAAGGCTGATTCGAGGAAAGGGAATGGAACTGTCGCGGGCTCTGGTCGCTGACCGTGTCACTAAAAGAGCTGCACCGCGGGACGGGGTCGGCACCCAGAAGAGCTTCGCTGAGGGGAGGGAGATGTGAGGACAAATAAAAGCTGCCCCGAGGGGAGGGGGAGCTGAGGCGGCACTAAAAGTGCTACACCGAGGGACAGCAGACTGCAGCCACCGGCACCTGCACCGAGACGGCAGCGACAGAGCTCCGGAGGGCGCTGTCGCCACTCGCCGAAAGAGCTGCACCAAGGGCGAGAGGGGAGGGGAATAAAAGCTGGGCCGAGAGGTAAGTGTGACGGAAAGGGCTGTGTTGAGGGAAGCGAATGGAACTGTTGCGGGCTCTGGTCGCTGACTGTGTCACTGAAAGAGCTGCACCGCGGGTCTGGGTCAGCACCCAGAAGAGCTTCGCTGAGGGAAGAGAGATGTGAGGGCAAATCAATACTGCGCTAACAGGTGTCTGCCGCCTCTCGACTCACTGAAAGAGCTGCCCCGAGGGGGAGAAGCGGCGGAAAAGGAGTTGCTCCGACAAGGCAGGGAAGGGAGGTTGGGAGGCGACGGAAAAGGAGGGACTGCTTGCTGACCGTGTCACTGAAAGAGCTGCACCGCGGGACTGGGTCTTCACCTCGAATTGCTTCGCTGAGGGGAAGGAGATGTGAGGGCAAATCAAAACTGCGCCCAAAGGTGTTTGCCGCCTCTCGACTCACTGAAAGAGCTGCCCCGAGGGACGGAGAGGCGGCGGAAAAGGAGCTTCTCCGAAAAGGCAGGGAAGGGAGATTGGGAGTCGGTGGGAAAGGAGCTGTCGCGGGCTCTGGTCGCTGACCGTGTCACCGAAAGAGCTGCACCGCGGGACGGGGTCGGTACCCAGAAGAGCTTCGCTGAGGGGAGGGAGGTGTAAAGGTAAATAAAAGCTGCGCCGAGGGGAGGGCGAGCTGAGGCGGCACTAAAGGAGCTGCACCGAGGGGCAGTCACCGGCAATCTCCGATATCTGCACCGAGATGGCAGCGACAGCTCCGGGGGGTGCTATCGCCACTCACCGAAAGAGCTGCACCAAGGGCGAGAGGGGAAGGGAATACATGCTGGGCTGAGAGGTAAGTGTGACGGAAAGGGTTGCGCCGAGGAAAGGGAATGGAACTGTCGCGGATGCGGGTCGCTGACCGTGTCACTGAAAGAGCTGCACCGCGGGACTGGGTCTTCACCTCGAATTGCTTCGCTGAGGGGAAGGAGATGTGAGGGCAAATCAAAACTGCGCCCAAAGGTGTTTGCCGCCTCTCGACTCACTGAAAGAGCTGCCCCGAGGGACGGAGAGGCGGCGGAAAAGGAGCTTCTCCGAAAAGGCAGGGAAGGGAGATTGGGAGTCGGTGGGAAAGGAGCTGNTGGCGGGAAGAACCGAACTGGACCCGAGGGGAAGTGTCCTAAGAGACCTCCGCTGCGAGGTAGGCACCGACCCGAGTCACTGAAAGAGCGGCACCGAGGGACAGGGTCGGCACCCAAAAGACCTTCGCTGAGGGGAGGGTGATGTGAGACCAAATCAAAACTGCGCCCAAAGGTGTCTGCCGGCTCTGCACTCACTGAAGGAGCTGCCCCGAGAAAGTAGGGGAGGGAGGTTGAGAGGAGCGGGAAAGGAGCCGTGCGGGCACTGGTCGCTGACCGTGTCACTAAAAGAGCTGCGCCGCTGGACGGGGTAGGCACCCAGAAGAGCTTCGCTGAGGGGAGGGAGATGTGAGGGCAAATAAAAGCTGCGCCGAGGGGAGGGGGAGCTGAGGCGGCAATAAAAGAGCTGCACCGAGGGACAGCTGCCGACAGCCTACGACATCTGCACCGAGTCACTACCGACAGAGTTTAGGGGGGCGGAGGGGGGCACTTTCGCCGCTCACCGAAAGAGCTACAACCGAGGGCTAAAGGGGAGGGGAATAAAAGCTGGGCCGAGGGCAAAGTGTGACTGAAAAGGCTGATTCGAGGAAAGGGAATGGAACTGTCGCGGGCTCTGGTCGCTGACCGTGTCACTAAAAGAGCTGCACCGCGGGACGGGGTCGGCACCCAGAAGAGCTTCGCTGAGGGGAGGGAGATGTGAGGACAAATAAAAGCTGCCCCGAGGGGAGGGGGAGCTGAGGCGGCACTAAAAGTGCTACACCGAGGGACAGCAGACTGCAGCCACCGGCACCTGCACCGAGACGGCAGCGACAGAGCTCCGGAGGGCGCTGTCGCCACTCGCCGAAAGAGCTGCACCAAGGGCGAGAGGGGAGGGGAATAAAAGCTGGGCCGAGAGGTAAGTGTGACGGAAAGGGCTGTGTTGAGGGAAGCGAATGGAACTGTTGCGGGCTCTGGTCGCTGACTGTGTCACTGAAAGAGCTGCACCGCGGGTCTGGGTCAGCACCCAGAAGAGCTTCGCTGAGGGAAGAGAGATGTGAGGGCAAATCAATACTGCGCTAACAGGTGTCTGCCGCCTCTCGACTCACTGAAAGAGCTGCCCCGAGGGGGAGAAGCGGCGGAAAAGGAGTTGCTCCGACAAGGCAGGGAAGGGAGGTTGGGAGGCGACGGAAAAGGAGGGACTGCTTGCTGACCGTGTCACTGAAAGAGCTGCACCGCGGGACTGGGTCTTCACCTCGAATTGCTTCGCTGAGGGGAAGGAGATGTGAGGGCAAATCAAAACTGCGCCCAAAGGTGTTTGCCGCCTCTCGACTCACTGAAAGAGCTGCCCCGAGGGACGGAGAGGCGGCGGAAAAGGAGCTTCTCCGAAAAGGCAGGGAAGGGAGATTGGGAGTCGGTGGGAAAGGAGCTGTCGCGGGCTCTGGTCGCTGACCGTGTCACCGAAAGAGCTGCACCGCGGGACGGGGTCGGTACCCAGAAGAGCTTCGCTGAGGGGAGGGAGGTGTAAAGGTAAATAAAAGCTGCGCCGAGGGGAGGGCGAGCTGAGGCGGCACTAAAGGAGCTGCACCGAGGGGCAGTCACCGGCAATCTCCGATATCTGCACCGAGATGGCAGCGACAGCTCCGGGGGGTGCTATCGCCACTCACCGAAAGAGCTGCACCAAGGGCGAGAGGGGAAGGGAATACATGCTGGGCTGAGAGGTAAGTGTGACGGAAAGGGTTGCGCCGAGGAAAGGGAATGGAACTGTCGCGGATGCGGGTCGCTGACCGTGTCACTGAAAGAGCTGCACCGCGGGGTGGGGTCGGCACCCAGAAGAGCTTCGCTGAGAGGAAGGAGATGTGAGGACAAATTAATACTTCACCAACAGGTGTCTGCCGCCTCTTGACTCACTGAAAGAGCTGCCCCGAGGGACGGGAGAGGCGGTGGAAAAGGAGCTGTCCCGAGGAGGCAGGGAAGGGAGGTTGAAAGGGGAGGGAAAGGAGCTGTGGCGGGCGCTGGTCGCTGACCGTGTCATTAATGATTTGGATGAAGANTCAGGAGGAGAGAGCCAGGCTCTTCTCGATGTCATCCAATGTTAGGACAAGAGGGAATGGGAGCAAGTCGGACCACAAGAGGTTTAGTATTAACCTGAGGAAAAACTTTACAGTGAGGGTTACAGAGCACTGGAACAGGCTGTCCAAGAGGGCTGTGGAGTCTCCTTCTCTGGAGACATTCAAGAGTTGCCTGGACGCATTCCTGTGTGACCTTGTCTAGGTGATCCTGCTCTGGCAGGGGGGTTGGACTAGATGAGCTTCTTAGGGCCCTTCCAACCCCTAACACTCTATAATTCTGTGATTCAAAGAGATATTTTTATTTTTTTTTTTAGTAAAATTGACCTCTAGTAACCCAAAGAGAGAATTTTTTTTTTTTTAAAGTAACTTTGACCTCTACTAACCCCAAAGAGATTTTGGGGTAACTTTGACCTCCAGAAACCCCAAAGAGAGATTTTTAAGTAACTTTGACCTCAAGTAACCCCCAGTGACCTTTAGTAACCCTAAACAGATTTTTGGGGTATGTTTGACCTCTAGTAACCCCAGAGTGATGGCTAGTAACCCCAAGTGTTAATTGATGACCTCTAGTAACCCCAAAGAGAGATTTTTTGAGTAAATTTGATCTCTAGTAACCCCAAGTCTTAATTGATAATGCTGATAAATAAGGGCAGGGCCTTAAAGCAATGTCCATCCAGCTGTGTGTCTGCTCCAGGCATGATCTGGGAGGAGGAAAAGCAGCTCAGCTTGGTGTCTGCAGAAGGAAGGGAGGAGGAGAAGCAGCTCAGCTTGGTGTCTGCAGGTAACATAGAGCATCACCATGCAGCAGCACCAAGGGCTGCTGCTGTGGCCCGGGCTTGGGCCAGGCAAGGAGCTGATGCGTGTGCTGGGGCTAATTTGGGTCTCTTTTATTAGATATAGCTGTACAAATCTGTTCCTAGACTCGAAAAACTGCCAATGGGTCATTCTGATCATATTATCT
>VWZO01020506.1:16860-35587 GCA_013396975.1 Bucco capensis | reverse complement strand
AGGGCACAACTCCAACTTTCGTTTTCTCCTTATCAGTCCCTCCCGGCGAATTCTTTCGTGGGCGAAGGAAGGGAGAGAAAAGAAAACCAGCCACAGCATTTTCTTAAAGAGGAAGCGTCTCTGTCCCTTGCCTGTTTAAAAGCAGACCAGCCTCATTTCTTCAAAGGGAATATGACGTACAAATGTTAGAGGATCCTTGATGTCTCTTTCTCTTCAATTTTAGTTACCCTATGACAGTGGTAAAGATTTCTACATCCCAACAGGTTTTTCATCACCTCAGAGCCACACAGCATTGTAATGGTCATTATCAAGGTTCACCATTACGAAAAGGTTGGATTTATTGCCTCCAGCACCATTATCCAGCATAGCTCTAAAAGCACAAATGGTGGACCTCTCCCATTTGTTTTGGCTGGCTGCTAGCAGAAAGTATTCGCTAACCTTTAAAGTTAGTTCATCCTGTCATATATTTCCATTTATCATTCCATTTAAAACACCAAATAAAATGCTTTCTTTCAGTGGATTCGGATAAAATCCTGCTGTAGTTGTGGATTGGTACATTTTCCTCTAGCCCTTGCTCAGTCAAACTGACGTATGCCACAAGTTCTCAAGCTACTAATCTGAGACGCAATGAATTACCTCCCCTCGTTAACAAACAAACAAAAAAGTTGATGCTCATTCTCAGAAAACATTCCTTTGGCCTTTCTGGCATCTCAAGGATGTATAAAACTAAAATTCAAATGCAGAGAATAGTTCAAAGAACAAAACCCCAAAATCAAGCATTACTTTCATATGCATACTGAATGAAATACTAAGAGTTTCCAGAATTTACTCTTTGAATGTCAGATACCACTTAAAAGACATCAAGCCCTCAATTCAGCAAACCATGAAAAGCATTTGCTTACACCCATACTTATTCATCAAATAAATCTGGTGAATAAGTTACCCTGAGGTCAGCCAGGATGTGAACTTCCACTCCAGTGCCTATGCCTATGTCCTCTTACACCACAACATGTTCATCTGCCAACACCTGCTAAGACTATTAAAAGCCTGCACAGGTACTTCATTCTTTGCTCAGGAATTTGGTCTCCAAACCCAGAATTATGCTCATCTATTGTATCAGACACTTTTTTTTACCGTTTTACTATTTACCAATGTTTGTCTTCTTTTAAAGCTTAATCGATCCTGCTTTTCACTAGCTCTTTTGTGGCTTTTCAGTAGTGAATTATCTTTTTATCTTCAAGGAAGAGGCATAAAAATTGCTGTATGTGTTCAACCACTAATGGGAAAAAGCAAGAAAGATAAAGCTTAGGAACTTCTCTGACTGGAGTTTTCAGAACAGGCACCTATAGTTGTTCCACTGAATTTGTACTATTAAACTAAAATGTTCCCATGGGTTTTTTACCCCAAAGCCCAAGGAAAAGTTTGTTTTCCTTTATTATCTTAAGGAGAACGACAAGATGTAATTTACCCCATATTATTTAGCTCCTGAAGAAAAATTCTTTCCTGGATGTAGTTTAATCTACTAGTACTTAAAGAACCAGTATTAATACCCATTTCAGAAACATGTTGGTCACATGTCACAAACACAAGCTAGTTGATGAAATCACTCCTGCAAGTTCCAAGACATGAAGGAAATAATTTTACTATCTCACAACAAATTGAGATTCAAGCAGTTTTTTTCATTCTACATCAGGCCAAATTAAAAACGAACAAAACACTAAGACCTTCAAACAATGAATCTTTCTTCTTTATAGCATAAACAGGATCTTTAATATCCCCCAAACCATGTAAATATCTAAATGATCATTGAGTTCTCTATTCTGACATAGCCTCTCAATCTCCCCTCTTTGCAACCCTCCTATCTAAATTAACCTATTATTCATTGCAGGAACAACTTGAGCGTTAGTGAGACACCTTTCTCCTGTTTTGATCTTAAATTGTAACACTGCTGAGAAGGGCACAGAATCTTAAAAATACATTAAAAAGTTAAAGTACACATGTCTCGCCTTCGAATGCAAACTTATGTGGTCATATTTGTTTATGACAGGCACAAGTGCAGGGGCCAGTTTTGCAGGCAACAGCACAATCTGTTTAAATGATTTTGCCAAGGACTAAAGAAAGTAGTAATGGAATATTCCTGACATGAATGCAGAAGCAAGAACGTAGCAAATAGTTCACAGTGTCACAATCCAATTATTTATATATAGTTGCTAGAAGGCTTCTTGAAGCAGTCAGAATATGCCTTGTCTCTGCTTTTTTGAAGCTGATACATTATGATTTATACTCTCCTCCTGTAAATTGATTCTGAGTACATCTACTAGTGGCAATTTCAGCATCCTACTCCAAAATAATCCAGGGCTATGCTATAATGTTTTTGGTTTAAGTCAGAGCAAGTCTTTTATTTCTTCCTCCTTTAGAAGAAAATAAAAAAAAACCCACAAACACAAAACAAACCAACAAAAAACCCCCACAGAATGCAAAATCTCACAAAAAAACCCCAAAACAAACACTTCCCTTCCCCCCCAAAAAACAACACAAAGCAAAACAGAACAACCAGACCAAAAATCCCTTGTCACATCAAGTTCTGGTACAATCCATAGCTTCTTACATTGTTCCTTCATTATTAGTACCCATGAAAGCATTGGAAACATCACTCATGAAATTTCATGAAAGAAATTCAACAACAGTGCAGCACTTTGACGACGGTGTGGCTCTTCCACTGATATTGGAGAGAAGAACTTTTGTCATCTCCAAGAAACAAAATACTGATGATAAATGTATCCTTTCTCACATGAACATTTAGGGAAAAGTTTCACCATGTGAAACCGTCCACAAAATGAAGATTTTTTTTTTATGTTTATAGTAGACACATCAGAAATAATTCTCAAAATAGCCTGATGTGAAAGAATCGATGTGCTCTGACCTCATTAAGGGAGAAAGATTTAATATCATAAACAATTGCAAGTAAAAATTCACTGAAGATTCACTGGAGTAACAAAAAAGCAAACCAGAAGCCACCACAAATGCTACATCAACTAGCAGTGTATGACATGAAATCCAACAATAATTCAGAAAAATATTCCACTTTTTTAGGAATAAGAAAACAAAAGGAGAAAATAGAGAGAAAAATATTAACTTCTATCAGCTAGTTGTATCACTGTTGTTTCATTTCTTCTTCACAGTGGAAGACAATAATACTTGCCTTGATATTCCAAGTTTGGCATCTGATATATATATAGGAAAATGCTCAGTTGCAGAATTTTCTTTGGCAGTAAACAAGCAAATCCAATTTACAAGACTAAGAAACTAGCTACTTTCTTATAGCATGACTCAAGATTTAGCTATTACTTATAGCATTTTATCAGAATCTTAGATTCAAATTATTTGTGAATATGATTGTATTATTGACCCCTTATTCTCCATTCATTAATGGAAGTCAGAAAGCAAGAGATCCATGGTACTTAAGATACTACTAACACAGAAAGGTAACTTTTCCTGTCAAAACAGAGTTCCAGTAGGACATAATCCTTCTTCTAAAAACAAGTCTGAGTTATCAAGACAATGCAGTTTCAACTACTATAAAGTGTACAAGTATGTTTAAAAATCATGCCTAATACACACATACGTACTTTGTAAACAAAAAATTTCTTAACACTACTCAACTACAATTTAGGATCCAGTTTCTAATGCCACTGACATGAATTTCACCATTCAGTGAACCAGAGCAACAGTAGGTGTTTCCTAGTAGAGGTAAGTAGGAAAGGCTTACAGTGTTGATTGTATTACCTTAATAAGGCATATCACACTGGTGCACACAACGACATTTTGTGTTTATTGCATTTTATTTATGTGATAGAGGTGCCCATAACCTTATTTCCACCTACAGTTGATGAAAATATTCGTGAAAGTCACCTTTGATTTTTTCTAATTTCTTTTTCCCCCCTTTGGTTGCATTTTTGTATATAATAAAACTCATAATGAAAGGCTCCTGGATGTTGCAATAATCAAGACAATCTTTGAATCTTTGTAACCTGAGTCAAAATAGTTTACAGCTATTATCAGAAATGAGTGAATGATTTATTGCCCTCCTGCTGGTATGTTGACATTCCTGTTATTTAGCATCTGTTGCAGGCATTTCCATGCTGGTAACAAATGCAGAGCAACTGAAACTGCAGAGCACATAGAGAGTGTTCACATTCTCTCACAGTACAGAAAACTTCTTTGTGTTTCTGCCCAGTAGGCTAATAACAAATTTAATTAAGATCTACGCAGAACAGTTACAGAAGAAGAACAGCTCATCAAGGCATAGTTCAGGGTCTATAATGAGTACAAAGGTTAGATTGCAGAAGCCAGCATTTAGTATTAGCAAAAGACAACCTCTTACCTTTCAGCAAGTGCTTGACTGGGTGTACTTTTTACAGACAGCATCTCTTCTTCAAGCCTTTTCCTTTCTGCTTCTAGCTGCTCTGGCTCATTTTGAGTACATTTGTGTGGTGTAATAAACTGGAGTTCCTTTAAAAACTCTTCTTTTTCATTGATTAACATTAGTTTCTCCCTTTCCACGTCCAGTGCTCCAGGCCAGGCTTCACTATCTAGCTTAGAGAGTTCAATCTTCAAGTTAGCCATGCTAAAATAAAACACAGCAGATTTGTCTGAGCCCAGTACAGCACACGAATCACAGGAAAGAGACAACAAAAACCAATTTTTTGAAAGGTATCAGAATGTAGCAACACTTTCTATTCAAAGCCATATTTTAAATTAGTTTTGCTTCACAAGAATGCAGACTATGCCAGAAAAGCAAGCCACCTATGCAGGTTAACTGCAGTATGCATACGCATGAAAAATGAGTTGCTCACGTTTCAATGCTAAGTTGAAGTACAGCGTTAACAAAAGTGATACTGAAAGTGATCTGTCTGGCAATGTATTAGTGACACTACGCTTTACTCATTGAGGAGCATGATGGATTTCTCCTAAGCTGTTGGATATGGACTGCTCCTCAAACAGGCCAAAGAAGGTGCACATAGCAAGGTGCTCACGTCAGCAGCATGCACATATGCAAATCTTAAAAGGCAAAAGCATTGCTCTTCTACCCAGTTAAAATAAGAGGTAATAGGATAGAAGCTACCTAAAGAAAAATGAAATTATTTACTCAAAAGTTTGAGTTTGTGCAGCTGCTGTTCCTATGGCAGATGTCCCCTCATAGATTTACAACACCCAAGACTTGGTTATCCATATATATTGCACAGATACATGCATATAATAGAAGAGACTTCCCTCCATTACTGTTGTACCCTAGCTCAGTCCCAATCAAGATGGATTATTTCCATTGTACAGTCTCCATAATCTGTCTATAAGCTTAACAGCATATTTTAAGTAGTGCAGTACTTGCAATAAATATTCAGTGGGAAAACCTCAAAACTTCTGTCATAGGTGCAACATCTAACAAGATAACTTTCAGTCACTTCCAGCTCTAGCTACACCTGGACCAGTTGCAGAGCTAAAGATACAGAAGCTGTGAACTATGTAACAGCTCCTGGTTTTCTGCATCTCTTACTTGCATGCTGAGAAAAACCCAGAAAAAGGAGAAATCAAAATAGAAAGATGCTCCCATACAATCCAGGGCAAGAGGAACTGATCTGTTCCTTTTATTTATTTGTAATTGCCACAGTTAAGCACATCTAAGTCACCTAAACAACTGATACAGATCTGTGCAACTGCAGTGTTACCATGCCCTACCTAAGGTGATGACCCATGCCATATTTCATTAATACACACAGATAATTTGGTGTGTATAATCTTTCTGTAGTTCTGACAGATTTCTGGAAAAATGCTTTTCTTCTTTCCAGTTTGTTTTCTGTGATTAACAAAACTAATAATAGTATTAATTTTGTGGTACATTAAAGGTATTTATTTATGGTCAAAGCTAAAAATAGTTAACTATCCCATTGCTTATACTAGCAGCTTAAGAGGAATCATCCCCCTTTCTTTTTCTATAAGTCAAATTTTCTTCTCATCTGCACCTCAACAAAAAACAAAACAGGTTCAAAGAAGAAAACAACCCATACTTCCATCAAAACCCTGGAAATACAAGTTGGACTCAGTATTTTCACAGAAAAACAATGTAAAATAAACAGAATACTATCAGCAGTGCAACCATAACAAAATGGTGGGATGAAATGAAGCATTTCAACATATTTTGTAGCTGTTACATATACCATTTCTATTCAATAATTCTTTAGAGGAGCAGTTCTCAGAGGAAAAACCACCAAATAATTTCAGATAAATAATGAAATGTTAAGACTTTCATCTCCAGGCCACTGGTTCTAGCTAACCTTGTTCTGAAAGTAGCTGCTACTGACATCTTTTTCATGGCTTATGGTATGGCGGTCTCCAAACAGTTCTTTTACTCCCCCTGCTAAAGACAAACTCTCTGCTACCATAACTGACACTCTTTTCAGCTGCCTCATCAGACAGGCAAAGGACTAGATGGATACGAAAACTGAACTCGTCTCACTCTTTTCAGCAAGTCCTTGCTGGAAAGGTCAATACAAAATACTAGCCATATCTTCACAACATCAGGATAGGATGGTCAGCATGCTATATTAGATCCTTTTGAATAACAACTGCAACTTAATTTAGCATAGTTAACATCAACATTACACCTCTTCATGACATTCTGCTGGCTAAGCAACAGAAAATATACAACACAGAAAACTATCTGGTAATTTTCAAGTATAGAAATTCACTTACCAGATCCTCTCTTTGTTACTTTAACACAAAACAACTAAGAATTTACACATTTAATATTTAAAAAAAGATGTGAATGACAGTGATGATTACAATGGTCATAACAATTAGAGGAATGGATACTTTAATACAGAACTTTATATGCCAAGTGGTATGTATCTTCATTATTCCAAGATATGTACATTTTATTTAAGTTCACCTTGTAGTTATTGAGCAGGAGGTAGTTGAGTCTGTCTCTGGAGATATTCAAAACCTGCATGGACATCATCCTGTGCAATGGATGCACATCCTGTGACGGAGCACTGGAACAGGCTGCCCAGGAGGGCTGTGGAGTCTCCTTCTCTGGAGACATTCAAGAGCCACCTAGACACATTCCTGTGTGATCTCATCTAGGTGATTCTGCTCTGGCAGTGGGGTTGGACTAGATGATCTTTCTAGGTCCCTTCCAACCCTGACATACTGTGATACTGTGAACCTGCTCCAGGTTAACCAGTTCTGGCAGGTGGGTTGGACTAGATGATCTCCAGAGGTACCTTCCAACCCCTAACATTCTGTGATTCTGTGATGTCTTTTCTCCTCAGGTTAAACTTACTAAAAAAAGCCTCATAGTGATAGTA
Organism: Bucco capensis; assembly: GCA_013396975.1. Lineage (NCBI taxonomy): Eukaryota > Metazoa > Chordata > Aves > Piciformes > Bucconidae > Bucco > Bucco capensis. Next base: position 28,223 of record VWZO01020506.1, on the reverse strand, counting down.
AGTATTTAAATTATCCGAAGTCCCAAGGAGAAAAAAAAAAATCATTAAGCCTAATAAATTTGCACCGGAAGTCTGGAACAACTTTATAATTGAAAAGCCTTCAGTGACAAAGTAAAATTAAATGATGACCCCAAAGAAGGATATAAGAGACATAAATAACCTGGCGACTCCTTTCAGTGGAAAGCCAGCTGACTCTATTCCTTTAATTCTGGAATTGCCATTAATTTGTCAGTGTCTGCATTTTCTTTCTTAACACATTCAACTTAGCATTAAATGTAAAACTTACTGTTCAAAAGCACTGATTGCTCCTGAAAGTCTGCTTGCATTCTGAAGAAAACATTTTGCAGTCAGTACGCACGGTGCTTCCAGTGAGTCGTCCACTAGATGACACTGCGAGCACAATGTTAGTGCTGCAGAGCTCAGACCTCTTCCGAACTCAAGCCTATTAATTTAAGAAAGTAAAGCGACTAATCTTATTACCTTCTTTTTGCCTCTTCATATTGAAGACTTAGTCTGACCTTCTCTGCTAAATCTGATCTATTTCTTGCTCCAGTCTGTTCGGGGTGGGGGTGGGGGGATATCAAAATTAGCCTTATTTACTGTGTAAAGTTGTTAAATGAATCAGTAAAACTTACATACAGGCTTCAAAAATTACAACTTAAAAAAAAAAAGAAAAACCCAGACCCATCTGCATCCACTGACTTGCTGTTAAATGCCTAGTTAGGAATCTGCTCAGATGTACAAAACAGTGATGTTTCTTCTGATCTAGTTCATTTATTTTTAACTACTGTACTACCAATCATCCCTATACCACCACAGTAGCGCAAGGACATTTTCAAAGAAGTCTTGCAGTGATTGCAACCAAAATTCTGATCTCCTAAGTTTGAGAATTCCACTGAAATCAGAATTTAGGAGTCAGTCAGTCTATTTCAAAGTAAGACTTCAATAGACTTGCTACAAAACATAGACAAGCTTAGCTCCTTGTTTGAAAAACCTTGCACAGTCCCTTCCTTATGAAGTTATCTCACAGTACTTCAAAGGTACCAAAATCAAGTACAGCTCTCTGTATATACAAAATACATCACCAGTGAAACAGAGCAGCTTTCAATGAACCACTGAGCAAGTAGTTTCCCTAACAGTTTTTCAGCTACATGAAATGAAAATGCACATTTAAATTCTGAGATGTCTTTTCTGAAATTAAAACTTCTTCATATTGAATCAAGTCTGTAAGGTGAAACATATCCTGTAGACACATCCACAAAACGCTATTTATTTGCTCTGATCTCCACTATTCTGGAACTATTTGATTAAATCAGATCGTCATAAACATTCACGTCAAATGTAAAAAGTTCATCTTAATCTTGTTTTAAAATTCATGGGGCAAACATCAGCTAACTGATTTTAAGTAATTCCCTCAAATATGCATGCATATATACACACCTATAAGCAACAGTAAATGACCATTTGATTCCAGTTCCATTAACCTCAGCATTCTGATCCACCTTCTCTTTACATTGGACAGAATGGAAAAAGCTCACCTCACCAGAAATGTCAGTCTGAGACCCTGTATCCAGAGTTTGTCTACAAAAACACAGCTGGGAATTTACACAATTGGAATTAAAGTCTGGTGCAGATGTTCCAATGGTGTGGTCAAGACTGAATTTCTCTCTCAGCTTTGCAAGGCTCTGCCCAGGAAACAGAAAAGGAGGTAGTGTTAAAGTTCCTTTGCACTTTACCATGTTCATACCAGTTTACCTCTAAAACATGTCTACATAAAAGACTCCAATATAAAAATTCCAGGTTTACTTTATATTAAGGAAGTTATCCTTTTAATCAAGTAGTTAGTAGGTGACACAAAGGGTGACTAACACCTGCAACAATATAAAAACTACTCATATGGTTCTGTGTCTCTTTTGATTTTGTGTTGGGTTTTTTGTTTGGGGGAAGTTTTTTGGTGGCTTTTTGTTTGTTTAAATTAGTCAAACAAAAAAATTTGGCTGACTAAACAAAAACATCTGCTTTCAGAAATTGAAATATGGCAACTTAGACTTGGAAAACTGACTGATTTAGAAAATGGTCATGCTTCTCAAACACATCTCTCCTTTTGTCCACTTAGTATTTTAAATTATGGCTTAGAAGTGACATATGCATTGTGCCTTAGATACAAGTTCAAAAATCTATATTCTCTGGCTGACATAGAGGGTTTTTTGAATGAGGAACGTCACAGGTTTCAGTTTCTGCAGATGATAATTGATGTTAATACTAGTTCATCTCAAAGAGTATAAAATGCAAACTATTAATCATCACGAAAGTGAGTTGTGTGAAAACAAATCCACATAAAACTTATGCCAACCATTCAAAATACCATCATTAAATCTTGTTTTTCTCTATCCCCTGAACTTATTGCCTTTCTAATGGACTTCAGATCATTCAAAATGGCTTTGGCCTCACACAATTCATACCCTCTCTGGTCTCCATACATTTCTTCGTCAATTCTGTGAAAGAGGGAATATTAATACCAGATACAGAAAATAATACTAATGTCTCTGCTGCTCTGCTTCAGGCAGAAGCATAGTTAGAGAACAGAAGAGAAGGAGATAACAGATACCACTTCCTGTAACATTCATGCAAAGAGGGAAAAGGATGTTGAAGTTTCTATTCAAATACTTGCCTAATCCTTGGCAAAAATGTCAAGTTAACACATACACAGTGCCCAGTGACATAAGGAAATCTAATGGAAAAATTATTCTTCTACAGTACTGGGGCCTTAACAAAGGCAGAGACTCCACAAGCAATTTTAGCTGATCCAGTCTTAAAGACATAAGGGGGACAGAGCACTGAAGACTCCTACACATGCTACCAGGAGTATGGCATTATTGCAGACAACACTGTCAAAATTCCCATCCCTGCCTTAACTCTCTGCAGCACAGATGAAGCTTCTAGGTACACCTTTCATACTATTAACTGCTTGTGATGCTTACAAACCCAGAATTTATTTGTAGTAGTATTCCTCTACCCAGATGCGCACTGTGAAAGACAGGCAGACAGGCAAGTTTCTTGGTATTAATCAGCCTTGCACGGAAGAAACATAACCAGTGCCATTCTTGTCCTGGCCTCCCTCTTGTTCACCCTAATCCTAGGCTTTAACCATCTGGAATAGCTATTCTGCTCAGTCAGTGACCAGGCTCTCTTTTTTCACAAAATCCCTGTATAAATTGAACAATTTATTAATTTCCTGGACTATCAATGATTTTTAAAACTGTAACTTGAAAATAGCAAAACAAAAGCCTTCTAAACTTAGAGATAAAAATTTATTTCATTTTAGTATGTCCGTATTTATTTCAAGAAGTGTTTGTAAACACACTTTTCTGATTTCTACTTTAATACTTCATAGCATCACAGAAATGACTGCTGTCATGATTCACAAAATTAAAACCAACAACCATCTTCACAAAAGTCAAACATTTAGCAGAGAATATATTCTTTCATAAAGCAATTGCTTTTCTGTTCATAAAATCATTCATCTTTGCTGGAAGACATTAACCTTGCAAGTCAGGAATGACCAAGTATTTTAATGATCAGAAAGGATCTCGAGTATCCTCTGCAAGAACAACAATTTGCACAAAACACCTGTATCTGTATTCTATTTTTCTTTCAGTTTTGTGCCCCAAGATACCAAGGTTCTAAAACAGTCCTTAAAGTTGTGAGCATGTCTGTTTTCCTTTCTCCCTGTTTCATGCAAACTAGAACTGCATTTGTGCAAGAAAATTACCTATATAACTCAGTACTCAGATTCCTATTCATTTTCAGCTTGAAAGTTTCTCAGACTCTTTCATAGGTAAGCACTTACTTACTGTCTGACAATACTCAATTTTTAGTAACTTACTAGGTTGCTAAGGTCAAATAGATACAGGATATGACAACAATTGGGATCATAAATGAACAGTTGTGTAACACATCAGAGGCTGCACAGTAATACGACATGTCACATTCAAACCACAACTGCCTTATTCTGTATATAACTAAGATGGACAAGAAGGATCTCTGACATATAAGATATTCCATCTTCCTGTTTTAAATTAGTACTGTTTGAAAGTGGCTGACTGAATTTTAAAAACAAATGTCCATTGTGTTTCTGTGGAATGCTGTTGACAGTTCCTGAAATAACCTTTGGATTCCTATCAAAATGGCTTGTGAGCAAGCTGCTTTAAAACAATACTTCATTGTTGTATTAATATAATAAACCCAGCATGACTGGCTAACCTTTAATCCTGGGACAGCAGTATGCATTTTTATTACCTTAAGCTTATTACCTTAATCAATATGTTTTTCTTCTAAATTTTGCTTCTAATGGAAACTGATTTATGGTTAAATAAATCCAATCAAGTATCCTTTTCTCCCTTGGCATCTAACTAATCTTTATATATTTAAATAATAAAAAATATCACATTTCTGTTTTAGTCAAAACAAAGGACAGAGACTTGATTGGCATCCTCCTAAGGTGCTGAGGTTTTTAAGTTCCCAATTGACTTCAAGCTCTTCATACCAGAAAAATGGGGTTTTTTTGTCAATTTTGACATGTGTCCAATTATGACTGGATACTTTCTGGACCAGAATTTTTTCTACCACTTAAAAAAAGAATAAATCCTACTGCACAGAACTGATATCTTAAAATACACAGGCAATAGCCTACAAGATGTTTTGGTTAGAACTGGGAACTGAACTCACATCTCTAAACACAGATGCTCTGTCATCCTTTGCAAAACACTTCTCATTTTAGTACTTTACCGAGAAAATGGAAATGCACTTCCCTTCTCCCACCTTTTGTCCATCTACCCTGTATATTCTGCAAGCTCTCCAGAGTAGAAATTACTTATCTGACAGTACACTGCCACACACAGGAAGTCCTGAGAGAAAGGATAAACAAATCCAGGCAATATTACCCTACTGGAGCTAGTGTACTGAGAGCGCACAGCTCAGCATTCTGTTGGGTAAATGCATCCTTAATGTATGCATACATACCACAATACAGAAAAAAACAAGCATTAATAAATTTCTGTTCATGTTAGTCAGAAGAACAGGCTTGTTAGCAAGGCTTCCCCTGCAGTAAGTTTTCTGTGGTGACAGTTCCAGTAATGTCTAATATTTCAGGGCCCAAATTTGTAAGCCAGGAGCACCATGGAGTGCTTGGACTGAAAATAAAATCCTTCCCTAATAATCGAACTGGTTGAATATCTAGAATGCCTTCCTGCTTCAGCATCAGCCCTTTGGATACCAGCCATTCCAGCAACTGGAACAAAAAAAGTCAGGTCTCTAATCTTCAAAATGTGACTCATTTCAAACCCTGTACAGTTATGCACTGTTTATACCTCTGAGAACAGCACCCTTCTCTCTTTCTCTTGAGCTCAGAGGTAAGCAAGGAGGAAAGATCTACTTACATATATCTATCTCTCTTCTTTTTTTTTTTTTTTTTATATAGGAGAAAGTAGCTAAAGTCTTCCTCAGGACTCTTAAACATTGCCCTTCTTTCTGCCTCTTTGCAACACAAGTTACGTCATGGAAAAAAAATTGGATGGGGAATAGATCACTTATGTTAACATTTGCATAATAGGTTTGCCATTTCTACAGATTTCCTGCTTCCTAACTAAAAGAAATAGATTCTCTTTTCTCCTTCCCCAATAATTGTCTCACATAGGGTGGATTGAATTCCATGCCAAAAAAAGAAATAAATTTCAACTGTTTTCTTTTACTCACTGTTGCAGTGTTTCAAAGCCCTGTTCTTTGTACAGTGGCTCTTGCTTCATCTGAGAGAGTTCCCTCTTCAGCTTTTTAACCTTGTGTGTTAAATCAAAGGAAGAGTTAGAAAATTCCTCTTGTTAAACAGCGTAACACATGGTTTTGAACAATTAATGTATTCTCTACATCAGATGAGACAAAAAAAGAGAGTAAATTGCTCTACTGACACATATTAAAAACCAAAGGATCTATTCTATTCCTGATGCCTATGGGCAACATGCTTTTTGGTATTAAAAGGACACAAGGAGATTAAATCACATTCCTTCTTTGTATCAATACCACACTGTGTTATTAAACCTCAGAGAACTTTAACAAGTAATTTACTTCTCATTTGTTAAGCATGCTTTCCAATTGTCCTACAGGGGCAGGTCTGTTTATTTTTAGGCTTATTATATTTTCACTTTTTCATTCCAGGAAGTCATTTGCACAGTAAAAGACAAAATGTGGACCCTTTGTTTTTATCTCCCCACTACGGACCATCCTAGCTCATTAGCCTTCTGGCAGTCATCCTAGGAGAGGGACAACTCTGATTCCAAACCCGGGTAGATGGAGCTCGTTTAGCCCTGGAAGGCCTTCTATCTAAGAGGTTAAACCTCTGTCCTAAGGACCTCACTGCCAGCGTCCAAGCTTGCTAGGCCCTGGCAGATGAACCTTAGGACTAAAAGGTAGGTCCAGCTCTGTGCATGCTGTGTCTCACCTAAAAAAAATCCATTGTGCAGGCTTGAGGGTGCTATCCGCTATCCTCTTTTTATCAGCTCACTTGGAAAAGGCGCTGATGAGGAGCATGGCTGGAGCCCTCCCTGGATCTTCGTTCACGAAGCCTAGCCACAACGACGACGACGGACCATCCTATCCTATACAGCTTTACAAACATTGGATCCCTAAATATACAATTCACATTCATTTAGTTCAAAGACAGCAATCACTAAACATATTTGGATCGCAAATACATACTTCTATTTAATAGAAATGTCTTTGGCAAAACATTCCCTACTTTCCCTAAACTTGCATACTCCATTACTTTTTAATATTAATATTGCTATTTCCAGATATGAGTACACTACAAAATATCTATGAAGCAAGATTACATTAAAAAATTCTCAATTTAGTTTTTTATGGCGTACTTACCAAACGTACAGAAACAAAGTTTCTGGACTGTATAAAGGAGTGTACTTCAACACAAGTTAAAGTTAATCCCAAACATACACCTACAGAAATGCCTCCTTGAAATGTGTAGTCCCGGATTTTTGTATTTATACCCGGCTTATTTGCACTCTACATACTAGCCAGGTATTGTTAGGCTTTTTAACTTTCTGATCAGAAAGGTGAAAAAAGGATAACCCTGCTTAAGTCCCCTGCTCTCACCTGCCACTGTGAAATTCATGCTTGTTTTCATATAGGTCTTCAGATACTAAATTCTATTGAAAAATGGGTTGTATTAAAATGAAGAATTTTGACCACTTGTCTTGGTTGGACAAGACAGTTTTGGGAAAGACCCGGTTAAGAAGCCTCCCCTTCCCCAAAATGAAAGAAATGAATAATTCACTCTGCACAGCAGGGGCTGAGTTGTGAAGAATTGTATAAGGTAGAACATGATGGCCTCCACATGATTCAATGTGAATCAAGCGGAAGATGTTTATTCATGATAAGATCAAGCCTTTATACCTTTTCTGTGCAATCACGCATATAATGATTGGTCCAAACTTATATTCACACAGCAAACAGAACAAACAGATTGGTTAAGCATGCAGTGCAGATTAACTTTGTATTGGCTAACAGAGCTGCTAATTCTTCTTTTTCTGCTACTCCAGCTGGCTTGTTATCCTTCCCTGCTAATGAAGTAATGGTTATTTCTTCTTCTTATCTTTACCCAAGGTCTTTGGCTGGTTCATTTTTAATCCAGCTGCTTTCCCACAGATATTTTCCCACAGGAAAGAATAACTTTAACAAAGGGATAAAACAATGAAATACAAGTTGGAACAAATCTCCCGGTCCCCTCCGCACTGGATTCAAAACGCAGCTTGCATCCCCACCTGCAGGAAACCTGCACGAATATAGTCCGGTTACGTGAGAAGGCAGATGAGATGGTCTGGGATGGTGGATGGAAATTGGAGGATGGATTAATGAAGGAAAACAAAGAGGAACTCCCCCGCCACTCCTTCCCGCCAAATGCGGTGTTCCCAAGATGGTGATGGAACTGCGTGCTAGTCCCCTCTGGAAAAGAAGAGATTCCAGAGGTCTCTGTGCCGGAGGCCCCTTCCCTTCCAGGCAGTCCTTTTACCCCATGCTCTTCCAAGTCAGAACTACATTGGGGCTGCATCACCAGGAGATCTCTCTCATGGCTGGGGTATGCCACTAGTCCTTTACCTGTGCTGCTTTGCAAGGCGCACGCCTCCATGCAGAGCCAGCACTGTGCTCCCCTGCTGCTCTGGGACTCGCGGGTGCGAGCTGCTGCTGCAGCTGACCCCTGCTGTTCTGGGAAACCGCGGGGACTGCAAGTAGCTGGTGGGGGTGGGGGGCTGGTGCTTTCCTCCGCAGCTCCTGTAGTCACCGCTTCCCGGTCAGGACCCTGCCAGCTCATGAAATGAAAGGTGGGATGCAAGCTTCCTATTTTACATACCCCATAACACCACTGTAACTGAAATCAATTTCAATATATGTCTCCAAGACTTTTTATACCCAAATCCCCTTTGATTACCTACTCTGTGATATTCTTCAAATAAATTCAAAAAAATTTTTTAGAAGTGATTTGACATGCCAAGTGACTAAAGGTACTGAGCATCAGAAGCTGCTGTATCTTTCTAAGAGACTTAAAATGCTTTGTATGTCTATAACGATGATTTGCAGGGTCTTCTCATGGATTTGTGAATAATACTTAGGCATTTAAGTTTGTAGCTTATGGCTAAAGAATTTTCTGTGACAGAAATAAAATTCTTTTTATCTCCATTTTCTCCTAAGCAAAATCTAGATGAGGGGTTATATAATTGTTTTACTTGACAGAAAACTGTCTTTATTTGGATCGTACTGAATAGTTAGCATGATAAACAATGTCTCTAAGTACACATTCAGCACTGTTTCTTCCCTGACTAGCATAAAACCCCCAAGAATAATCTCTCAAGTGTTCTGATCAAGGTTATAGAAAATGAAGAGATATCACCTCTATGTTCCAGATAAAGTAACATGTAAAATCTGAAAGAAGTCCCAATATTTCTGAGAAACACAGAATGGCTTAATTTTTTTATTTTTTCAAATCAGAAATACGAATTTATAGTAATGGGACAAGGCATATTTGATTTCAACTTAAGAGCACTGAATCTCTCTGAAACCCTTACATTTCCTCAAGACCATCTTCTGAGTTTCCTTTGCTGTATTTCATCATCATTTCCTTACCAAGTGTGAGTTAGTCACATTATCGTAGAAGACCTGCATCATAATACGGACTCTGTGTTTACTGCATCGTACTTGCATTAAACTATTCTTGTGCTCCTTGTCTTCTCTTTCAAAACTTTCATATGATTCCCACTTGTTCACAACTCTTCACTTGTTTTATCCTTTACCCCCTTCCTACTGCTTCTGATAATCATCTTCAGTCACCTGACCAGGCCTCTTGTTTCCTCCTTCTAACAGCATCTTCAAGCAGGCTCCTGCACTAACCTCCTTCTACTCCAAGCACATGAGTGCAAATGGAACAATGACAAACTGCCTCTCCCTTGTTAATTTATAAAGGTGCATTTCCTACTCACTGCATATGCATTAAACATACTGTGATCACATATGCTTTGTGGTGGCTGAATTATCTTACTGATTACTAACTTTGACCCCAAGAGGCCCCACTCAAAGTCCACTGCAGGATCAGATCCTCCAATTTTAATCTTGTGAGAATGGTCTTCTGCTTATTTAATTTAACAGCTGTCTATTTTCTGTCGTATTTTCTCCACAACCTATTGCACAATAGGCAATTCATGTATCCAAAAGGCTCGACATGCATATATTAAGCATGGCTAACAAGCAAAAGGCCAAAGGCCAATTCAGAACTTCCTCAGCTGCTGAGTCTCCACCCTCCGGTCATCATTAACTGATGATACCAGTAAGCCTCAGCCAGTGTGAAAGAGAAGAAAAGGTTTAGTACATTTGACCTAACAGTTCACTAAAGCATATGCAAATTCTAACTAGCTGGCTAGCAGTTTACTAATGATTAGCTTTGTTTCCCATTAAGTCCACATATGCATATATTGTAAAATGCCAAAAGGTGGCATATTAGCGAGCATCCCCAAACATTCGAATAAGGGTAAGCCATAATAATAATCATATCTTTTGCCATCTTCCATGAAAACCACTTTCCAGCCGTAGCATCACAGGGCTCCACTTTTTCTTATCTCAGAGATTTTCATATCCAGTGGCTTTGGATGACAACGCATTTGTTATGGTTTGGGTGTAAAGAATGAGACTTGTGGATTGGAAAAGACAAAATAACTTTAACTACTTTAACGAAAAGCAGTAACAGCAGACTATATATATATGCAAATATAGATACAGAGTCAGCACAAAGATCCAAAACATCCCCCACTCTCTTCTGGCTACTATGTTACCACAGCAGATAGGAGCCGAACTTGGGGAGGGGAAAGCTGGAACCCAGAAGCTGGACTCAGGAGCAAAAAGCAGCAAAGAAGGGCCCAAAGCAGAATTGCAAGGGAAGAAAAGAAGAGAGCGCAGAGGGAACAGCCCCTTAAATTTATATTGAGCATGACATGTATGAAATGGAATACTTAGTTGGTCAGTTTGCAGTTTGGGGTCACCTGTCTTGCCTGTTCCTTCCCTATAGGTGCAGGCTTTCACCCTCCACCCCCCTCACTTCCCAGTAGAACCACAAAGGGTTTACATTCCAATCCTTGGCCATAACCCAAACATTACGGGCCTTATCATTGATAGAAGCTGGCACTGTTTCTAAAAACATACTGCCAGCTTCAGAAAAATGCAGACACTTTAAAGGAGCCCTAGCAGAATCACAGAATCACAGAATCACCAAGACTGGAAAAGACCCCCAGGATCACCAAGTCCAGCCTATGACCCAATACACCAAAACATCTAAACCATGCCACTCAGTGCCACATCCAATCTCTTCTGCTTCAGCCCGAACCAGGACATTCCACCCCTTATTCCATATCATTCATGTCATACTCATCACTAGTTTACAATCTTCTTCAGCTAGTCAAGTCTTCACTTATTCATAGCAGTTAACATTAGGTAGATCTAAATCGGTTATTTTCACCCAGGGTCAAATTCCCTTGAGGCACACATTGTGCTTCACTATCTTTCATCATCACCCACCAGGTATGTCCAGGTCCCTGAGCAAAATCAATCCCACGAATAGGTTTGCCCTTGCCCAAAGCAAGAAATACCCATACGGATTTCCTTAAGAGATTCCTCTCATGCACTACAGGGACTCTGTCCCCCTTCACCATAGGCAGAGGGCCTGAATGAGCAGGACCGGCTCGATTGATAGATCCTCTGGTGTTAACCAACCAGATGGCTTCTGCCAAGTGTTTATCCCAGTTCTTAAAGGTTCA
>VWZO01020506.1:2310-16821 GCA_013396975.1 Bucco capensis | reverse complement strand
TCAGTGTAGTTTTTAACAGCCCACTGTACTGTTCAACCTTTCCAGAGGCTGGTGCATAATAGGGAATGTGATATAACACTCGATACCATGTTCTTTGGTCCAATTGTCTATAAGGTTATTTTTAAAGTGAGTTCCATTATCTGATTCAACTCTTTCTTGAGCCCCATGTCGCCACAGGACCTGCTTTTCAAGGCCCACAATGGTATTGTGGGCAGTGGCACGAGGCACAGGGTATGTTTCCAACCAGCCAGTGGTTGCTTCAACCATTGTAAGCATGTAGTGCTTACCCTGGTGGGTTTGAGGAAGGGCGATGTAATCAATCTGACAGGCCTCCCCATATCTGTCTTTTGACCATCATCCCCCATACCACAAAGGCTTCAACTGCTTAGCTTGTTTGATTGTGGCACGTTTCACAATCATGGATAAGTTGCACGATGGCATCCGTAGTCAAATCCACCCCTCATTCATGAGCCCATCTGTATGTTGCATCCCTTGCTTGATGCCCTGAAGTGTCATGGGCCCACTGAGCTAGGAATAGCTCACCTTTATATTCCCAGTCCAAATCTGTTTGGAACACTCTAGCAGCCTGATCTGCTTGCTGGTTGTTTTGGTGTTCCTTAGCGGCCTGACTTTTGGGTAAGTGGGCATCCATGTGATGTACTCTTACAGGTAGCTTCTCTTGCTGAGCAGCAATATCTTGCCCATAACAAGGCAGTACAAATAGGTTTACCTTCGCGTTGTGAATTATTGCTCTTCCACTGTTTTACCAACCCCCATAAAGTATTTGCTACCATCCATTACTCAGTGTATAGAGTACCGACCCACTCTTCTCATTCGGCAATGTCTCATGCCAGTTGGATGGCTTTTACCTCTGCAAACTGACTTGATTCGCCTTCTCCTTCAGCTGTTTCTGCAACTCGTCATGTGGGACTCCATACAGCAGCTTTCCACCTGTATTGGTTTCCCACAAGACGGCAAGATCCATCAGTAAACAGAGCATATTGCTTTTCATCATCTGGGAATCGATTATATGGTGGGGCTTCTTTCTTACAGGAGCAACTTGCATTGATGCAGATTGAGTGGGAGTGTTTGGCAGCATAGCTTTGTGATCCGTTGTCAGAGTCTGCCGGTGCAGAGGCAGAGCTCTTGGAGGGGACACTTCTGGGCTCTGAGCAGCTGCAAAATCTGTTGCCAGAACAGCACACATTCTACAAGTGGAGGTGGCTGCCTAGCACACACACTCGCACTGATATTTAATCTGACGCCACACAGGAATGATATTCATGATAAGAACAAAAAAATTCAATGATAAGGATAAGGCTTATGACACAGGTAGCATGGTATTTTGAGTTTGATGACTATATGTACTATCATTCCCACCCAGTGGGGGAGGACTGAAAGTATATGCAGTAACCAAATCCACCAGGTAACACCCGCAGTACTGAGCTATGCATTAGCCAGTCAGACACGATGTAAATCAGTGATAAGCATCCTAACAAAGCAGCAAAGATCGCATGATATCAGCAGTTAATAATCTTCAGATAAACAGCTAGGCCAAACAAACAGTAACAGAGAATATATGGATGGAAAGGAAATACTGCGATACACAGTTTAGAAATTGACTCTAATATTGACTCTAGGAGTACATGAAACATCATTGATTTTAGAAGTGACATCATAGTGGAGTAATTTGTTGCCGTTCCCAATCCCCAAGGACTCTCAGAGAAACAGATCTGATACTTCTCTGAAAAGAGCAGGCTGGAATTTGAACTATTTGGGGCAATCTGCCAAAACTGTTCATATTCCCGGATGAGCCCCCAAAAGATTGTTATGGTTTGAGTGAAAAGAACGAGACTTGTGGATTGGAAAAGACAAAATAACTTTAACTACTTTAATGAAAAGCAGTAACAGCAGACTATATATATATAGTCATAATTATATATGACTTTATATTTGCAAATATAGAGGTGATCAGTGCTGAGATAACTTTAAAACTGGGCACAGGACCATGCCCAAATTTCCCCCTCTGACGCTATAGTAGGTGACTATATTTAAATTTGGTTATGTGTTCTGTTCTTTGACAATACTCTTAATTTCCCAAGTATACTAGTGATCCCATTGCCAAAGAGAACATCTGTTACTGCTCCACTCATTTTAGAAAGAAGATATCACCTTGTCTTTTCATTCTTGCTCCTGACAGGGTCCTTACTGCTGTTGATTCTCCCTACTAAAAATTTTTCCTTCCACCTCCTCCAGTGTTAAATTAAGTTCTCTCACCCAGCCACCTAACCTTCTCCCTAAATAAGGGGGTAAAAATTGAGATTGGTAAGGATGGATGAGCAAGATATACAAACAGTCAGGAGGGCAACATCTAGATGCCAGTTTTACAGTGTATTTCATCTCTGATTTATACTGGAGTTTAAAATTTTAATAAGCTATTCCAAAGTCCCTTTTAAATATTAATTGTTTAGACTCCTAATCATAACTCTTACTCCAGGTGAAGGAGGATGTTATTCTCAGAGGCATCTATGAGTGTTGCTCTGTGCCGAAACCAGGAGGAAGAGCTGAGTAACTGCTGTCGCCTATGCTGTTTTCTGCTCCCTCAGAGTCTGTCTTTCAGCCCTCATCGAAGGACTATGCTGTAAGGTACTTTCTTTTCAATCTCATGGTTTGATCTAATTTTTTCATTACTAACTACAGAAAGCCTAGGCTACCCATAGAGCATTATATGCCACAGCTTAAATCAATGAACTCCCTGTATAGATTTTAAATGCCTTCCACACCATTTCCTCCTTATTCAAGATAAATTCACTGGAAACTAACCTGTGAATTAAGGGTTTTTATACAGAGCTTGTTAGTGACCACATTGAACACAGCTGGCTACATAATTCATTTTTGTTCATTACCAATTTCAAAATGCAAACATAAATTTTCGAACTTTCATTCTTGATCTGGATTGCTCCATTTTGACAAAACAGAGTGAAGTTTCACACCATTATTGAAAAGTATTTTTTTAAGAAGTATTTTTTAAAGCAACAGAAATTTGTGAGGGAGTTCATGTGGCTAACAGTGCATTTCTCACAGAAGAAAGACTGTAAAAACAGTTATCTAGCTGCCGCTCACTGTGGCCTACTACCTTTCTATTTTCACCTAAAGATTTTTACTCTTCCTTTTAAAAAGGAAAGTATGTGAAAATAGTTATTGGATTTATTTAAACCCACATCTAATTAGAATATCTGTCAAATTTTCCCCAAAATATGCTATCTTAAAGTAACAGAGGCAGCTTTAAAAGTTCATTAAAAATATCTGAACAGTACTTAATGAGACTACTAGGAGGTTTCAGCATCAGGGTACAAGTCTGCTAGTTCAAGCTTTGCTTATTCCATAGTCATAAAATTTGGACACAGAATACAAATGAATATGAGTTAAGCACTCTCACCCTTAATCTCGTAGTAGAGATTTCAGCCTTCAGAATGTCAGGGTCATACTTTGCACTTGATGAGGAGCCTGAGAACACTTTTTCAAAAAGACAAAACAGGACAAATATTTAAGTATTTTAAAATCATTAATTAGTTTCTCAATGAATTCACATGGATCTAAACTTCAACGTGCAGAAAAACAACACTTGAAAAAAAAGATATCCTTTTTATAGAGTAGTTGGCACTGGAGGATGGCAATAATTAATAAATAAAGTTTCCCCCTTTCCCCCCTACCACTATTTGGTATCTCTTCTCCTCTGCTTATCCCAGGATCCTAAAGTAGCATCTCATTCTCACTGGCTTTTTATCCCTTGCTTTGTGTTCCCATTCTTCTATGTGGGCCATCTTGTGATCACCTCTTTCTTGTAGTTGCAATTTCTAAGGAGATTTCCGAAGAGAAGAAGATCTATTCAGAAGCCTCAGAGGTCTGCCATGCACTTCTTTGGCAGCTGTGCATGTTACTTTTATCATACTATCTACACCTAAGAGAGATGTCCAGGCAATGATAGGCCTCTGATGACACTTACCTGCATACCAATTCCTTGCCCAACATTCTAACATGTACCTGTACTTCACCTTCGATCATAGCACACAGGCTACAAAATTATTGCATATTTTTCTTACAAAGTAGCAACAAATTCTATTTTTGCAGACACCTATCAACACAGTAGGGTCATGTCAGTATGCAGCCACAAAGTGCAAAAGATCCAACTTACTTTGAATCTAGATCTGGCAGAATTTTTTTACTGACAAACTTCATGACAAAATAGATTTCAGAAAGAGCTGCTCTAAACCACAGCTCAAAGGAGTTAATTTTTATCAGAGAGAAGACAGTTTTCTCCACCAGAATATCTTTATATTAAATAAATTACAAAAAAAACCCAAACCCACACATGCTATCTCTAAAAAAGCCAGTGTACAAGGTGTTCATAGCAAACCTTCAAAACTCATCCTAAAGAGAAACTGGATTCTTTGCAAGGCACAGATCAAAGAAGTTACACTTTATTCTCTACTGTACTTACAGCTTGTATGAGAGCTTGATTTTTCTTTGTAGGCATCATTCAACCATACATAGTCATCCAGATCAAGTGCCAGCCTCTGTTCTTTCACCTGGTACAGCTCTTTCTGAGTACTGAGAGCATCCTGGGCTACCATAAGATAATCTTTTAACATTCTCTCTTGTTCTTGCCCCCACTGTTTCCTGGGATCTTCTACTTTTGTTGTTTCTTTATAGGAGAAAAAGAAAGGATTTAAAGAGTCTCTGCTGAAATCCATTGACAACTAAATTGTTTCTGTGTCTATAATCCACAGTTAAAGTCTAAACTGTAGCTTGCCTTTTATTATTAAGCAGATGCTCAATTTTATTAAGTTTTCCTTTGCCACAAAGGTGTGTGTAAGAAACAGTATTTAAGGGATCAATTGCAAATTTAGAAATTAGGGTACAATAGGTAAATGCTTATGTAGATTATTCCCACATCTTCAACGCTGAATTAATAACGTCCTAAATATCAAGGAAAGAAATATTTTTTGCATCAGAATGTTTGGAAATCATTGGATCAATAAAGTCCTTCAATGACATCTTAAAACTGAATGCATTTCCAAACAAAAATGAAAAGTAATCTTAGCTATAATATTTTTCAAATCCCCTTTTCCCTACTTCATTAATTTTTACAGCCATATGTTTTTCATATTTTATAGTGGTTATCTCGTTCCTCTACAAAACAGTTTTCTCTTTTCCCGTGTCACCTAAATCTATCCCTGTCCCTCCTAGGCATATGATCCAAGATTATGGTGAATAGACATAGAGGGCCACCCTCAGAGGGCATTTCGGTCTATCAAAGATAGATGCTCCAAAAAGGTAAACTGCCTTTTTGAGATGTCTACTTCTTTCCACTGACTAGCCAGGTAATATAAACGAGTAGGCTGAAACAGGCCCTTAATTCACAAAGGACTTCGGGTCAACCATTTTAACTCCAGCAGCCACACAGAACACAGACTTGCATACAACAAGAGGATCAAACATAACATCGTGTTATATATTAAAGTATGTGATGAGGTCAATTGTACATTTTAAGATTTATTTTCAGTGTCAACATGCAAACAGAGTTAACCTTATAATTTCCTGACTTAGTTCAGCATTTTTTGAAGCCGTACAATTAATATTCTTCTTTTAAAGCAGTACTAACTACAAAAACATTCTCATAAGATGTAGCCATGAAAAGTTTGAAATCTAAATGCAAACAGTGCACCATACTGCATTTTCTTTTTAAGTTACATACTATAAATCTATACAGACCTACAAGATCGGAGGAAGCACAGGAGCAGGTCATCCCTACATACCTTAAGACAAGCTGGCGACACAGAAGACCAGCCTGGCTGAATAGGGACATATTGCTGAAGATTAGGGGAAAAAAGAGAGTTTATGGCCTCTGGAAAAGAGGGCAGACCACTCACAGAGAGTATAAGGATATTGAACGTGATGACTACATGTACTCTCATTCCCACTCAGTGGGGGAGGACTGAAAGTGTACGCAGTAACTAAATCCGTTAGGTAACACCCGCAGTACTTAGACATGTGCATTAACCAGATACTATATAAATCAGAGATAAGCATCCTAACGAAGTGGCAAAGATCACACGGTAGCGCCAGTTAAGAAATTTCAGATAAAGAGCTAGACCAAACAAACAGTAACAGAGAATATATGGATGGAAAGGGAACACTGCAATACATAGTCTAGAAATTGACTCTAATGCTGATGCTAGGAATAANGTCCCCCTATATACACAAACCCACGTCACCCCTTCGCAAGAGCTTAGCAGTCCGTGGATTCGCTATCTCGTAGGATTTTCCGGGTTACAGTCTCTGGCCCTCACCTCCCTCCCCCCCGCTCCGAGGCCAGGGGGAGGGGGGGGGAAGAAGACCAGCCGATCAGTTTCTTCCTCTTAAAGGGAAACCGACGTGCACATTAAAATTCTGGTCACCCTATAACATAGTGCAAGCAGTTTATTGCAATTTCCAATCCCCAAGGCCTCTCAGAGAAAAAGATCTGATACTCCCTGAAAAGAACAAGCTGGAATTTGAACTATTTGGGGCAATTTACCAAAACTCTTCATTATCCGAGTCATCCCTCCCCGATGGTTACTATGTCACTGTCCCTACTGGTACTGCAACAGGAGGCCTACAGCAGCAGACAGGAATCGGACTTGGGGGAAGCTGGAACCTAGGAGCTGGATTCAAGACTGAAAGGCAGAAAGAAGCAGCAAAGATGGGCCCAAAGCAAAATAGCAAGTGGAGAGAAGAAGGCAGAGGGAACTGCCCCTTAGATTTATATTGAGCGTGACGTGTATGAAATGGAATACTTAGTTGGTCGGTTTGGGATCACCTGTCTTGTCTGCTCCTTTCCTGTAGGTGCAGACTTTTACTCTGCACCCTCCCTCCCAGCATGAGTTTCAAAAGAAAAAAAAAAAAATTTACAGCAGTGGCCCTGGTTTACATACCAATCCTCGGCAGTAAACCCAAATATGCCTACTGCTGGAAGTAGCCACTGTTTCTGAAAAACATACTGCCAGCTTTCAGAAATGCAGTCACTTAAAGGAGTCTTGGCTGGAAAGCAAGGCCACCTAGCAGAATCAGTTCTGCTCCAGCCCAAACCAGGACAAGTACCAAAGTATTTAAGTGCAAAATATTTACTTCAGGCTTTTTGTATGAAAAGGAGCAGGGAAGTTTATTCTCTGGGTTAGATTTATGCTACTTTAGTTCTCTGAATTGTTTTACTGTGAGAACCAATGCAGGCAGGTGGAGAGTGGAACACATGGCTAAAGACACAATTGCAGCAGAACCAATCCAATTGCTCTAAACTGTAGCCTGAAGTGAGCTTTAGGGAGAAGGCACTCTTTCAACTCCATGTGTGAAAACAGATTTTGCAACAGAAAAAGCTGATAAGGACAGGTTCTGGTCCCTACTAACTACCCATACTGACTTATACCCACACTGACCCATTTCCCATACTGACTAACTACCTGTTTTTCAGAAGTTTTTTTTGTGTTCACATCATATAAACCAAAAGACATGCAAGTAAAACCAAACATCCCATGAAACTAACCCTGTAGAATCCCAAAATGACTATATATATGGAACTACCGATGCTTTCAAAAACAAATAAAATACATAGCAGAAAAACACGACAAGCTTTTTTTTTTTCTGCTTGGGAAAGCTATTTCTTAGATGTACACAATGGATGCACAGAGAGCACAAATAATATAAACCCAAGTGCAGTGCACAAAAGATTAAAGCAGAGAATCTTTATACAGAGTTGGTTTTCCAATAATCCCAACAGGAACACCCTCTCCAAAAACCCAACTATAGGTACATACACACAGACATATTCATGTTTATAGCCACCTGCTCATTTCTACAAAGATACCAGGCATACAAAGAAGCAAATCTATACCTTTATTCTCCTAAATGGTCAACACATGTCCCTATCTGTGGCCACTTACTACTGTTGTGCTTTAACACACCTCCGCATTCACAGTTATTTACGCAAGATAAGAAGTGCTGGTTTCAAGAGCTGTCCTTTTTTGTGAAGTAGGATTCTCATGGGTCAATGATCAAATAGGATAAATGCAGTTGTGTTGTTTTTTTGGAAGAATGTAATCATGTGATTGTGTTTTAAGAGCACAACCAGCAGCCACCAAATAATCTTACAAGATTGAAAGGTCTCATCTTCAAGCATGTTGTAGGTAATTGCCTTGTAGGTTTTAAGAGAGGATTGCTCAACATGCAGCCCAAACTCCAAACATAGCCTGCGGAGTTCTGAAATGTGGCCTACAGGTGCCCTGTCCTTGTGACTACAAGTGAAGGACAAAGCTGATCAACAGCAGATTATTTTGTACTTCTGACAATCAAACATTCTTTTTGCCTCTCCAAGCTGCATGTTCAAAATAATACTATGACTGTATGAGCTAACAACTTTTGTACTGATAGTCATAAATGAGTTAAAGGTGATCCTGCATTTTAAAAATTGCACACTGTAACTTCAGAATATTGAAGTTTGTTTATATTCCCGTGTAGGTATATTTACTTGTCAAATTATTCTCAGCCTATTCTATCTACATGTATTTTGTTCCAGAATGAATATTCAGTCAATAAAATATATAATCCTGGAAAAAGCAGTACTAGAATGACCATCCCAGAACTGTTACTCAACTATTACCAAGTAGCGAAGTTTCTAGAGTATCTTTCAATCTATCTTTTCTGTATTTTATGAAGTGGAAAATCCAAAAGAGTGTATCACTTGATATAACATGTGCCTATGCAGCAGCATAGGTAGGTTTAACCCACAGAGAAAAAATCCAAAGACAGAACTACAGATAATATTTTTGGTACTGTAGTGCTGCATTTTGAAAAGTATGTTCATTCGAGTACATGTACCTTCCAAAAGCCAGTGATTTTTTTTTTCAAAGCAGAGTTCTTTTAAAAACAAATATTTACACATCTCAGAGGAAAGCCTCACAAAGATAAGGATTTTTTTGACTTGGACAAGAATGTTTTAAGCACCTGCTGTTAAGGCCAAACTAGTATACACAAGAATATTATTGGAATAGTTACATGCATGTCATTGCAGGAACAGCTTGCTGAGCATTTTAGAATGAGAGATGAAGCCCTTCATGCTTAAACCAAAAGTGAGATTTAAACCACAAATAACATCCGAATGTTATCCTACCCTTATTATTTAACATATAATGTAAAATAAACACGGGAGATCTCATCCCTTTTTTAGGGATCGGTGACTGCAACAGGTTGTCTTACAACCTTGTCTGTAGCAGATATGAATCATGCAACAAACAGATTGCTAGCTAGACAGATTGGGAAATGTTACTTCTGTTGTCATGTGAGGAGTAAGCACTGGTTATGAACACCAGAGCTGTAGTGTTGTATTTGTTCTAGACTGTTCTGTTCTGGACTTCAATCATCATCAGTGAGATTGAACAAGCCATCTGTCTGGGTACAACCTCTACAACACTTCCTGCATCATCAGATAGTTAAATTCAAGAGTTCAGCTGTTTCTGGTAGAAAAAATGAAGAAGATACACTGCCATTGTTTTCCATGCCATAAACTTAGATATGAACTAAAGGAATCTCCTTAAAATGGATTTTTAAACAACTAAGAGTTGTACATCAGGGTCTATTACAAAACTGCTTAGATTAAAAAGAAAAAAAGTAAAAATCAGAGAATCATAGGTTAGAGTTGGAAGGCACCTTTAGAGGTCATCTAGTTCAAGACTCCTGCTGCAAGCAGGGGTCCCTATAACTAAATCAGATTGTTCAGGGCCCTGTGGATATATCATTATATATAAACTATATATATATGATATATATATATATATCATTATATATCACATTCCTCTGCCCAATCAAAATGCAAAATAATGATCCACAGTAACAGAATGAGGAGGATGGTGGTGTGCCTGATACTCAGGTTACATATTCCTAACTGGACATGGTTTTAACATCATTTAGCAAAGCCACTTACAAATCAAAATTACTCAATTCTATTAAGATATTTTGATTTAAAACCAATTAATTTACCTTTCAACCAATCACTGAAAGTGTGTAGTTAATACATTTCCAGAAAATTATAAACAGGTGATTTATTTCCTCCTATTTTTACAGATCTGAGTGATTACCCAAACTGAGGGGAAATTCCGTGTGACAGAAAACATTTGTGGCTTCACCCAGCAGAATTGCACAAGTGACAGGATGGCACACTCCACTCAAGGACATTCCTGGGCACTGAAATGATCACAACTCCATAACATAAATGAGAAAGCTGTGCTAGATTTAATCATACTACTGTTCATGGAATGCACACTTCCCGGCTGTCTGCCAGCCAGGTTTGATGCACTTAATTTGGCCCAAACAATAATCCAAAACCAAAATATGAGGACTGAAATTACACCCTGAGAGTTTTGTTTATTTCTTTGGCTAGAACTTGCTTCAGGGGCAGCAATGTTATGCATGCTGTGTGTAATTACACATAAAATATATATTATATATAGCACACAAGCAATCACAGAATCATCACAGTTGGAAAGGACCTTAAAGATCATCAAGTCCAACCGATAGCCCTACACTACTATTATCCCTAAACCATCCCCCTAAGTGGCACATCTACCCACTTTTTTAAAACTTCCAGGGATGGCGACTCCACCACTTCCCTGGGCAGTCTGTTCCAATGCGGCACCACTCTTTCAGTGAAGAAAATTTTCCTAATATCTCATCTAAACCTGCCCTGGCACAACTTGAACCCATTCCCCCTAGTCCTATTGCTAGTCACAAGGGAGAAGAGGCCAACACCTGCCCCTCTACAACCTCCTTTCCAGCAGTTGAAGAGAGCAATAAGGTCTCCCCTAAGCCTCCTCTTCTCTGCCTAAACAGCCCCAGCTCCCTGAGCCTCTCCTCATAAGGCCTGTTCTCCAGACTCCTGATCAGCCTAGTTGCCCTTCTCTGCACCCTCTCCAGCACCTTGATGCCCTTCCTATACTCTGGTGCCCAAAACTGCACACAGGATTCAAGATGTGGCTTAACCAGCGCCAAGTATGGAGGCAATATCACCTCCCTGTTCCTGCTGCCCACACTATTCCTGATACAAGCCAGGATGCCATTGGCCTTCTTGGCCACCTGGGCACACTGCTGGCTTATGTTCTGCTGGCTGTCAATCAACACTCCCAGGTCCTTCTCTGCTGGACAGCTCTCCAGACACTCCTCCTCAAGCCTGTAGTGCTGTTGGGGGTTGTTGTGTCCAAAATGCAGGACCCAACATTTGGCCTTATCAAAACTCATACAATTGACCTTTGCCCATTGATCGAGCCTGTCTAAGTCCCTCTGCAGAGCCTCCCTACCCTCAAGCAGATCGACACTTCCATCCAGCTTGGTGTCATCTGCAAACTTACTATGGGTGCACTCTATCCCCTCTTCTAAGTCATCAATAAAGATTTTGAATAGGAGCAGTCTCAGCACTGAGCCCTGGGGGACTCCACTAGTGACCGGCCGCAAACTGGATTTGACTTCATTGAGCACGACTCTGGACTCAGCCACCCAACCAATTTCTTATCCAGCAAATGGTGTGCACATCCAAGCCACAAGCAGCCACCTTCTCTAGGAGAATGCTATGGGAAACTGTGTCAAATGCCTTGGTAAAGTCAAGGTAGACAACATTTCTAGGTACCTTCCAACCCCTAACATTCTGTGATTCTGTGAAGACTGAGGCAAAGAAGTCATTAAGCACCTCAGCCTTACCCTCATCTGTTGCCACTAAGTTCCCTCTTGCGTCTGTTAGGGGATGGAGGGTTTCATTTATCCTTCTTTTGCTATTAATATATTTAAAGAAACTTTTCTTGTTATTCCTTACCGTGGAGGCCAAGTTGATTTCAAACTGAGCTTTGTACCTTATAATTCCCTCCATGCACAGCCTCACAACAGTTTTGCAGTCATCGTGAGTGGCCTGCCCCTTCCTCCAAAGGCACTGAACTCTCCTTTGTTCCCTGAGTGCCAGCCACCCTGTTCAGCCAGGCTGGTCTTCTATGCTGCTGGCTTGCCTTACTACACATAGGTATGGCCTGCTCTTGTGCCTTCAGCACCTCATTCTTGAAGAGCGTCCTGCGTTCCTGGACTCCTATATCCTTCAGTACTGACTCCCAAGGAATACTAGAAATTAGGCTGCTAAACATGTTAAAGTCCCCCCTTCGGAAGTCTAGGATGGCAGTTTTGCTGCCCCCGCTCCTGACATCTCTGAAAATAGAGAACCGAACCAATTTGTGGTCGCTATGGCCACAATGGGCTCCTATCATCACATCACCTACCAGCCCTTCCCTATTCACAAAGAGCAGGTCCAGCAAAGCCCCTTCCCTGGTTGGCTTACCCACCAACTGCATCAGGAAGTTGTCCTCAACACATTCCAGAAACCTTTGTGACTGTTCCCTCACTGCTGTGTAGTAAATCCAGCAGATATCAGGGAAATTGAAATGTCCCACAAGAACAAGGGCAAACGACCTTGAGATTTCACACAGGTATCTATAAAACATTTCTTCCACCTCAATGCTCTGGCTGGGAGGTCTATAACAGACACCCACAACAATATCTGCCTTGCTGGCCTTGCTCCTAACCCTGATCCACACACACTCAACCTTATCATCACCATAGTTAAGTTCATAACAATCATAACAGTTCCTAACATATGGGGCCACCCCACCTCCTCTCCTTACTTGTCTATCCCTCCTAAAGAGCTTGTAGCCATCAATTGTGGCACTCTAGTTGTGCAAGGTGTCCCACCACATTTCTGTGATAGCCACTATGTCATAGTTGTCCTGATAAATCATGGCTTCCAGCTCTTCTTGATTGTTGCCCGTGCTGTGTGCATTGGTACACATGCACCTTTTTGTGGATGTGGACCCCAGTTTCAACCTGACCCTTCTCAGATGTTTGCATGATTTTTAATCTGACATAAACTACTGAAACATCCTCCAGTTCCTCCTGTTTGTCCTTAAGCTCATCTCTAGTGAGCCTGGTTTTAACCCCATCCCACTTCGAGCCTAGTTTAAAGCCCTCTCAATGAGCCCTGCCAGCTCATAAGCAAGGAATCTCTTTCCCCATTGAGACAGATGTACTCCATGTGCTGCCAGCAGACCTGGTGCCATATAAACTTCCCCATCATCAAAGAATCCAAAATTACGATGGTGGCACCAGCCTCTAAGCCACTTGTTAATCAGGTATGTTTTCCGACCTCTTTCCATATCATTCCCTATCACTTGAGGGATTGATGAAAACACCGCCTGCACACCCGAGCCCTCAATCAGTCCCCCCAATGCCTTAAAGTCCTTTTTAACTGCTTTAGTAGTTCTCTCTGCAACCTCATCATTACCAATGGTGGGTAGTTATCAGAGAGCTGCACCAGATCAGAGAACCTTCTTTTAACATCAGTAACCCTGAGCTCCATGGAGGCAGCAGATTCCCTGTGGCATGGGTCTGGACAACAAATAGGACCCTCAGTTCCTCTCAGAATAGAGTCATCTACTACAATTACTTTTATTTTTTCCTAGTAGAAGTCCTAAGGCATGGGGGTGAGTGACTAGCTCTCAGGGACTTACTGGATGGATCTTCATCTCCATCCTCTCTTGCTTGATCCTCAGATTCCAAAGCCCTGTACCTATTCTAGAAACGTAATTGGGAAGGTGTGGGTGTCCTTGAGGGCTTACACTTGCCTTTCCAAGGAGGGACTTGTCTCCATTCCTCCCTATTCCTTAGGTCTCCTCCTTCCACCTGGTGACAGGAAGGAAGGGGATCTTCCTCTGCCTGTTGCCTTTGCTGCAGGGTATAGCTCCAACCGTCCTTGCTCACAACAATTTCCTCCTACAGAACCCCATACCTATTCTGCAAGGGCACTGTAGGTGGTGTGCTTCTTGAGGGAACATACTTACTCCCTTTGTTTTGTTGGGCAGAGACCTTTTCCCACTGATCCTGCTCCTGTGGGTTACTACAAGAAGGCTGGGAGGCTGTTTTAGTAGAGATCAATCTGAAAACAATCATAGAATCATAGAATCATAGAACAGTTACAGCTGGAAGAGACCTTGAAGATCATCGAGTCCAGCCTTTTTCCTAGCCCTATCACCCCACTAAATGATGCTCCCCAACACAACATCCAGCCGTCTCTTAAACACCTCCAGGGACAGTGACTCAACCACCTCCCTGGGCAGCCTGTTCCAATGGCTGACAACCCTTGCAGGAAAGAAATTCCTCCTAATATCTAACCTGAACCTCCCCTGGTGCAGTTTCAATCCATTTCCCCTTGTCCTATCACTCTCTACCAGGGAGAACAGACCAATTCCTGCCTCCCTACAACCTCCCCTCAGGTAGTTATAGAGAGCAATGAGGTCTCCCCTCAGTCTCCTCTTTTCCAGACTAAACAGGCCCAGATCCCTCAGTCTTTCCTCATAAGGCTTATGCTCTAAGCCCTTTACCAGCTTGGTAGCC
>VWZO01020505.1:31999-54881 GCA_013396975.1 Bucco capensis | reverse complement strand
AAAAAAAAAAAAAAAAAAAAAAGAAGAAAAGGCAAATGTAAAATAATGTTATGTGTACTCTGACCTTCAAAAAGAATTTACATCTTACAGCCCAAACATTCCCCAGGTCATCTCTGTGTATTCATATTTTCTACTTACATTTCTCCCCATTTTCTATGTCTGTGAGGTAATTAGTAAATCATACCTTGCACTCTCTAAGTATATTAAAATCAGGGATTTATTTGTGGAGTGTGCTATAATTGTCATTGCTAATGGAGATACAGCTTTAAGTAAGGAATGTTTACTTAGACACATCAAGTATTCACTATGAAAGCAATTAAGGAGTTTGATGTTCACAGCTAAGTATTAATATTAATGTGTGAGAATAGCATTCAAATCATTTAGGGGTGGTTATGAAAGCCTCTGGGAGTGAGACAGCCATAGAAAGCAGTGACATGATTATAGCTGTATGTCAAAATAATGGAAACAGTTACTATTTAAGCATCCTCAATAGAGAAGGAGGATCCTCAAAACCTAAATAAGTGTGGCTATAAGTGGCAGCTTTTAAGTTTGATTTGCCTGCTATAAAACATTTTACATTAGTAAGTGTCCAGAGTCTTTGCACTCAAATATATTTTTATCACTTGTCTCCAAATCCCTTTATGGATAGTAAAATTAACTGCACACACGAAACAAAATTGCATGACAATAATTTGCAGGCCATTATGATCTCAGAATGGAAATGTAATTCTCATCTTCTGTTCCTAATACTGACCTACTGCCAGACCTAGGATGAGCCATTTAACTATTGGCTGGATTTTCTCAGCTCTAAAATTGATGGGGAAGTTCTAATGTATCTCAAGGTGTATTTAATCAATAACTCTTGTAAAGTCCTCTGAATGTTGTATCAATAAGATATAAACTTAATTCACTGAAAATATGTTTAGACTGACTAGAAATCTACAGACACTCCATTTACTCTATGCAGTCTAAGAAGGTAAAAAATGACCTAAAAAACAATTAAAAAGAAATTATGATCTCTGAAGGATGACAAGAAGTCAGCCTTGTTACAAGACTCTGTGACAATTCTCCCTTTTCCACTGTTTCAGGAGATTTGCTTTTAGGAGTGGTCTTGGCTTGAGAAAAGGGTAAATCTTTTTAGTGTATCTGATTGCCTTACTGGAACAAATTTGACATTTTGACATTCATCATGTGTTTGATGCCTTTCTTTAATATCTGCATGTTTTCATGACAGTGTATGCATTGCTGAGGCAAGTATGTAAGTCAGGGTATAGGGGTATGGCTATGCTTTGTGAATGAAGATCCAGGGAGGGCTCCATCCAGGCTCCCCACCAGCGCCTTTTANCCACAGAAGACCACAAGTGATTTTCAGACTGTGCCTAATGTAAGTCAATGGATGTGGGGAAACAGTGTAATGAAGAGAAACATGACATTCCCATGGCAACAGTGGCAAAGCTTTTTATGCTGATGTTGAGTACAAAATTACCGATGATTTAAAGGACAGCCGAAATAAGCTGTATGTGATTCCAAAAGAATTCCTTACCTCGCCAGAAACAAGTCAGTTTAAGGTCAGTGTCAAACCTCAGTGGCTGAATAACATTAATATAGAGTTGAAGGAAGACATTTACTACTTACTTCACTTCGGTAGATTATATTGCCCTATAAATTAAACTTCACAATTTATACAAGTATTTCAAAATCGTATTACCTGTCTCTTGTCACTCCACAAATATAGGGCTTTTTTTAAAACAAAATGTATATCTTTCTGGACAGTCAATACTAAGCCTGAGATGTTCCCTTTTTGACTGTCTTAAAGATACATTAATATAATTTGGTAGCGTTTGCTAAAATCTAGACTTATTCTTGGTTTTTGCATCTTTCATCGTTCCCATATATTAAACTTCACAGCAAGAGATGTTATTACTTTCATGGGACCAATATTTTTATAGGTGTAGAAACAAATTTCTAGATGACAAATGCAAAATTAAGTTCTAGCTTGCCTTTTGTGAAGATTTCTGTTAAACCATTGTCATGTGTATTTCTGTTTCTGATTAAAATTGCAGACTGAAATGTAATATTACTGGAGAATCTGCAAGTGGCAGAAGAGTCTACAAAAATCTTGTTCCCATGTTTCTCTCAAAACCCTAATTGGTTGCAATTTCCCAAACCAGTCATTTCAATGCACCAGCATTAATTGCATCATGTTGTATCACAAGAGCAAAATAGCTATTTAGAAGTTTGTACATGAAACTACAGTCCAAGAAGCAAAATAATTTTATCTCCAGTTAACAGCAATATCACCATTTTATAAAAATTGTATTTTGAAAGAGGTGCTAACAGTTAGCAACTCATGAAAGTCTCAGTCTTTACACAATGGTGTGCATTCATTTATTTTCTCCACCCTTTGCCAGCTACCCCTTATCCCTTTGGCTAGGTTTATTCTAAAACGGAGGTTCAAGGCAAAGCATTTTGTAACTTAAAAAGTTAAAGCTATAACTTGGAGTGCTTCAGGGAGTATTGTTTCATCATAAAACTACTATATTACAGGGACATATTTATCAGTCCAGGTAGATAAGCATCACCCACAGGATGATGTTTTATTGACAATGCATTTAATGCTGATTTTAACTATCCCATTGCTGGTGTAAAAGCAAAAATGAAAAAGATTTTCCTTCTTTAGAGTTGGTAGTTACTGAAAAAATAATGCCAAAACAGGCATAAATTAGGAAGCCATCCTTAAGCCCATTTCAGCCCTAATGACAAGATATGTATTAGTTCTTTGATGATAGTGAGTACTAGGACTTTAATAATTCCCATTGTAATCCATGCATGGCAGGTTCAGTCCTGTTGCACAATCATAGAGAATTCTTTGTATGACTGTAATATTCATGGAGATACGTGTGAGATGCTTCTGTACAAAAGACACACCCTATTCAATTAATTTTGTGTGGTTGATTGTAGATATATATTGTTTTATGACTCTCCCTTTTTTCTTGGAAACCTTGAGCTCCCTCCTTGTTATCTTTGAAGTTTCATTTGTAAATAAACTGTCTGCCTTCTTATCTATGTGATCCTAGCCCCCTCCTTACATTTCTCCAATCTTTCCTTTATCTGTGTCTTAAGAAATTACTGGAATCAGACCAAAACACCTTTTATTTCGTTGAATACTATACCATTTCTTAGCAGAATTTTTCAGATATGTAGTATACTATCAAAGAATTTTACTGTTCTGCCAGAAAGACTATAACCTCTCATGCTCTTCATCAGCCTAGGAGATCCAAACCTATTGTTAGCTACCACTTCAGCATGTTTCAACAATGTTGGTGCAGTTTAAGTCTATGTCATATTTATTAGTGCACATGATAAAAATCTGTGTAGTGAGCCGTTGGTATGAAATACTTAAAACAGTGGCTAGGAACAACAGGAAAACTTCCACACTTATTTCCTTCTGGTTTTTGGCTAAATGATTTGATGGTCAAATGATTTGTAAGTAAATATAAAATGCTCTAAAATGGAAATATCTGGTAATGGAAGAAAAAAGGACAGGAAATCCTGAACAAGACTATACACAGTATATATTACTTCTGTTCAAAAGGCTCTGTGAGTCATTGGTTAGATTATCTCCTAAGTGTTCATTTTGCAATAAAATACATTCTCAATACAGCTATAGGTAAAATTAACAATTTTTTTCTGTGTTATGAAGACTAAGCTTGGCTTAAAATAGGATTACTTATTAGTGCAGTATTTTTCCCAGTCTCTGTGTAATACTGAGTTTTCTGTACCATACTATGTTTTCCTCTGTCATCACTGTTTGAGAACTGTTGCTGTATGCTGAAGAGTTAATAACTATATTTTTGAGCTCTACTGCCTTTCTCTGGGTAGTCAGGAAAAGAAAAGGAAACAAGTGAGCATTGATCTTTGCATTCCTCAGTGGAATAGTGTGCAATTTCCTGTCTTACCTTTAGTACTGTTTTCATTTATGTTATACTTTTTAATTTACAGCAGGATAAGCACAAATGAAACACATTACTACTTTCTTATTAACTTCCTGCACATGCTCTTGGAAGAGCACAATACTGCCATTATGTCAAGATGAAATCCTAAGCTTATCTCTTTTCAGCATAAATGATAGAAATTGCTGACTAATATATTAAAATTATGTACAAGAAAAACTGTTTCCTTGGCTGTTCATATTGAGTCAAACTCATTCATTATGATTCTATATCTGAAAGTACAGACAGTAAAATGTGAGAACTGAAAATAAAACAGCATACTAATATTTACAGAAAATGTAAGTCTTGATATTTGAGAGTAGTGATTTTTGGGATGAAGTTCTGTCTTCACTGAAAGCAGAATAAATGTTGCCCCTGACTAATAAAAACAGAATGCCATGGTCATGTCAGCCTCTGATCTATATGATGATTTGTCCTGACACCTTGAAGAGACACTTCCCTAAGAACTAGTTTCTTTTTCTGTAAAATGAGTTTGTGACATGTTGCTTAGCTGCTTTTGCTGCAACATGGTGAGACATGGAGCTAACTGAGTTTACTAATTTTCTTTAGCTTCTTCAATGATAGACATTGTTTTAGAACTCATTGTATACATGCAGCTTTGGCTAAGCAATTGGCCAGATGATTCAGGTTTCAGATTTAATAAGATTTTGTATGTTCAATCACCTGCTAAGTTCCTAAATTTTCTATTTTGCTAAGAACGTTTTTATAAGACTAGTTTTCAAAGAAATTTAAGCATTATGATATTTACCACTAGAGTATTGAAATGTAGGAATGTCCTAAGGACTTCGCTGCCAGTGTCCAAGCTTGCTAGGCCCTGGCAGATGAACCTTAGGACTAAAGGGTGGGTCCAGCTCTGCGCATGCTGTGTTGCACCTAAAAAAAATCCATAGCGCAGGCTCGAGGGTGCTATCTGCTATCCTCTTTTTATCAGCGCGCTTGGAAAAGGCGCTGATGAGGAGTGTGGATGGAGCCCTCCCTGAATCTTCGTTCGCGAAGCCTAGCCATACATACATTGAAATGTAGGTCCTGAGTGCTGGGACTGGGACACTTTGTCATGGAGCTCCTGTGGAAGACAGTTTAATTTGTGTGCTAGGATTTTAAATAGGCAGGACACTAAATACTCTCATGCCTAAGTCAATAAGAAACAGGAAAATAAGGGGCTTTCAAATCCTTTGCAATCTGACATATTAAATTCAAGGACTTCCATCTGGATTTGCATTTGTTTACATAGTCACAGCACTATCTACCAGCCAAATAGACAAGTCCCTACCGAGTCATGTCAGAAAAAAACATTATCTCGAGGAAATGATAGTACCCAGTGTGGTCTAACCAGAAATCAGCTGTGATTGAGTGCAGCACATTGCTCTGTGGTGTAGCAGGGGAGACCTTTGGTACCTCCAGATTGAGAGACTGAGAGCTGGTACCTAACCTCTAGGGCTGGAACCCCTGGACTTAGTATTTTGGTGTTGTTCTTGTCTACATTTTGTGTAAGACATCATCATGAAGTAGAAAGATAATGATGGCAGTGTTTTTGGTAGTTCAGCCATCCCAAGTGTTAGATTAGAGCTACATGCCTAAAACTTAAGCAACAGCTGTGTTGCAATCTGGTTTTTCTCCATCTGCATCTTCTGATGCTGCCAGCTGCATAATAGCCCAGCTTTAGCATACTAGGTATAAGTTATAGGTCACGCTATCCTTGATTTTTGACTATTTCAGAGCCATAAAATGGGAGGTATGAATCCTTCATTTGAAGGATTCACAAATTATTCAAAGTGGAGAAGATTACTCAAATATTTTCTTTCTGGAGACAGGAGTCTGGAGTTTGGGGAAAGGGGACACTTGGCTAATCATGTTAAAAACAGACAGTGATAACATCATTGGAACTGTCTCTGACTGTCATTTTTAATGCTAAGCTTCATAATTTTGAAGCCAGGTATCTCAGATACTTCAGAAAGATGACAAGAATTTTCTTATGGAGGGGTACCTCCATAATCACTATAAAGTGACCTTAAGGTGACTGGCTTCAAATCTGATTACTAGATTCTACATATCTAAAATTTGGTGTCTTTTGATTTTGCTTTCTGTTTTAAGTCTCAATGCATTACATGAGTGATCCTGGCTACAGAGAAGAATACAGAGAAGGTGGGTAATAAAATGCTCAGGTATGCCTAGCAGTAATGCTGTGTTAGCTGGTGGTCTGTGCTGATAACCCTCAGCTTTTCAACCTCCCAAATGAAAGTACAATGCCTGCAAAGCCAGCAGTCTTCTGATCTGACCTCCTTCTAGTCCTAAAAAGTATGCCTGGAAGCCTCTGATAGCTGAATGCAAATATAAGGGATATCATCAGTAAAATTCCATACAGAAAATTAAAAACCCCTTAAACATGAGCTGAAAGGTTGTGGCTGATGACTAAAAAGACCTCCTGGGTTTGTAAATGATAGCAAGTAAGTGTCTGTAAGCACAGAGTCCCCATAAGCTTAGTGTCTCTCAGTCTATAAGCTGAACAAGCCCCAGGCTTATTGGCTTGGACAGGCATTTGTTGCAAAGCTGTCATTACAGTATGCCTTTAATTCACTGCACCTGATTCAATAGTTTCTTCAGTTATCATTGTTCATCATTCATCACTGCCTAACTGCCTCAAAAACACAACCTCCAGCAACAGAGATGAATGGTTTGAAAGTGAAAGATTTCTGTGTACCTTTTAACTACTGAAAGTTTTTCATTTTTTTAGTTGCACTGTATCTGTTACCCTTATGTTCATTTTGAGCAAGAGTGTTAATGTAAATAATTATATTTTAAAAAAAAAAGGCAAAGCAGGGTGAAACTTGAATATGAGTGTTCAATAACGAATTATCACCCTTCATGCTTTTGTTTGTACTAAAGATAACTGGATCAACACTTGTCACAAGTTACATACTCAGATGCCCTCTAGAGAGATTATCTTGCTTCGCATACATAAATATGCATATAAGGACTGTATAAGGTTTTTTCCCATGTAACTCTTCTAGACTTGGCTTTTACAATATGCAAGTAACTATACACTCTGCAGCATTAATAGTAATGATTCATGAAAACCTCAAGGTCTTATTTTTATAAGTGCTGTGCAAAAATTGTAAGAAATTAGTTTCAGTGCAGAAGTTTTTAAATTAACTCACTGCATGAAAATCTGCTATTGAGAGCTTATAAAAGGATTTCTAAGATCAATCATGGCAGAGGCCCTGTTTGTAAATAGAATTTTTTAATAGAATTAATTTGCCTTGAGCTTTCCTTGGTCTTGACCATATCCCTTTCCTCTGTGCTTGTTTTTGGGTTTGGTTGTTTTGGGGTTTTGTTTTGTTTTGTTTGTTGTTTCTCTTTTGTTTGTTTTTTTGTTAGAAAGGCATCTGGCTCATATTCCCAGGTCTGCTGAAATGGGCACAGAAAGCTGGAGCCTACAATTCATCTTGCACTTTTCATTGCCTTTCATAGCTGAATACAGGATGGAAGGGGACACATTGCTGAGAAACACTTAGTTGTCAGAGCCATTTAGATGTTACATCCCTTTTGCTTGACATTGGTTTTCCAAAGGATATGGTGATAACAGGACTTTTTCTTCCATTACTTGATTACCTTTTGGAGAATCATTACACTAGATTTTTTTATTATTTTTTTTAAATAAAGAGAGACACTTCCAAAGTTCTTGTAAAGTACAGAAGTAATAAAGAAAATACCAAAAGCTGGTAACAAAGATCAATTATTTCAGATTTGATTCTAGTTTGATTTTGACTAAGTCCCAATGACTGATTGAAAAATAGAAACTGGGAAAGACAATTTATGTGAAAGTGATAATGAAATGATAGCATTCATGCTACTAAAGCAATGAAATAGCAGCAGAATAATGACAATGGATTTAAAACCAAGCAAACAAAGAAACCCCAACAACACAAAACAGATCTAAGAATCAGGTTCTGTAGATCAGTCACAATAAGAGAGAGCTCTCATAAGAAAACAGAGTTTAGGACAACTAACAATTTCTAAAAGATACAGTAATAACAAAATCTTCTGAATATATGGGCTATTAAACATAAAGGTGCATATACAACCACCAACTCAAGAGGACTTTTTGCTGAATATTACTGAAATTGCAGATTAGGGATTCTTTCTCCATGCCTCTACAACTACTTGTTATGAGACAGATCTTTCCTCTAAGCTAGTGTGACTATTCTTATGTTTTCATGATGATAGTGATTCATACCTCAGAGAGTAAAGAATGCTATAGACCATAATCTAGCTGCCCATTCCAAATACATAGTCTGTATATTGTAACAATTAAAAGGGCACATGGCCATAGCAGAATGATTCAAATCAATTGATATTTTTTCTCGTTGTTATAGGTCCCTGAATCCTACGATATTGAAACTAACATTTTTTTAGCTGTACCTTGAATTTGCCATACAATCCACTAGGTCAGAAAGAAAAAAATGTAATGGCTACCAAGTCTCTTTTCCTAATGGCAGGATTAGTTTTAACTATTTTAGTCTTTCCACGATTAAAAACAAAAACCAAGCAAACAAACAAAACCCCCAAAAAAAACCTGCTAAAAGAAACCACCTCCTTGAATAGTTTTATTTAACACTGTAATCATATTTTCAGTGCTAATTTCAGTGCTTCATTTTTTTTCAAAATAATTTTACTTATAGCCAAACGTTCTATGCCTTATGGTAGTCAATATGAATAACTGAGTCCTGCTTTGTTCATATTAGCACAATTGTTCACAGAAAGCCATTTTGTCTTCTCTATACATGTTTCTCTTGTTCTCTTTTTTTTTTTTTTACCCTTTCTTCCCACTTTAGCTCTTTGCATTTTTGGTGACATTTATTATTGTGAAGCTATGCTCTGAATTCTGTCTTTCTACCACTTTGTATGAGGAGTTTGGTATTACTTAAATCCAGCCTAACACCTTGACTGCATGAAAGTAGTTTTGATTGTTCTGGCAGCTGTCTTGAGATTAGTTTTGTTGTAGAAATAAAGTCATTTCCAAAATTAATATTGCTTTCTTTCTCCCACTAGAGTAGCTCTGTTGGCCCACTGCTCCACAGTTCAGTATGATCTTATAGTTTTCTTTTTCAGGATGTACAGTTCAACAGCTCAGTACAACTGGCTGTCTGGTCAAATCTTAATAGCCTAATTTCTGAAAGTACAAAACTGCAGATTATCTAGAGATACAAAATTATCCACTGAGGCCAAAGTCTGCCAGTGCATTGTCATACTGAAAACATTCAGTTTCATAGATGTTGCACCTGTTGGAAAATTACAGTGGCCTTTACTGTGAGAGGAGAATCTTCAGGATACAATGACAAATTGCAAGATGGTTGTTGGAATGTTTAAAGGCTTTATCATTCTTATTTCATGATTTCTTCTGACTGTGACTCTCACATAACAATCTAATTCAATGAAACCTCACTGATATTCTGAATGCAAATGAAAAGACACTTTACCAATTCTTTAACTCCTTTAATGAACCATTTTCATTAATTTTAAACACCGTCAACTTTCTATATGAACATATCAGAAAATAGAACATTAACTAATAGAACATTAATATTCAGAAGAAAATAACATTCACAAAGTACCAAAGAAGAGCATGAGGTGCTATTACTTGTGTACACAATATACAATCCTCAGACTTTCCTTATTGACCATGAGAGATGCTAGGAAAGACACTGTATTTTGCATATCATCACTTCAAAACATCAATGTTAATTATCTGATGTGTGATATGATGTCTTAATGCAAACCTCAGGAAGTTCAGATAACACATCCTTATTAAAGATTTATTTAACA
This sequence comes from Bucco capensis, assembly GCA_013396975.1. Lineage (NCBI taxonomy): Eukaryota > Metazoa > Chordata > Aves > Piciformes > Bucconidae > Bucco > Bucco capensis. Next base: position 45,045 of record VWZO01020505.1, on the reverse strand, counting down.
TTTTATCTTGCTCAGTCTTTAAATAGATGTGAAAGAGAGTACAATTACCCCAGTAGTAACCCAGGAGGTTTTGTGGCTGGCACAAGTAAGTATTCTTCTCTGGAAGGCAAAAATAAGATTGGACTTCTTAACAGTGAGTGGGGCAAAAAGCAAAGTTAGTTTATTTGAACATGTCAATAAAATTATGTCAGTAAGGAAAAGAACAAACTAGATGCTGTACAAATGGAGGAGAGTCATGACCACCAGTGAGCTCTGCAATCATTCAGAATGGGAACCCCTGTGTGAGCAACCATTTCTGTCTATTACCTGAGTGTAAGCACAGCATGTAAGTCATTTGTTTTGTACTTAGGTTTTTACACTGGAAAACCTCTATCCAATAATCCTACTACAGCATTTCTATTAAATTGTGCCACCTGAATGCCAGTCAGTGAAATGTGTGCAAATGTTATTGGTATTTTTAGTGTTTTAGTTTTAATACTCAGATGTGGATTTGCATGTATTTCCTTGTTTGTTATGAATACATTCAAAGTGAACATGCTGCCTTCTTTTTTTTTTTCTTTTAAATCATACTGGAAAATTTACTCTGAATGCATTAAAGGCTTCTGCCAAAAAAAACCAAAAATCTCCATTTTTGTTTGGGTAACCAAGTATATGTATGGTAACTATATTTATTTTTTTCCCCCCTAGAAATATTTGGGTATGCTTTTAAGGTAAATTGGTTATTAAAAAAAATATTATTATTCATAGGTAAATTTGGCTGCCATTTTGATGCATGGATAGAATAGAAGATGAACTGTTAGGGCAATGATTAAATTTAATGTTAATATAAAGTATGATTTGCAATTTCTTCTTCATTACTTTCTTATAAGTGGAGAGAGATCTCAAAAGGTTTACATTAGACACCGTCAATACAGGTCTAAGACTGCTTTCTGTTTAGCGGATTATCAATGACAAGTTTTACAGCATGCTTTTCTAATGCCACTTTGCCCTGAGAAATAATTGCAACAGAGTTAGTCTACCTTTATAAGTGAAAGCACTGTAAACTGCAGTCTGTGCTGCTTTCAGCACTGGTGTTAGATATTTAATCACATAAGGATCTTTTCTTCTTTACCATGTAAATAGGATGCAAGAAAGAGAATAGCAGTCCTACAGTACTGTGCACAAAAAATGAATACTTCCACTTGCCAGTGGCAGTGCTGTCTACCTCCTATGAGTAGGCTGTGTTTGAAGGAAAATTGAAGGAAAATGCACTATCAGATTACTAATTAATTATATTTGTTATATGGTACTTAATTAAAAGAATAACTTGACCAAGATCAGCCTTCTGGATGACTGCTGGAGCAATTAAAAAGCAGCCCTATTTCTAGCCTTACAGTTTTATTTCTTCCATTTGTTTTATGAAAGAACTCCTATAACAAATTAAATCTTGATCTGTCACAGATTCTACACAGGGGCAGCTTTTGATCCAAATGCTCAGAGCACACAGCTCACATGTATGTTAGTTGTTACTCTTGAAGAGTGAAAAAGTGAAGGAGAAGAAGAGGGCTTCTTCTATTTGACTAGTAGGTGGTGGCTTTTCTTTCCCATACCCTTGGGGCTTAATCTCTGCTTTTGAATCTTGAAAAGGAGTGGAGCTGAGAGCTGAAGACCATTGCAGAGCAATTATCCTTGATGCTCCCATTTCCTGCAGTTCCTTTCAAGGGAACGACATTGTACAGAACTATGAATCAAGTACCGCTTACCTTGAAGCCAGACATTCATCTATTTAGATGAGTTAAACGTTTGAGAAAACTAGCCTAGCTGCAAACGGCAATAAAAACTAAACTGTTTTCAAAGCATTCAGAACTAACTGCAGTTAAGCAAGCTGATGAACTGATGACCTGTCACTGAAATGTCAGGGATCAGCAGCTGAGAAAAGCCATGATGCTTGATGGAGTTCGCTCTTGAAGTGTGTGAAGGTTGGAAGGGTCTTCTTCTAGTTGATATGTGTACACAGGCAAGCATTCCTGCACCTCAGGGATTTTAAGCAATTTTTTTTAGTACTTTGATAAGCTACTAGAATTTGACTGCTGAAATCTGTTACAACACAATTGTCCTGGCTGTTCTGGCTCCTTTACTGTTCTGCTAGGGAGCTGAGGTACCTGCACAAAGCATTATATGACTCATTAGGATGGCTCTCCTCTTGAATATATTTATTTAAACAAAAGCTCGAACCCTTAAATATTCGTGGCATTCCCATTTCAGGATCATATGATAAATATTAAAGTGAGAGAATTTAAATTACCTATATATTCTTCCAAAACACTCTGTAATTGAAAGAGGCATTAGACATTAATTTATTACAATTTACTGCTGGCATTGTAACTACCTCTTTATACATAGAATCCTTTCAAAGTAAAATATTCATACAAAGTTTTGAAAATAGATATAAAATTGCCAAAGATTTATCCAGAGATCCATAAAGATAGAAAGCAAAAGCCAGGAGTAAAAAAAAAACAGAAGGACTTTTTTTAAAAAAAAAAAAAGAATACAATTTTGTAAAAAAAAATAAATAAAAAAGCTGAACTGGTTCATTAATATTTTAATGTTTTACAAAAATGTATTTAAAGTTAAAAGGAAATTAGAGAATGAGACAGGTGTCATGGTGGCAGGATGCAGAGAATGCAGAGCTACTGAACACGTTGTTTGCTTCTGTCTTCACTGCTAAGGTCAGCCCCCAGGTGACTCAGTCCTTGGAGGTATCAGAGAAAGCCTGGTTAAAGGCTTTCCCTCAGTTGGGCTAGATCAAATTAGAGAACAGTTATTTAAACTGGATGTTCATAAATCCATGGGTCCAGACGGGGTGCACCTACGAGTGTTGGCAGAGGTCATTGCTGGGCCACTCTCTGTCATCACTGAAAGGTCCTGGAGAACAGGCAAGGTGCCTGAGGACTGGAGGATAGCCAATATCACTCCAGTCTTCAAAAAGGGCAAAAAGGAGGACCCAGGAAACTACAGGCCAGTCAGCCTCACCNCTACGAGTGTTGGCAGAGGTCATTGCTGGGCCACTCTCTGTCATCACTGAAAGGTCCTGGAGAACAGGCAAGGTGCCTGAGGACTGGAGGATAGCCAATATCACTCCAGTCTTCAAAAAGGGCAAAAAGGAGGACCCAGGAAACTACAGGCCAGTCAGCCTCACCTCCACCCCTGGAAAGATGATGGAGCAGCTCAGCCTGAGCACTATCTCTAAGTGAATGGAGGAAAAAAGGGTTATCAGAAGTAGTCATTACAGATTCACAGAATCATAGAATCATAGAATGGCCAGGTTGGAAGGCACCTTAAAGATCATCTAGTTCCAAACCCCCTGCCATGGGAAGGGATGCCACTCACTAGTGGCCCAGGGCCACATCCAGCCTGGCCTTGAACATTGCCAGGGATGGGGCATCCACAACCTCTCTAGGCAACCTGTTCCGGTGCCTAACCGCCCTCCGGGTAAAGAACTTCCTTTTAATCTCCAATCTAAATTTCCCCTCCTTATAGAATCAAAGAATCATTTGGATTGGAAGGGACCTCTGGAGATCATCTAGTCCACCCCCCCTGCAGTGGGCAGCTTATAACCATTCCCCCTTGTCTTATTACAATCTGACCAGCTAAAAAGTTTCTCCCCTTCTATCTTATAATCCCCCTTTAGGTACTGGAAAGATTGACCATGGGAAGTCCTGTCTGACCAATCTCATAATTTTCTGTCATGGCATAACTGGATGGATAGATGAGGGGAGGACTGTTGACATTGTTTGTCTTGACTTCAGCAAGGTTTTTGATACTGTCTCCCACAGCATTCTCATTAGCAATCTTAGGGAGTGTGAGTTAGATGAATGGACAGTGGGGTGGATTGAAAGCTGGTGGAAGGACAGAGCCCAGAGGGTTGTAATTAATGGTGCAGAGTCCAGTTGGACCTCTGTAAAGAGTGATGTTCCCCAGAGGTTAGTACCGGGTCCAGTCCTGTTCAGTGTATTAATCAATGACCTGGCTGTAGGAATAGAGTGTGCCCTCAGCAGGTTTGCTGATGGCACAAAACTAGTAGGAGTGGCTGACACACCAGAAGCCTGTGCTGCCATCCAGCATGACCTAGACAGGCTGGATGGCTGGGCAGGAAAAAATCCTAATGAAATTCAACAAGGGCAAGCATGGGGTGATGCACCTAAGGAGGAATAACCCCATGTACCGGTACAAGTTAGGGGCTGACCTCCTGGAAATCAGTTCAGTGGAAAAAGACCTGGGTGTCTGGGTGGACAGCAGGATGACCATGAGCCAGCAATGTGCCCTTGTCACCAAAAAGTCTAATGGCATCTTGGGATGCATCAAGAAGAGTGTGGTCAGTAGGTCGAGGGAGGTTATCTTTCCTCTACCCTGCTCTGGTGAGGCCACATCTGGAGTATTGTGTTCAGTTCTGGTCTCCCCAGTTTAACAGAGATAGGGAACTTCTGGAGAGGGTAGAGAGAAGGGCCACTAAAATGATTAAGGGACTTGAGCACCTCTCTTACGGGGAGAGGCTGAGAGAGCTGGGCCTGTTTAGCCTGGAGAAGATGGAGGGGGGACCACATCAATACTTATAAATATTTAAGAGTGGATATCAGGAGGACAGGACAAGTCTTTTTACTGTTGTAGTACCTAGTGGCAGGACTAGGGGCAATGGGAGAAAACTAGTATACAGGAAGTTTCATCTTAATACGAAGAGAAACTTTTTTATTTTGAGTGTGGTGGAGCACTGGAACAGGCTGCCCAGGGAGGTGGTTGAGTCTTCATCTCTGGAGATACTCAAAACCCAACTAGACACCATCCTGTGCAACCTGCTCTAGGTTATCCTGCTCTTGCAGGGGGATTGGACTAGACAATCTCCAGAGGTCCCTTCCAACCACTAAAATTCTGTGATTCTCTGATTCTGTAATACAGAAAAGAAAAACATATCATAAAAAAGAGGAAATGAAGTAGGATATAATTAACATTCCTTGATAATATGTACCATGTAGAATAACTGAAATGCATAGAGTATACACTGTAATGGCATTGTTTTTTTCCCTGTCTATGCTCTGCTGATAGTCTTGTTATATTATCATAAGGTGAATTAAAGTAAAATTATTTCTGATTTTAAACCCTAAGTGAGGGCAAGTTGCAACTCCTGATTAAAAACTTAACACTTTTAAATATTAATATGATGTCTAAAAGTTATGAAGATGAGTTTATCATTAGACATTAACCAAATCCTTGTAATAAGAATAATATATTGACCTTCTGTAAAATCTTTTGTCCACAGATTACAGATGCAATCATCATATATCTATATCTTGTCATTGTTATTCTTGTGTGTACTTACAATTGATGTGGAATTTCAAAATGCTCAGGTGAACTTCTTATCTGAATGAGTACAGGTCATAGAATAACCTAGCTAAAATAAGAACTCCAAAATGCTTTTTTAGGTAACTGTAGTTGCTCAGTTTGGAGAGAGACAAAAGTAGTTATCACCTTGAACACACACTTTACAAGAAGTAGCATGGCTGCAAATAAAATACAGGGATTTTTTTCTACATTTCAGATTTTAATTTTTTTTTAAGTATTGAAGACATTCAGCCAGATGTTGTATATTTAAAAAGAAGTCAGTGAATCAACCATCTTTTTCATGTGTTTGAGAAAGGAAGAAAAAAGGTAGTTAAGCAAGTGTATACTTGCAGATTTCCACAATGATGAAGGGAAGATCCACATACAAGGACAGAGCCAATAGGCATGCAGCAGAAGTATCTTCTTAATTAGGTAATAACCTAGCATGTTCTGTATGTGTGGTTTAGTTTTTGTTTGTTTTTTTCTGTCGTTATTGTTGTTGCTGGGTTTTTTGGTCGTTGTTGGTTTTTCCTTTTTTTTTTTTTTTTTCCTTTCTTGTGGATTATCTCCTGCAGTAGAGCAATACCTGGTCAGGTATCTTGCAGGTCATCTTGCTTAATCCTTAATTTGTTATCATGTAAGTGGAAAAAATGATTTGACTAATTTTGTCTTGTACATAGACTAAGTTATAGACATATTCTCAATGGTGATGGTTATAAAAAGGTCCCAGGAATCATTTTCTGCTGCTTTTTTTTCTGCTGCTTTTGTTACATTTGCAAAGTACTTACAATAGTAATTAAAAAATATTCAGGGAAAACATGCCTCAAGAAACAAGGGTAGGAGCAGCAAGGAAGAAGGTTTTGCATTGTCCAGCTGTAAGTATGGAAGAGTGAAGAGTGTCACAATTTAGGAAGAGTATTTTTTACAGTCTCACATGATCATTTTATGTAGCTGATATATTCTAATAACTAGGAGTTATCAAAACACTAATAATATACCTTTATTTTCTAATTAACTAATTTATCCATATAATGAAATGTTCAGTGACCTCAGGAAAAGGGTAACATATTTTTGTGCTGTGCTAGCTATAACCCCTAAATGTTCCAAACATATACACAAGCGCTGACTACTGGTCACTAAAAAAATGCTACCTTTAAAGATGTAGAAAAACCTCTTTTGGGGGTATAACATTACTAGGAATTTGTGAAAGCCTATTGCAGTTTTTCATGATTGCAAGCCTAAGTGGGGACATCGTTCAACTGTACATAAGATGTAGTTCTAAGTTGGGGATGTACAGTTACTACGGCATCCTTTCTGTGTATGCATGTGTGTTTGCACCTTCTTTATTACCATAAGAAGGGAAATATATCTATTGGTGTTTTGTCTTGCAGTCTGTTCCTTATTACTTATTCTGTTGGTCATCTTTTGTCTAGTACTCCTCCCTTGAGTTTTTGTTATAACTTGAATCCAAAACCATTCCTTTTGAGCTCAGGGGTATACATAAAAGTAACATACCATTGCCACTGCACTGTCTATGTAAGTAATGGATTTCTTTTGGAAAGCTTGCAGAAATCTGGAGAAAATTTCCCCCTCTTTTTAATGCATGAAGAGTTACATGATGCCACAACTTTTTATACTACTGGAAGTGAGTGCAACTGTATTTTTGAAGGGATATTTACACAGAAGTATATGGACTGCTGTGGGAAACTTTCATTCTTGCCACATATAAAAAGATTACAGTTACCAATGAAAACAGTGGTGTTCCAGATTACAAGTGCTTTGTATTTTTGCGATAATAGACATATTACACAAGGAACTGATGTAAGAAGGAAAGTAGATAATTAGTTCTATAATGAAACTATGTCTTTTAAGTGAAAATGAATGTTATGCTGAACATCCTTGTTCCAAGGATGCAGGAAACATTTGTTCTGCCAAAAAGAATTGAAACAACTTTCAAAAGTATAAAAATATAAAAACATCTTTCCTGTTTACAAACTGGTGCAGAAGTTTATAAGCTCAAAAATTCAGGTGTGATTCATATCTTGTTCTGACAATTTATTATCACTGCTGGAGAGCAAGTGTTTCTGTTGCCTTTGACAACCCTGGGTAAAATGATAATAATGCTTATGAGACGAGAAGAAACCCTAATTGTCAGCCATAAGCCACACATGCTATTTTGCTTTTTCTAGTCAAGTCTCTGTGTTAAAAGCTCATTTCCACATCATTCCAGGAACAATATCTTTCTAGTGTAAATAACATGCAATAATGCTGCTGTTTCTCTTTACAATAAGCATTCAGTCTTTCATAATACAGTGTGTGCATATTAACCCTCACAAGTCCATTGAGAAGATAGAAATTTTCTAGAAATTATTTTGGTTTCCTAATTAATGTATATTTTTGCCTTAGACAGTATGTTTGTGTATAAATAACAGATATGCCATTTAATATAGTTTATCATAATGTATATATAGTATTAAAGTAGCATGTATAAGCATAGAAATAATTGTAAATGCATCAACAAATAAGGAATAACTTCATATCACAGTCTTTTCTGAAGATAGTGTAGCTGTAGTAGCTGAAGGAGCTAAAGAGAATTTATTTTGTTGGCTTTGTGTATTTGAAGCACTTTACATCTGGCCAATTTCACACTTTCTCTTGCATAGTCAGTTTTGATGAAATGTGCCCTGGTTACAGCTCCTGAGTGCTATCTTCCCAGGAGCTCCTGATTCAAGCAGTTTGTATGCCTCAATTTATGCAATCTCTGTGTGTTCAAGATTGAGGACATTTATGTGTTGTTTAAAAACCTGGATCTTGCAAACTTTTCCTCATATTCAAGTATTCTTAAAATAAATACATATTTTAATCTTTCTGGCTCCTGCAGAAAGCTTGAAAATATGAATATTAACAAATTATGTGGACAGCTAAAGAAGACATTGACCTTTGCTAGAAAGATCTCTTTATTTTCAGGGCTCAAGTCATAATATTCATAGGCAATGCTTTCCTGGCTATTGCTGTACAGGTGAGGTAATAGCACTTGATTTTTGTGGAAGCAAAACCAATTCTTTTTCTTATGTGATGTATAATGCTTTTAGAGACATTTTTCATGTTTCTATTTCAAATGTGTCAGTAGAAGCATTTTAAGAAGTATTCAAGAAGACCAAATTATCTATATACTATCTAAATGAAAATCAGTATTGTAGGAAAAGTGCTGTGTTTTCAGATCAAACGTGTAAGCAGAAGTGGTCATTAAAGTTTGTGTGACATTTTCATAACACTTTCACTCAATATTTCTTATAAAAAGGTTTATGCTTTCTCTTATGAGGAAAAGTAATGTTTACAATATTTACAGCAAGTATTTACAAAATGCAAATTAAGTTTTTCTACTATATAGATTTGCATGGTGATTTACTTAATAAAAATGAAACTGTAAATATCTTGGTACTCGTGTATTGGGAAAATATCCCCTCTACATGTTAGTATGCCTTCTGAGCATTGAAACATAAATGATTAATTTGATAAAATAATTAAGCAATTGACATTTAAAACAATCCCCTGTTGTCATTGTTGTTTCCAATGCCCGTCTATAAAAACAAACCAACAAACAACCTAGATTGTTAAATAAATTTATGAAAGTGTTTAGATTTTTTTCTAAAAGTCCTTCTAATTTTTTTCAAGAATTTCATTGTGTAGTTGAATACAGTTTCAATAAATCATGAGGAAACTGCCCAAATATTCCAAAGATGCTTCCACTTCCCACCCTGATACAGACAATGTAGATTAAAAAAAACCCTGTGAATAATGATGTTTTTCAGTTTATAATTGAGTTACTAAAACTTTTCAGAACTGTGGGTTTTTTTAAGTCAGAGATAACAGATAACTTTTAAATCAAAGAATCGCAGAATCAACTGGGTTGGAGTGACCTCCAAGATCAAGTCCAACCCTTGATCCAACACCACTACGAATACTAGATCATGGCACTAAATGTCACACCCAATCTCATCTTGAAAACCTCCAGGGACGGTGAATCCACCACCTTCCTGAGCAGGCAATTCCAGTGCCTGATTACTCCCTCTGTAAAAAATGCTTTCTTAATATCCAGCTTAACCTCCCCCAGCAGAGCCTAAGCCCATTCCCTCTTGTCCTACTGGTAGTTACCTGAGAGAAGAGACCAACCCCCACCTGGCTACAACCTGATGAGGTGATGAGGTCACCCCTGAGCCTCCTCTTCTTCAGGCTAAACAACCCCAGCTCTCTCAGCCTCTTCTCATAGCACTTGTTCTTAAGTCCCTTCACCAGCCTTGTTGCTCTTCTCTGGACCTGTTCCAGCACCTTAATATCCTTCCCAAACTGAGGGGCCCAGAGCTGGACACAATACTCAAGGTGTGGCCTCACCAGCGCTGAGTATGGAGGAAGAATCACTTCCCTGGTCCTCCTGGCCACACTGTTCTTGATACAGGCCGGGATGCCATTGGCCTTCTTGGCCACATGGGCACACTGCTGGCTCATGTTCAGCTTCCTGTCAATCCAGACAAACAAGTCCTTTTCTGCCTGGCTGCTCTCCAGCCACTCTGTCCCCAGCTTGTAGCGCTGCATGGGATTGTTGTAGCCTAAGTGCAGGACCTGGCACTTGGCCTTGTTGAACCCCATCCTGTTGGAACCAGCCCATCTTTCCAGCCTGTCCAGGTCTCTTTGCAGAGCCCTCCTGCCTTACAGCAGATTGATGCTCCACCCCCCAACTTGGTGTCATCTGCAAATTTGCTAGTGATCAATAAAGATATTAAACAGAACTGGGCCCTGGGTTCCCCTGGGGAACACCACTAGTGACCGGCCGACAGCTGGATGCAGCACAATTCACCACCACTCTCTGGACCCAACCATCCAGCCAGTTCTTAACCCAGCAGAGAGTACACCTGTCCAAGCCGTGTGCTGCCAGCTCTTTCAGGAGTATGCTATGAGAGACGGTGTCAAAGGCTTTGCTGAAGTCCAGATAGACTACATCCACAGCCTTCCCCTCATCCAGCAGGTGGGTCACCTGATCATAAAAGGAGATCAGGTTGGTCAGACAGGACCTGCCCTTTCTAAACCCATGCTGGTTGGGTCTGATCCCTTGTCCATCCTGTAGGTGTTGTGTGATTGCGCTTAGGATGATCTGCTCCATAACCTTACCAGGCACTGAGGTCAGTCTGACAGGCCTGTAGTTTCCTGGGTCCTCTTTGCAGGCTTTTTTGTGGATTGGCATGACATTCGCCATCTTCCAATCATCTGGCACCTCCCCACTGAGTCAGGACTGTTGGTAGATGATGGAGAACTGCTTGGCAAGCTCTTCCGTCAGCTGCCTCATCACCCTAGGATGGATCCCATCTGGTCCCATTGACTCAGTGAGTCAATGATTACTGAGTGGCTCAGTAATCAGTAATCCTCTTGGATTACAGGGGAGCTATTCAGCTTCCTGTCTCCGCTACCAGCTCTGGAGGCCAGTTGTCCTGAGGACAACCTGTCTTACTGTTGAAAACGGAGGCCTCAGCCTTTCTCTGTTGGCTACACAGGAAAGATGGGCTTTTATCTATCTCTGTTTTGTCAAAGAGTTAAAATTACATGAGGTACATTGAAATGCAGCATCAATCTTTTTCCTAGAGACAGTAAATTACAAGAAGGACAAGATAAACTTTTCATAGGTTCTAAGTATTAAGACACAGATTTTAAAGCAATAGACATGAGCAATTGCTGTCAGATTTTTAGAAGATCTAGGGTCCCATTTAAGAAAAAATGACCTAAATTGAATTCCTAACATAAAGAAAAGCTAGACAGATTTTCAAATCCCCAGATATGGCAAAACCATTGGGAGCTGTGGTGGGCTCAATGCTAGGGTACTTTAGCCACATCGTGTAGATACTGAAACTGGAAGCCTGATATGCAAAACTGTTCCTGAACTATAACATGACAAATTTATTTTCCAATCAACTTAATTTCACAAAAATTCACTTGCTGACATGTCTGGATCAAGGATGTGGGATCTCAGTTTATCTAATGGGGAATCAAACCTGCATGTGAATTTTTATCTCTCAGATAATAGATGTAGCTGTGGATATGCCTATGCCACGTGTACGTGACCACACCATGTATGTAAAGACCTATCAGAGGAGTTGGATACCTGTGAAAGCCTCCAGAGGAAGATCCTGCCTACAAAATTCAGAGGCAGAAATGAAGCAGATGACTTGTCTTCCCTGAGACTTTCATGGCATTTTACCTAATTCTGTCAAAAATATACGAAGTGTGTTTAACTAGCTGTGAGTAGATATCTAAAATTTAGGCATAGCTACTTCCTTTATTCAAGCTTCAACCCTTTCTCAGTGAGAAAAAAAAAGTTGTATCTTTAATTCTCTCTTTATTGCACTGTAGAGACAATCACCACACCAGAAAATGCATGAATGAAGCAACTGCTCAAAATTAATTACAAATTGTGTCCCCATTTGTAAGTATATATACAACTGCAAAACCCAGGTCATAATTAGTTAGGTCACACTGCTGTGGACGTTTCCGTACATACCTATGTGTGTCACAGTGGATGTTTTGTGTTCATTTATTAACTTGTGGGTACATGTTTGTAGGCTTATTGTCGAGAAGAGCTGAATGAGGAAAAGGTAAACAGAAATGTATCTTTTCTAGTTCAAACCTAACAGGACTGCCAGTGATAAAAGATTCTGGAACCTGGAATTATGTATAACATAAAAACTCAATTCTGACTTTTAAGATTCCTTGCTTAGACATGAAGACAGAAATAAAATACTCAACATTTGTAACTTAATATATTTAATCTTCTGGTTAAGTTAGTGTCAAAGAGGCCAAATAATTTTTATGATACTCTAATTATCACTTTAACAAGCTGTTAACTTTTTTACTTTCAGTCAAGTGGCATTCAGAAAAGTGTGAAATTCTTCTGCCTTTGAAAATATTAAGGATATCTGTTTCCCTGAAATGTAATGGAAATTCACTGAGTGTTTATTACTCCCTAAAACTGTGGCTTTCTCGTATAGCTACATCTTAAAACTGTGTATTTACATTAACATTTGCAGTCATTAAGATTGTCAATCATATATTCTTCAATTGCAATCACATTCAATTATAAATTAATATAACATACTTTCCTATCATTTCATGCCTCTTAGACAATTGACTTTTAAGTCAAATGATGATAATGTTTTCTGCTAGCTGTGCCTGTATCTTGAGGCCTTTCTCACAGATTTTGGGAGAAATACAAGATGTCATATTTGAGATTCAATACTGTGTTCTACAAACTGGATTAAGTATTACTGGGAACAAATTTATGAATTTTTAGTCCTAATTTCTCTTTTTACTCTGTTTACTGTTTTTAAGGGAATGCTCAATTAGAGTTCTTGATTGAAGAGAAATCTTGATTGAAATTAGACATCAGGTTCAGAAGTTGCCAGAGGGATATACAGATATACACAACTGTCTGATTACGTACACTGTTTTCAGCAGAAACAAATGAAAAATATACACAAACTGTTCCTTTCTGTACTGTTCAAGGTGATATAAGAATAATGTCTTGGTTTGAAAAGGCAATTTTTAGGAAGACCCAGATAAAAGAGCCTCCCCCTCCCAGGATAAAGGAATAAATATATAATGAAAATACATTCACCCCCTCACTGTGCCATGAGGTTTCTCTCTTC
>VWZO01020505.1:752-31954 GCA_013396975.1 Bucco capensis | reverse complement strand
GGACTTGGATGACTGAAGAGGAGAGGTTCCCGGTTTAGATTGAAAGGCAAAGCACCGCGTGGTCAAGATGGCAGAGGGCCACATGGCAGCCCTTCCTCTCCTCCTGCATGTCATCTCCGGTGAGGTGCAGAGGCAGAAAAAGAGTGAGTGTGACGTCTCTGTCTCGTTGTATAGGGAGAGGAAATATCCCAGGGCTACGCGCGCCAGGCGTGGCTTTTGTTCAGCTGATTTGCACATGAAAGTCACTCTCTTGCTCTGTGCCAGAACGTGATCTGCCTGGATGCAGTGTGGTGTGCTGCCCTGGGCTCACTACGCTGTGCCACGGTTGTTCAGTGCCGGGCCAGGGCTCCCCAGGCCGGGCACGGCTTGGCTGCTGCTTTAGTCTGCCCTGTACCCACCCATTTGTTGCCACAGCTATCAGTGTCAACTAGCTGGGGGAGGGGGGGACTAGGCAAAGCAGTTTGGAAAACAAAACAAACAGGTTTGGGGGAAGAAGGAGGAGGCAAGGTGGACACAAAAAACCCCCAAAAACTTCCTGTTTCATGTACCCCATCACAAATAGCTAAGAAGGAAACAATCTATTCTCAGGAGGATGACTTAGAGAGATTGCTGAAAGGGCACACATACACAGCAAGATTCTTCAGATGTGATTAGAGGAAAACTTCTTGAGGTCAGACCAAGGAAATAATACCGATAACATCAGTATCTGAACTAGTCCATCTATTTCCTTCTGACAACCTCCGAAGGCTGCATCATAGGCTTCCCGGACTATCTAAGCCTGTGACAACAGACAATCTTTTAAAATTGCACTTCGTCATCGCTGTTTTCTAGAGGCATAAGAAATAAGTAATGAGGGAGCCAGCATCTCCTATCAGCTACTTACATCTCTTTTTTCCATACCATAGCCACTAATTAGGTTCCTCATATTGGCTGCTAACCACTGTGATCAAAAGTACATTGACTGTAATGGAAACTTAAACACCTGCTATGTATATTGTCATCCCCATGTGGAAAATTCAAAAGATGCCACTGTTACGGTTTGTTTCAGTTCCCTAAACTCAGGTCATAGGGTAGAAAACAGGGAAAAAAAGCCTAATGACATTTGAGTTAACCTAGACTATCTGAGATATCTCCATTAAGTTAGCAGATCTGGTACAGGACCTATAGAAGAGTTTTTTCCCCTCTGGAAAGGCAGCTGGAGCCTAGGAATGACACCTTATGACATACGATATGGCACTTCTGTTAAGTAAAGTTTTCTCCCTCAGGTCACAGAATCACAGAATCACAGAATATTCATGGCTGGAAATGACCTCTCAGATCACTGAGTCCAACCAAAAAGAAAAAACAAAACAAAACAAAAACCACCACCACAAAGAAAAAACCCCACACAACGCCTGCTCTCACTAGAGCATGTCATTGAGCACCACATCTACACGTCTCTTAAACACCTCCAGGGATGGTGACCCAACCATCTCCCTTGGGAAGGCTGTTCCAGTGCCTCACCACTCTTTCTGTAAAAAATTTCTTCCTAATATCCAATCTAAACCTCCCGTCGCAACTTCAAACCATTCCCTCTGGTTCTGTCATTAGTTACTAGGGAGAAGAGGCCAACACCCATCTCTCTACAACCTCCTTTCAGGTAGTTGTAGAGGGCAATGAGGTTCTCCCTCAGCCTCCTCTTGCCCAAACTAAACATGCCCAGCTCCCTCAGCCTCTCCTCTAAACCCCTCACAAGCTTGGTAGCTCTCCTCTGGACACACTCCAGCATCTCAATGTGTCTCCTATAGTGAGGGGCCCAGAACTGAACGCAGTACTCCAGATGAGGCCTCACAAGTGCCAACTACAAGAGCATGATAACCTCCCTTCTCCTGCTGACCATGCAGAGCAGAAGCCCAGATATTGACAGACTCAGATCTTTCACTGCGCCACTTCTGAATGCTACTTTACACAGAGAACAGGCTGTGATTTTTGAATGCCACAAAGTGTGTTGTGGGCATCCAGAATGAAGGTACTAGAGACTCGTCTGTGAAACATATTGACCTTCTCCCTGAAGTGTCTGATTTGAGCTTAGAACTTAAGCTTGCATCTTCTCCTGTATTAGCTTTTACAAGGTTTCTAATCAGCTACCAGGCAAGTAGTAAGTT
This sequence comes from Bucco capensis, assembly GCA_013396975.1. NCBI lineage: Eukaryota > Metazoa > Chordata > Aves > Piciformes > Bucconidae > Bucco > Bucco capensis. The sequence continues at coordinate 29,810 of VWZO01020505.1, read as the reverse complement.
TTGTGCAATATCTCTTCAATCTCTTTTCGCATGACAAAGTAAAAATTAACTGCACCAAAGACTAGTACTAAACTCTTCTGCTACTAAGCTGATCAGTCTTCCTTCTAGACTATCTCACTGAGGCTTTTTCTTATTTTGTTTTTAAATAGAAAATGATTGTTCCATTTTAGCTATTGAAGTCCAGTTGAGAGTCTGGAAAAGATCCATCTTTCTAAAGAGATATAACTACAGTGCAGGCTCTTACATACCAATAAATTATTTAAGTGTGTCTTTATAGTCCATGATAAATACATGACTGTAGAACAGTGTGAATGATTTTATTCTAAAACAAATTTTTCATCTCAGTTTGAAGAAGTGCCTTCCTCTCCCATTTACTTGATTATCTCAATCAGCCATCTCAAGCAGAGAGATATGCCTCACTGTTTGGAAATCTTAGGAGTAAGGCACATCATCCTCTCAGGTTTACAAGGGCTAGGACTTGATCCTCTACCCTCTATTGTCAGCAGTTTCCTTATCTAGAATGACTGACAAGCAATTCAAATTATCTAAAATTAAGTGTGCAACAAAGAAAACATAATTTCACTTGTAAGGAAACGTTAACACGAGACCCCTTTTTTTTTTTTTTTTTCCATTTAGGTGCTTCTTTTAAAGGATAAGTTACCAAAGACTCTAGATTATATTTTCTGTGTATTTCATTTTTAAAGGAAATGTGTAGTGTTATTGTTCACAGTGTAAATAGAACAATTTGTCATGTCTGTGATTGTATTTAGCTGTGACACAGATCCCCAACTCTTCAAGGTTGATTGAAAGTTCATTGACATAAAAAATGTCAAAGTTCAGATTCAGAGAAATAGTCATTCATGTCACTGTAACTGAAACCTTCAGTGGTGAAATGGTAAGAGAAAATTCTGCAAAAAAGCAGTGGGCTTCAAGAAAGCTATCTGATTATGTTCAGATTCAGAGTGAAGGGTAATTGAGAGACAATTGTTATCCTGAGGTATATATTTTTTATCTCATTCCTAATATTCTGCACTTTAGTTGTAGTTTTCATCAGAAAGCTTAAAATGTCTGATTTCCTTGAAGCATAATCCTTCTGCCTCAGATATAATCTCATTTGCAGGCAGTAAGGGAAGCTACTAATGCTGTTAAACTCATTCTGGACAAAAAGAAGAGGGTTTGGGTCTGTTTCTTGTTTCCAAAGACTCGTGGTTTGTAAGAATTTCTGCCTCACTATTGCTATTTTAATGTAATAGTGTTTGGCTTCTAAGGATGCAATATTTTGACACAATAAATCTCAGGTAGTAGTTAGTGCTGAGGTACTCAGTTAATTAGAGACCTAACTAATTGTGAACTAAATCAGACATTGATTTTAGCCAGTCTTAAGGGTTTATAAGGGTTTATATGGAGGGGACGTTTTTTTCTTTTCCCCCACCCACTTTTTAAAAAAAAGTGAAAGAGAGGGGAAAAGAGAAGTCAGTAGGACTTTAAATAGACAGTTTTCACCTGTTAAACAATCAGAAAGATTTGTTCATTAACAGTTACAGTAGGAATATAGGATTCTGTGACTGTAATTAAATAAGAATAGTAGAAAAGCTCTGTCAACATGCACAAGGGAAGGAAAAAAATAACAAGAGAAGGATAGCAGAAGATAAATATGCTGACATCTTTGAGTACCTACTCTATGTGGACCAGAGAGAGGGCAATGAATCAACACATCATTGTCATCTTGGTGGCAGAAGACCTCCCATGATGAGTGATTGAACAAAGCAAGTGATACTGACAGAGGTGACAAAAATAGAATATAGAGCTTTTGGGCTGAAAGACACTTGGCTGAAGATTTTCAGAGGCACAAGGAGCACACGGGCACAGAAATAAACTGTAAAGCTCTGCTGCACACCAGATACCTGGTTAATGTGCTAATACAGAAGGTACTCTGTTGCATGCCCATACTTCTTGTTGTAGTTTCTATCAAATACTGGGAGTTAGTGCACCCTCCAGTCCACACACCAGGCCTCTGCTTATCTGTGGCAGGAAGGAAAAACCTATTTAATTTACTTACTGTAATAGCAGCAGCAGAAGGCAACATTTACTGCTACAGAATGCTGACAAGAAAACAGGATTAGTTTTGAGATCTGATATCTTTCAGCTCCTCAGGCCTAGCTTGAATTCTAAGAGCTATGACAGGTAATGAGATACCAGAATTTAAAACTACATTATCCTGATTTATCAGAAACTTTCCTCTCAGCACTTTGCTCTGCTTAAGGACTTCTGAAGCCAGAGATTATTCCTGCATACACCAACAAAAACCTTGGGATCACAGCTTTGAAGTGCTGCATATCAGTTCCTAACTCAGCCAGTATCAGACTTAAAACTTTCATTAGTTCCTCACACTTACAGCATGATGTTGTTTTCTTTCTTGCTACTACACTGTAAGTAGAAAATGTGCATCTAAGTTCTGCCATAAACAATAGCTTTTGAGTGCAAGGCTATACCATGAACAACGGAAAAGTGGCAGATAAGAAGGGGAATCCAAAACTATCCTAGATAAAACTGCTAGATAACCTTGCATCTCTCATTATTGTCTCTGTTTCTACAATACATGAGACTCATAGAGTCTCTGTGTCAAAGGCCTTACCAAAGTCCAAGTAGACAACATCCACAGCCTTCCCCCCATCCAAAAGGCGAGTCACATGGTCATAGAAAGAGATCGGGTTGGTTAAACAACCTTTCATAAACCCATGCTGGCTGGCCCTGATACCTTGGCTGCCCTGCAATTGATGTGAGAGCTCACTCAGGAGGATCCTCTCCAAGATCTTTCCTGATACCAAAGTCAGGCTGACAGGCCTGTAGTTCCCCAGATCCTCCTTCCGGCCTTTCTTGTAGATAGGCATCACATTAGCCACCCTCCAGTTATCTGGTACCTCATGTGTTGACCAGGACGGTTGAAAAATGATGGAGAGAGGTTTGGTGAGCTATTTTGCCAGCTCCCAATGTAGCCATGGGTGAATGCCGTCTGGCCCCATAGACTTATGAGTATCTATGTGCAGAAGCAGGTCATAAACTACTTCTTCCTGGATCATGTGGGGGTTGTACTTTTCTCCATCCTTGTCTTCAAGTTCAGGATCCTGAACGCCCTGGGAGCAGTTGGTCTGCCCATTACAGACAGAGGCAAATACAACATTAAGTAACTCAGCCTTTTCCTTGTCCTTAGTTACAATGTTCCCCTGCTCATCCAGTAAGGGATGTATACTCTCTCTGGTTTTCTTTTTATTGTTTATGTATCTGTAGAAACGTTTTTTGTTGTCCTTTATGTCAGTGGCCAAGTTGAGTTCCAGCTCGGCTTTTGCCTTCCTAATTTTCTCTCTGTATAGCCTGGCAAGATCTCTGTTGCCTTTCCCCTCTGCTAGAAGTACAGTATTCTTAAGACACTTTAGAATATAATAATCATTGGTGGGAAATACGTGACATATTGAATTATCTGTAAAGAAATAAAAGAATATTTTTAAATGTAAATTCTATAAGTGAATGAGATCTGATCCTCATTTATATGGATTAGTGTTATGAATTAAATGAAGTATCAAATTAAATTCCCTTGGAATTATTTAATGTTTCACAACATAAATAAACAACTTGTAAAGAACAGAAATGAAACTACTTGCACGATTGGAGAATTTATACACCTTATTATGCATCATTTCTGAGGAAAGAACTAAACCCCAACCTATTATAAAGTTTTACATGTTTATTGACATATGTTTTCTGTTCAACATTTTGTTAGCATCGTTGGATTGTATCTCTGTGTGTGATTACCTTTTTTCATACAGTGGCCAGATGGCATGCAACAAGAAACTTTTTTCGTAACAGCAAAAGGATGAGAACAAGACTTATTCTGTGAATTATTATGCATTGCATCTTCTTGCCTTTCATTTCCAACTGGATTATGAGGCTGCTTCTATGCATAGCATTAATAACAAAGCTGAGGAATCAATGTTTGGTCTTTGAGGGCTTCCTGACCTCATTTATAAAGAAATCCTTTCTTCATGTGAACCTTCAGTTTGCTAGGCCAAACTGAAGCTAGCATACATCACATAGCTTCATTACTGTCAAGTGGTATTACAGGCTGAGGTTCCTTTAACTTGCAATAGGGCAGAGATGATCTGGGGTCCTTTGTTCTTTACATTGTTTTAAAGAAAAGACCTATTTGAACCAGTACACTTCATTTTTAACTATAAAGAAAATCACATTAGGAATAGGTTAAGAAGAATCAGACCAGGGGAGACATTATTTCCTCCATTATTACTCTTCTAGAAATAGTGGTGCATTTAAAAACCATATTTTATTACTTGTCTATCCCTCCCACAATGTACCAAGAAGTAATAGTGATTGAATCAATCAGGTAAAGGTATACATTTGTCAGCAAACAGGAAACTACCATGGGCAATGGAGTGAAGGGACAAGCAGCATAAACCAAAAGGGAAACTACAAATATTCAGTACATTTAGAATCAGAAAGATTAAGCAAAAAAAGGGGGTTTAATAACAGATGAGTCTTTCTGCAAAGGAGTCCTGTGAGATGCAAGGCAGACTGTGTGTGGAAAGGAAGGAGACTCTTCATCATCTATTTCTGTTGCAGGATGTACACAAGGCTCTACAGCAGTTCATAAACTTGTTCATTGTGACATTTGCTTATTGGAGTTCTAATTTTCTTCTTCCTCTTATCCTATTTTCAGATAGATATCTGCTGTGTACTGCTTCTTTCCCTCTTTGACCACCCTTTGTTTTACAAGGGCTGATTGCAAGATTCAATAGTCATCAATTAGTCATCTTAGGGAATGGATGAAATGGAGTTTGAAATGGAATGGAAATAGACACTTTTAGGGTCTACTGCTGTGTGAGATATTAGGGAATATAAAGTGTCTATTTTTCTGCAAGTGTCTATTTTAACTGTTGACCACATGACTCATGTGGCTATTGTCATTCAGCCAGATATATCCAAATCTTACAGTCATACGAAATACAAAATATGCTGTCATATGAATATAAAATTCCTGCATAAGACCACAAGGAGTGAACAAGAAAATGTAAATCCTTTGCTGAGTGGGGTTGGTATTTTCGTAAAAGCAGACAAAGTCTTCTTTGCTTTAGTCTTATCACTGCTTTACTCTCCCAGGCCTCTATGTTTAAAGGTATATTTCAAAGAGGAGAAGAGGAAGATAAAGACTGAGCCAGGGATTATGTGACAGGACTTGTCCCCTTCAAGTTCTTAGAAGCTGAGGATGCTGATAGAACTGGCAATGTCCCTACAAGGTCACTCTCTACCATCTTTTAAGGGCTATAAAGACCAGGGGAGGACCTCAGTGACTGGAGAAATGCAAGTGTTATAGCCATCCTCATATAAGTCTAGAGGAATGACCCATAAAACTGTAAACCTGAAAGACTCAGTTCAGTCCCTCAGAATATCATAGAGAAAATCCTTTTGGAAGCCATTTGTGGTCATTTGGTGGAGAGGAAGATGAGTGACAACAGGCAGCATGGATTTACCAAAGATACATCATGCTTGACCAACCTGATTGCTGTGGACAAATGGAGAGCAAAATGGATAAAAATAAATCAGGCCATTATATAGGAGAATTATATATGGTTTAAACTTCTAATTGTATAAAATGCCATTCTCCTGGTTCTAGAAGTGTAATTAAATCCCACTGATTTGTGTAGCTTTAGAATTAAGCTACCATTAAAGCTGCCTAAAAGTCTTCTCCTTTGCAGTTCCAGCAAAAGAGATTAAACTCTGTGTTGCACTGTATGGGTTCTGTGATGGGTGCCACAGCAATGCAAATTCACTTAAGCTGCTCTCCATAAACCTCCATAGGATCCATGAAATATCAATGTGACATTTATTAGGGAAAAGAATGTGTTTTTAAAGCTTCTGAGCTGGCACAGATGTGTAACTCTCCATCTCATCGTATTATAAAATATTCACTTTTAATACATTTTATTCCCAAGACTCATAGATTATAAATGAAATTTTACACAGCTATACTGCTATTAGTCACAAACATGACTCTCATTAATATTTTTTCTCCAGTTAATTATGTACTGAAACAGTATGAAATTGTAAAAGCTCGAGACAAGGTCAATCTAATTTCTTAGCGATGTAGAAACTATTCATTTCTCATAAGGAGTTCTGATGCTGAGATCTCAGAGTTTGATCATTTAGCTAATTATGCCATTAATTTGCGTGCAACAGTTCCTCATCAAAGCCTATCTGTGTTAGATTTTTTCAGTGATACTTCATGTATTGCATTTAATCCTACTGAAGATCTATTTAAGATCAGTATCAAAACTTGATAACAGGTGTCAGTGCAAAAGATACATTTTGTAGCCAATGTTAAATGAAGTTCCATTCTGTGAACTCACCTTTTATGGTGGGCTTGCATTTCTTTTTGCTTCCATGCTCACAGATACTACAATAGGTTATTTATAGTGTTAAATACCACTGAAAGCACTCAGTTGTGATCTTCTTTTTGCATGCCTACTCAGAGGATCGGAGAAACTCTTTTATTCCTGTTGTGTTCATGAAAGAGACTTTTTGAGATTAGTGATTAATAACACCTTTAGTCATTGTTATAGTATTAAAATATGAGATTTAGTTTGGGATAATAAGGCACTGTAAAAGGTGTCAGTGAATATTTAGATCTTTCATTAAAAATGGGGGGTGAGATGTGAAAGGAAAGAAAATAGGTTAAGTATTTGTAATTAAAAGAGGTGAGCAAAAGTGATTTTTTGTAGAGGGATTTGTTAACTCTATCTATTATTCACTTTCCTTTTAGCAGGAAAATGTGCTTCTTTTACCTGGCAGTTTTTATTTTATATTAACCCTCTTTTCCTTTGGACAAAGACAAAGCTAAGCTAGACAATCTCAATCTATTGTTGAATTTCCCTCTACAGGAGAACAGGATAATTTTAAATAAAATGCTAGGAAGAAGAGTAACAGAGGCAGAAAATGGAAATGGTTTTCTTTTATTTGAACCTTATTGATGGGTATTACTGACACAGCACAAGGTTCTAGCAGCCAGACCGAGACCTGAAAAACTTCTTCCAGTGTCAATCTATTTAAGTCATTGCTCTTTGTTTGCTCTTCTAGTCATACAGTCCCAGGAGTAATAGAAAAAATAGAATTGATTTGGCAGTCTGAGCCAGGCTATTAGTCAGGAATAAGAAAGAAAAAGAATAGGAAAGAAAAAGAATAAGATAGGAGGAAAATTATGCATCAGGGAGGGAAAACAGCAGAGCACTGAGCGTCATATCCTAAATGAAACTCAAGATTTAGCCAAAGCTATTTTCTACCCTCTAAAAAACATGTTCTATAAGAAGACCTAGAAGAGCAAATAGAGAGCTAATCTTTTTTAAGAAGTCTTTTAATGATTAAACATTTAGTTTAGTTGATATTTTGAGAACAAACCTCAAGTCTCAAAACTCACTAGAAAAAAAGGAAGTTTAACCCTGATAACGGGGCATTTCACACATCTGCTGCCTTGATCTCATGGGTTGTGGTGGTGCCCCTTCTGAAGCAGGCCAAATGTCAGGACTGGGAAGATAGAGATGTCTGTGGGATCACACCTTTGAGAAGCTGTCAGGGAACCTGAGGCTCCTAGTTCCTTGCTAGACAATCAGGCAGACAGCCAAATGGAGACAAACTTAACAGCATCACTCTTCCATTAGTCTCATGGACAGGCTGCTTGAAGAGAGGAGTAAATGAGGTGAAGAAATCTGGATAAGCTGTGATGCATATGTTTTATGTGAGTGCTGTTGGAACATGATCAATATTAAGCTATCTCTGCTTTTGGTTTTGAAGGTAACAAAAAAAAAAGGTAGATATTTCATTGTTGATTTCAACAGGGATGATGAAGCTGTCTAATATTAGAATAGAGCCCTAAACTAGGAGCCTGAGATACTGCAGCACAAAACCAGCCGTGTACAGATATCAAGTTCCTAACACATTGCCTTGTTCTTCAAGAGATTCACAAAAAGAGAGCATATCCAGCTTTTGATAACCAAACATATTTAGTTTATATTTATTAATTGTTCTTATGTTTTAAACTTCCAGTAGGTGGAGAAACACATAATGTCCCAAAATTCTAATTGCTCATTCTGATGTTGGGGAATAATTACTGAAATAAAAGACACTGAAATGCCACTGGGAAGCCAGACAGTCCTAAAAATATTCTTCATGTAACTAGTTGTTTAACAATTATCACAAACATCCACATGGGCAGCAGATAACTGTGACAAGATATTTCTAAAGGCATGAAACACCGTTTCTGTGAGAAAGACTCAGCATGACCTGTGCATGAAAGCCTAAAAAGGCCAGCGAGAAATGATGATGCTGATAGCATCAGAGCTCTGGAATTTTAATCCTTCTTACCTCATGTACTGGGATCTGCTCCAGGTGGTCATATTCACCCTCCTATGTTTAAACAGCTTTTCTTTAAAAGTTTATCTTTACATTCAGTGCATATAAATGAGAAGCCTATGTATTCTTGATTCCTTCAAGAGTGAAATGCATGATATCAAAAAAGGCAATTCAGTTCTTTGGTAAGATAACACACTCTGGAGGTACTTCTTTACTGCACTTCCTGCAGAAGAAATCCAGAGCAATAGTGCTACTAACATGGGTGGCTTGATTAAACAATTAACTCTAGCTGGGAATAGTGTGTGTCTGGGAACACAGGTTTGTAACATGTATGAGTCTGAGCTGGCTGAAGCAGAAATAAATCTATCCCCCTACCAATAATTCACACCGTAGTCCCGTGTAAGAAGTTACTCCATATGTAACCAACCTGCTTTTGGAACAGGGAGCTAACATATCCTAACATGTTTCAATCTTAAAAAGTTGGGTTAGCCAAAGCAGCCTTTATTAACTGCTTATCAGGTGGTTTTGATCAGTATGTTAAAGAGTAATAAGGAGATATCTGAGGAAGAGTCAGTATCTGGAGCAACAGTCAACTCATATCTGAGAAGTTCAGTACCTGCAGTTGAGAAGCAGTGCAGCCAGCTCAGCTGTGTCTGAAAAGGCTGGCAACTTAGTTCACCTTTAAAGATCTGTATAAATCCTTCTTTGTCTATTTGCAGGTGAATAAGTGTGAATTTTTTCATTATGATCACTTATGCTTCTGAAAATGTTTGATGTAAATTTTTTACGTGATCGTCTAGATGTGATGGTTTCAAATAATGGGATCCTAAGCAGAAATGAATCTCTATTTTGATTTTTTTTTATGGAACTAAGTTTGTGAATCATTCAGTGGAAAACAGTAAAGATATAACCAAGTTCCATGCTTGATCAGACAAAAACCTGCATTTGTTAAGTAGGCTTCTATTCTGCACTAGGAAAGAAGGTGAGGTGAGAGAGAGACAATGCAGGGTAGTTTCTGAATCTCAGTAAGAAAGGCCCAACAATAAATGGTTTAACTAAATAGCTATTTAATAATATAGACTAGAAAGAGGAATACAGATAGCAAGTAAATCTTCTGCCCCTCCAGATGCTGGGCACCCTGCATCCATGATATGTCAGATAGACTCTAGATGGATTTTAGCACAGCATACTGTGCAGATGCCTTATGTGGCAGAAATTCCCCCTTTTCTGATCCTTTGAACTATTATAGAATTTTCTTACAGCAATACAACTCTGTTCTTAAAAGATGCTTACATGAGAACTTCTTGCTGCAGTTTTAGATAAAGGCAAGGCCACATAGGTGGCATAACTGCTAGTGCTGAGTGGAAGTTGGCTGAAGCTTCCTTTTGCAATGAGTTGGCTGAGTTTATCTTGTGTCCAAGGGATTTGTGAAGCACAGCACAGACTGAAGGTCATACTGTACGTGCAGAACAGTGCAGCACAGCACGGACCTGGTCCTACTCAGGTTAACTCTTACATAGATCACTCACAGATCAATGTACTGTGGTCTCCTGGTCAAGATCACTACATGTCACTCCTTGATCAACATACAGTTCACCTTTCTTGAAGAAATTTTAAATTACAGATTGCATTAGTAAACTGTTCATTGTAGAGAAAGTTTGCTGACAGGTTGGACTGTTATCTCTGACATATCTATGCTAATAAATTAAGCAGTGTTTGACCTGCTCTTGGCCCTGAGGTAAATTGGCATGTTCTGGCATATTTCCTGTGCTTTTAACCTCCAGCCAGGATGGTCAGAATCATGTTGCTTGTTGGGAACTTTGCCTTCCCCATGTAAGACCCTGAAGAGTGCCTGGGAGTAGAGTGGAAAAACAGAGCAGTGGATATAGGCTGAAACTGTGCCAAGTACACTTCTGACTGTTTATAAGTGTAGATGATAACGTGCTGAAGTTCAGGAACATTCCCAGTCAAGGTTTAATACATATAATATACACGTAGCCATGTTTGATAAATTAGGTGTCATGACTTCTCTACAATGACTTTAAATGCCAGACAGCATTAAAGAGTAGGCAGTCTAAATTGCCCATAACTCTTTGGCTTTAAGCGCTATCACAGTTAAAATACCTAAGTAGCCACTTATAATAGATAGCATGAGTATATCCTTACGTGACTTCCTAGTGAGAGCCTAGGGAAGTATGCATTTTTATATTGCTCTCTGAGTAATCTGCAAATGATTGAAGGAGATGAGGTGAACCAGATGCTCACCTGCCTGAGAAAACTCACAAGGGCAAGATCCACGCTCCTTGTTAAGCAAGAAGCAGGTAGAGTTGATTCACACCTGTGGATCTTAGGATATCTGTCCACTACTCCCAGGGTCCCCTGAGTAGCTGATTCTCATATTATGCCTCAGAAGAGTGATAATCTCATACTCCCCAACATTCTGAATACTGGAGGGGAACTTCTCCTTTGCAGCTCAGGGTGACTGAGATTTTCATACGGAAACCTATCAAAACAGAAAATTCACTACAAAGTGTGGCTTAATCAGTTAAAAGGGATCTACTACAGCTAAGACTGAGAACAGCAAAACTTTATTCCAAATATTAACCTCATTGTTTTATGCAGAGGGAGGGGTTTTGCAGTCTTGCTTTGCTCTCTTTTTGAACTTAAATCTTGAACCTTTTTTAATCCTTTATGCTGAGTAGTAGAGGATGCCTTAAGCAGTCTCTTAACGCTCATCTGACTGATTGCATGAGTGATCATTTAACAAACAAGCAGTATATTCTTCCTGCTCTCACAGAGAAGAAAATGAAAATCTCCAAACGCCACCACAATAGCTTTATATAAAAAAACCAAAAAACAAAAAAACAAACCAAAACCCCATCAGTGAAAAATGTTGTTAGTTATTGAATTATCTTTTAGGCTGACAGATTTAGCTGTATTTAAAAACTACCAACTGAGGGCTTTACATTAAGCCTGCCAAAAAAGGAACAGCAACTAACAGATGTGCTTTACTCTTCTTGAGCTCACCACCAGTGAGGTGTAGCTGCTACTTTCACTTTGTCTTTTGTGGCTTTCTTTGAAATGTTGTCCCTTTTGTTATCACTATACATTAGTTTTATTACTTTGCTTTTTTCTAAAATCTAACATTTTTTTTTGACAATATCATGCTGACGAGCTGCAAGAAGGATGCTCTGTGGATCTTGTGGTATGTTAAAATTGTGCTAGTAGTGCAGAGAACAGGTTTAGATAATATATAAGTTTACAGAATGCAGCAGAATGATAATAATTTTTAATTAATGGGACACTTAATGAAAATATGACAGCTGTTTTATAACCAAGGCAGGAATATAGCTGGAACACACTGAGTGTATTTCTTCATCTTGGAAGTGAAATTAGGGTATCACTTTTTTTTTTTTTTTTAATTTAAACTATGTTTAGTTGTATAAAGAGATGGCAACACTGGGAAAATGTTTTGGCTGGAAAAAATATTAAAGCAAACATTCGTCAACTTGATAGTATTCATATTTGAATAGGATGGATTAGACATAGAGAATTTTCACTGTTCTACCTCTTAGAACATCTGGTAATTGCAACAACATAAAATACAGAAGTGAAGGTGGAATAGAATCTCATCATTAAAACATTCCTTATTTTTTTCCGGGAACACAGAGGAGTGTGGAAATGTACTGGAGGACAGTTACTTAGGGAATTAATAAACCAGTGGAGAATTTTTGCAAAGGACTCAACAGTTCCTATTTTTGGTTCTGTGGAACTAATTTTTTTTCATTTTTAATACTGTCAGATATACATACATGTAACAGCTTCAGACTACACTAGGTATTTTTATCTGGAAAGAAGAACATTTTGTGGATAATGAAAGGAGTAATTACAATTAGCTGAGACGCTGACATCCAATGAGGTAGAATTGTTATTTCATTTTACATCCTTAGTAAAAATGTACTTACTTGGTTCTTAGCTGGAAAATGTGAGTCTCATGCTGAGAACTAAGTGTGGGATTAAACATTGGCCACAGCTTTGAGTTAGGGAGTGGGTGGTAGGAATGAACAAGGAGAGTCCAAGGGAGCGAGGAACTCGAAGGAAGGGAAAAGGAGTTGATACAAATACTGAGAGTTGTGAGCACATTCCTGCTCTTCTCTTCCATACACAATGTCTGACCCTATCTGTAGTGCAGGAGCAGAGCCAAGCCTTTGATTTTCAGACTTTCTTCCTAGGTAATCTACAACATGCAGCTATCATAAATTTCTTCTATTAAATATTATATCATTAATTTGTTAGTCTAAGTGAAGAATGCTCACTTAATAATTTAGTTGACATATTTGATCACATTTTGGTCCTGTCAAAATATTGCAAGCAGATTTTTGTTGCCATAAATAATTTGTTAATGAAATTAGATATGTAACAGATATATATACACCTATAGAATGTACAAATTTCATCATGATTCATTTATTATGGCTACTCAGTACCTGATTGTTTTTTGAAACTTGAGCTAGTGTGATATTAACTGTACCTTGATATTTCGCATAATGACTAGATGAGTTTAAGATCTACAGCTTAATCCCTAAAAAACTGGTACATGCAAATTGTCATCTTCAGACGAATGTATTTAAGGGGAAAGGATATAAAAAATGGCAAACATTGAAATCCTTTTTCAGAAATTAAAAATAAAAGTAATCTGATTTTGATGGGGGTTTTTGTTTAGTTGATTTTTTAATGAACAGTGCAACATCAGTGCTAAGTGAAAATATTTTCGCTTAGTCTTCACTCTCAGGGAACTGGGTTTTATCCCTGGATGGACTTTAGTAAAATCCATGACAATTATATTTTTATGTAGGCTTATGCTGTAGAGCAGGAAAGAGGTTAAGCAGGAACTTACTTGGCTTGTTCTACAGCTTCTCTGTCAAGACCTTGGTCAGAGTGTCTCCATCCAACATGCCTGTCAGTGCTTCTTTTAAAAACAGCACCTCTTTTAAGCTTACACAATTCAGTCTTGGGAAGAATGTGTGCCTCAAGAGTGGGAATAGCAGTTAGAGAATGAAAGGATTTGAACTTATTTTAGTTATTTGCTTTAAAAATTAGCTGTCTGATTTTGCAAACATCTCAGCAAAATTGGTAGTTATGAGCAATAAGAGATTTAAAAGCAGTACAAATAGATCAATTACAATCTATGCTAATTTCTCAAATATTTCTCTTTTCCAATAACTGTTTATTTGCACCTAGTGCTGTTTCCTCATATGTTCCTTCATAACTTTTCTAGCTTTCCTCCCCACTTGAGGTTCCAGTGAGATACAGGAACTCTTTATGAGCTGTCTCCAAACCATGGTCCCTCAGTCACCCATGACACTGGTATGATGGAAGTCCTGGGGTGTATGTTCTGCATCTGCTGCCTTGACTGTTGGCATCTCTGAAAATGCATCACCACTGGGTACAGTCTACCCACTACCCTTGTCCTAGGGGAAAAATGACAGCAAATAAGAACTTTTCTCCTCACCACAGACATGATTCTGGACCTCTTCTGTTCCCCTCCTACCAATGTTACCACTAGCCTATTCTGATCTCAATTGCCTTTGCTATTTAAGCCTTAACTATTTTCATTACAAATGCAAACCAGCACCATAGAGGCTACTGTGAAGAAAATGAACACCATACAAGCCAAAAGCAGTACACTCCTCTTCAGGTCAAACAAACGGTTTGTCCTCTCCCAAATTCCTGGGATTACCATGCACCTTCCAAAGTTCCACACTGATTTTTAACTTCTTGTAGTCCTTTCTACCTCTCTATGTTTCTCCTGAATCCATACATAAAGGAATTGGTGAATAACTTCATGTGAATAGGCCTTGAAAAAGATCTACACCATTTTTCCTAGCTAGTATTTACTGTGCACTTGATAAAAATTAGTCTGAATATATTTTTTCATACAAAAAAAAATGCCCCTGAACATGGATGAAGGAAAAAAAAATTCCACAAACAACAAAACCCCCCAGCAAGCATGAGGTGCACCTAAGAGGAATACTACAGATGGATAACATCACAACAGCAGTAGACTTTTATAACTGGAAAACAGGTGTCTGGGTTTATTTAACAATATAGATAGCATAAAACAGATTTCTGTTTATTATTGGAATAGTTGGTGCATATGATGTTGTTTCAAGGAAGCAGTGATACCAAATCTCTGTGAAGCATTTCCAAATTTAAAGTATTGCTGCAGATATTGTTTCATCTTCCAGAGATTTTTAAAGGTGCTATTTTCATGCCTTATAGTATACAGCATGCTAAGCCTATGATAGCTGCATCCCTGAGATATGATCAGGATTTATCCCTTTGCATGTGGAATGCGTGTATTTTGTATATATGAGAGAAAGACATGAACAGCTGTTTGTTGTGCCAGGATGACTAACTGCTGAGGCTTTACACACATCTTGGACAACCCTTATAGTCTTTGTTTGGACTTGAACATGATGGAGATGATGAAGCTCAGGACAACTGTCACTGTTAATGTAAGCACTTAGAAATGTGACTCACAGAAATGAGGGCTACATCTATAATAACAAGTTGAAGAGGAGCAGGTAATGGTTTTACTGACTGGCCAGCAGCAGTCTGCAATGAATAATTGTTAGCATGTTCTCTTTTATGGTTTTTGCTCATGCCAAAGAGCACATCTCCCAGGCAATGTCCAGTTTAGCTTAGCTTTGGCCAGGCATGGCTCCAGTAGGCAATAGATAACACTATTATGGGCAAGGATAAAAGAGAGTTCAACAGCTTGTATGCAGCTCAGGGCCAGACAACCAGCTGAGGATATAGATGGAGCCAAAGGTACCAGACATTTGAACTCTTTTGAGTGTTAGATTGGGTACCTGAAAGGAAGAAGGAATGCCTCAGCTCTCCTGTAGCTCTAATTATAAGTGCCAAAGTAGGGAGAAATTGTACTGATTACTGCTAACTACAGTCCTATGGAAACACATAGAACACATTCCGCTCTCTAATAGATGAGAACAGATATGCTTGGATAAGATATGAGGATGTTTAGAGCCACTGGATAAAATCATTAAGAGAAATGGCAGTTTTTGTCACTTCCTGATGTCTCTAGATTATGACATTTATGGAAAATATGTTTTAGTAAAAAATGAAGTATGGGGCTGAGAACAAAAATAACTGGTTGAAAATGAAGGATCTGTGGTCCATAGGGGTTAAGACTACAGGTCTCAATAGGTCTGTGACTAAACATTATAAATATACCAGTGACAAAAGCCCTCATTACTATTCTTAATTTACTTATGGCCAAAACAATCTGTGTTGAAGCTGTGTATCTGACATGACAATGGCAATGTTAGAGTTTAAAGCAATGTGAACAGTCCTCTGAAATTTAACAGCACTGCCTGTCCTATTGGAAAAGAAATGCAGAACATATGAAACTTAGGGGTTAAAGGTATTTTGATTTATTCTAATATAAAAAAGGATTTTTTTTTTTTTCCCCACGCACTTCCTGAAGATTATAGGCTGTGTTATTCCCTTTAGCAGTGCACAGGTTCATGAATGATTAATGAAGTTTTAGGTCCAAAATCATTGAGTAGTGGTATACTGCAAGTTTTACAGTGTGATCTGTTACTAGCAAATGTATCTTTTGGTGTTTCATTTATTGGATATACTGTGCTGTGAACTGGATAATGCTTCCAATTTTCCCCCCTTCTAGAAATTACCAGTTAGGTAGGAGTGAGAACAAATTTCACTGCATAGAATGGATATTGCTGTTAAGAACCTTGTTCCTTGTTTGTATTCTGGGTAGATGTGTGGGGGGATAGGATTTAGCTCTTGTTTTCTGGCATTTTTCTTCTAGTTGTAGGGTATAATTTGCATAGCTTATCACTGCAACTTTTTCAGCTGCTTTGTTAATGGCTTTTTAAGAAAGCTAGCAATACTCATCTAAGTAGCTTTGTTTGGAAACCCTTGTCAGGATTAAGTTTTAAAAGCTGAAAGATGAGCCATAGCAAGCTTCAGGATGTGAATGATCCTACAGCAAATATGAATGGAAGAGTGCAGGGGTTAATAAAAATTAATTAGGATTTGTTGGTTTTTTTTTCCTTTTTTTTTTTTGGTTTGTTTGGTTTATTTTTTTCTGAGACTGTAACTCCTGCCTGTGAGTGTGAGAAGTTCGAGAAATCATAGAATACAAGATTGGAAGGAATCTCAAGGATCATCTGGTCCAGCTTTTCTTGATAAAAGCACAGTCTAGATAAGATGGCCCAGAACCCTGTCCAGCCAAATTTTAAAAGTGTCAAGTGTTGGAGAATCTGCTACTTCCCTGGGAAAATTATTCCAAAGGACTGTTTTCACAGTGAAAAATTTTCCTCTTGTGTGTAATTGGAATATCCACAAGAGCAACTTGTACCCATTACTCCTCATCTTTGCCATGTAACTCCTTGTAAAAAAGGAGTTTCTTTTCTTTGTAACCACCCTTTGAATACTGGCACATGGTCATAAGGTCTCTCCAAAGCTGCCGTTTCTCAAGGCAGAATAACCCAATTCTCTCAGCCTTTCCTCATATGGGAGCTTCTCAGTCCTTTGGCTATTTCTGTGGCCCTTTTCTGGACCCTGTCCAGTCTGTCCACATCTCTTTCATATAGTGGGGAACAAACCTGAGCTCAGTATTCCAGGTGCAGCCTGATAAACACCGAGTAGGATAAGGATGACTTTATCTCTGCTGGTGATGTCCTTGTTAATGCAGCGTAGCATCCTTTTGGCTTTGCTACTGTAGCACACTGTTCACTCATACTGAGCTTGTTGTTCACCAGAACCCCCAGGCCCCTTTTCACAGAGCTGCTCCCCAGCTGGGTAGATCTTAGCCTGTTCTATGCTCCTGGATTGTTTTTTGTATCTGTCTTTGTTGAATTTTATAAGGTTTCCACTGCAAGGTGGCTTTCCCTTCGAAGGTGTCCACTTCCCCACTTAGTTTAGTATCATCAGCACACTTCATCAGAGTACACTTGATCACATCATCCAAATAATTTATAAGTATATTATACTGTTGGGCCCAATATCAAATGGGGATCCCACTTGTGAAATGTTGCCAGTTTGAAAAGAAGCTATTTACCACCACCCTCTGGGTACAGCCTGTCAACCTGTTTCCCATTCACTGCACAGAACACTTGCCTAGACTGTAACATACCAGTTTCACCAGAAGGAGGCTGTGGGAAACCATACTGAAAGCTTTGGAGATATCCAAAAAGCAAAGTCCACCACTCGCCCCACAGCAACAGGTTTTTCAAGCATGATTTGCTGTTGGTGAATGCTGGCTTTTCCCAATCACATGCTTCACTTGTCTTGTGCTAGTTCCCAGGAGGATGCATTATATGCAATATTCCCAGGGACTGAAATAAGGCCTATGATTTCCTAGGTCCTCTTTTAAGCTCTTCTTGTAGATAGCAATGAGATTATCCTTCTTCCAGTCTTCTGGGACATCTCTGGAGCTCCATGACTTCTTAAAGATTATGGAGAGTGACCTTGCAACGTCAGCCAGCTCTCTTAACACCCTTAGGGATTTTTTAAGGGCCCATCCAACTGTAGAGGTCAAGCTCCTGTAATAGTTCACATACAAACTCTTCCTTCACTGAAGTGGGTCTGTGTTTGTGTAAACCTGGATTTTTGTTTCCAAGGCCTGAAGCCCAACAATGCTGGTAAAGACAGAGCTGAAGAAAGTGTTAAGGATCTTTTCAGATTTGTTGATGATTAATTCAGCTCTCCGGTTTCTGCTTGGTTTTTATGTACCTGAAGAGCCTAGAACCCTTTCTTGTATTTTTTGACATCTCTAGCCAATTTGAGTTGAACTTGAGCTTTTGCTTTTCTAACTGCATCTCTGCATGCCCTGGTAATTCCTTTGTCATTCTCAATGGGTATTCTCAGATGAATTTTCCATTTCTGGTATGATTCTCTTTTGATTTGGAGCAGACTCAGAAGCTCTCAGTTAAGGCAAGGGGCTCTCTTGCTCTGCCTGCTTCCCTTACCTTTAAAGGGCATGTACTGGTTTTGTGCTTCCAGAAGAATGTTCTTGTAAAACTCCTAGCAGTTTTTATAGCTCCTTTGTCCTCCATGGAAGCTTAATACAGAATCCCTCCCAAATGAGCTCTGAGTGAGCTGAAGTTTGCTCTTCTAAAATGAAATGGTAGGTTTTAATTTATTAGTGATGTGACATACCCTCCTTGAGTGGTTTTATTCAATCACCATAAACAACATTGCAGAAGTCCATTAAAAGGATGCTGTTTAACTCGCTACTTTTTCAATTAGAAAATGTCAATACAGTCTCCCTCCCATGAATGTCGAAAGTATGGAGCAAATATTGGAAACATTCAAAAGAAGGTAAGAAAAATACCCTCAAGAGGAAGCATCAGGCAATATGAGTATAAAGGTGAATGTGGTATGCAGGTAACAAGAACATGTAAAAGAAAGGGGGAAAATCAATAAACAAACAATGAAGTTATAAATATATTCAATTGAGACGGGCCTGTGTGGCAAGTTCAAGCATAAATGAGAAGACTTTACTTCCCACCAGTCCACAGTTGTGTTTCTTGGGCATTACTCTGCCTTATAATGACTGTAGTAGTCTGAAGAAGATATTGTTCTTTAAACAAGCAGTCTGTACTTAAAAAAAAAAAAGTCTGTAACCTCTAAATATAATTCTTGACATTGACATTTTCTCCCTAACAAATAAGACAAAAACTGTAATGCAACTTCTAGCAAGACTGTTTTCTTTGTGATTTTTCAGTGTATTAGCTGTAGACTACCATGACTGTTAGCAATTTCAAGTAACAGTGACTGTAATAAGGATATGAGAGCAACTCAGATGCCATAAGATGGAAGTGTCTTCAAAGTAAAGCTTTTCTTTCAGTAGTTTAAACAAAATTTATTAAATTCAGTTTTGGACTATACCATTCATGCATGGGTATGACATATTCTGCTTCAGATCATGTAACTACTTGTGCTGCTGTATATTGTTTTTAGCAGGTAGAAGAAAGGACGGTGGAAGGGGAGTTCATGAAGAGCTACTGAGCAAGGTCTGGTGTAGGAAGGATTTGAAAAATGTATTCTGCAAATTAAAACGATAAAATTGGCCAAGTTCAGAGGATCATTAACAACTGAAGTACAGAGACGATAATTAAAATTTTTAATTGAATTTATACAAAATAAGTGATTTCTGATGAAAGCAATAGATTAAATAATGTTTATACAAAGCATTTACGGCATATCTTGACAAGAAATGAGCGTCTGTTTTGCACTTAATGCTTCTACAGCATTCTTCATCTTCTTAGCCCCATTACAATCCAACTGAAAACTACATGGGAATGTTTAATGAAAAAATATGGAAAAAAAAAACCTAACCAAAAACCACTTAATGAATGAGAGACAATTTTCTTGTGTTTAATAACAAAAATAATAGTAAACAAAAGAGAAAATGGGAAAAGTAGAATGTCAAGCACTGATCTGATTGGTGTTTTAGATAGTTTCAATGGGAAAAATAACGTGGAGGGAAAAGAACTGTAATTCTAGATGTAATATGATACATATAAAAAGAAGCAGGACTGAATTTTTATATGTATATTCAGACTTTAATGTTGCAAATTCCAGCACCAGGGCAGAACATGTCTTCCTGTGAGGAAACCCATTGTCTTCAAATTTCATAAAAAGTAGTGGGTTTTTTTCAGGAATCAATACTTTCTGGGGGAAGAGTCTTCCCTCAAGCCCATGTAATGATGAATTAGAAGTTTTTTGATAAAATCCTTGTGTGCATTTTAGATATCTTTTCTTAGTAAACAAAAAGTAATTGAAAAATTTGGATGAGCTAAGATATTTTAGATTTACAAAAATAAATTAATGCTTGTTTTGAATGTGACAGTCTAGAATGAGTATGATGAACCCAACTTACACTCATAATGTCATCACATATTTTCCCACACTGTTCATATAGATAAATTTGTAATATTTGCTTTCCTGGGTAGTTCATAGTATCTTTTGATGCTTGTATACATACAAAAGCATCTGTAGAAATGCCCTGATTTGGAAAGAAAGATAGCTGTTTACTTTCCATGGCAAACAAGATCCTAGAAGATTGTTACTTAGGAAATTCTATACTTATGTGATCTTCATCAAGATGACTAGAAGAAATAATACAAGAGATGTGAGACCAGTGATGGATTACTTAAGAGCTTGTTATATCACATATTTAACCAAGAAGAAAGAGATGTTTGGCCTGAGGGGCAATTAAATCCATACAATTAAAAAAGAGTTCTTTTTGAACCCAGAAGAGTTCCTTTAGTGCTAAGCTGTTGGAAAGCCATCATGTAAGCATTTTCACAAGTAGTGTATACTTGAAGTTTTTGTAGCTAAGTGCATAGGATATATGAAATGCAGGACATAAGGACTTGTAGTGATTAGGATGCAATGAGAGTTTGTAGTTAGCTAGTTGCTCTTCTGATTACTATTCTTGCAAGTGATTTTGTTTACTTTTATTCTTTCAATACAGTAAACAAAGTAGTGCAAAAGTACGTTCTAAGGACACATTTTTTTGACACTCATTTTCTTTTAAGCATGCCCCTTCTTTCAGTGAAAAACAGGTTTATGATGCCTGAAGTCTCTTTCAGGAAGACCATCAATCTTGCAACCTTGTATTTGAGCTGAATATCGTTTAGTGAAAACTATGATCTAGAAATACTAGAACATGAGGAGTAAAGTACTTTCTTAGGAAGCAGAAGCAATAAATTCAAACATGCTTAGACTGAGTATACTGAGTATACATCTCTCTCCTTCCTGGCAAATATGTAGGCAAGTATGTAGGATACGGTAGAATAGTAAGACCATATTTTCTATACATCTTCCTTTTGTTAGAACCGATCTTAGTCTACTAGGTGTTTATTCTAAGAAAAGGATCAGACAGTCTGGATGCAAATCCACAGTGGAAGATATCTGATATTTCTTCCTGATGTCTTACACACTTAGTAAAAAGAGGAATAATTTAATTTATATTTCTCATTTTGTTTACTGGTCTTTTTCTTCCCTCTAAAATAAAATATTAAATTGTCATGCAAAATGTAAAACCTGATCTATCCTACAAGGAAGATTAAGAGAAGTTCATATTTTATACAACTGGGTTCTTCAGTTCTGAGGATGAGGTGTTCTTTCACATCTTCAGTATTGAATCTTTTTTTAATAGTTTGGGGGTGTTTGTGTGATTTCCTGGAAGAAATCAGTTATATACAATGACTGGATTTCATCACAGCTCGTCTCTGATGTGCAGCATATAAACTTCTATGAACTAATCAGCTTAAATCCACTTTTTGATCAGTGGGAAGAAATAATAATTTCTAGAACTTGATTCATCAAGCTTGCCTTGATTATATCCACTTCAGAAAATACTGAATTGTACCTAAAATTGCCTATTTTAATTCATTGACTATAAAGGACATCCCAAGTGACTTGGTCAAATCTATATTAGGCATTTGTCATCATCTGTACTGCACGTAGACATGAATTTTTGAGTAGATGAGTCCTTTCGAACTTATCTTTGACGTAATGAATGCTACACTTGGGCAAGTTCTTATTGCATTCCTAAACAATGCACATTTTTCTCTTTGCAGGACAATTTTAAAGCACTTTCCTCTTAACAAAATTGGATGTTCACAGTTCAGCAAAAGGAATACTTTACCTAATTAAGCATTTAAAGAAGGTCAGACTAGTCTGTATTCTATGAACATAGTCATGGAGGTAGGATCCGGCCTAATCATTCAGTGTGGAATGAAGATCAGAAGGTCATCTAATCCAACCTTCTGCTCAGACCTTCTGCTCAGTGGTTAATGGCTCGAAGTCCAGATGGAGATCAGTGACAAGTGGTGTCCCTCAGGGCTCTGTGCTGGGGCCTGTACTGTTTAATATTTTTATAAATGATATCGACAGCAGCATTGAGTGCACCATCAGCAAGTTTGCAGATGACACCAAGCTATGGGGTGCTGTTGATAAGTTGGAAGGGCAAGATGTCATCCAGAAGGACCTGGACAAGCTGGAGAGGTGGGCTCAGGTGAACCTCATGAGCTTCAACAAGACCAAGTGCAGGATCCTACACCTGGGTCAGAACAATCCCCGCTGGTGGATGAGAAGCTAGACATNTCTGGGCAAGCTGATCTAGTTGGGGATGTCCCTGCCCAGTGCAGGGGGGTTGGACTAGATGACCTCCAGAGGTCCCTTCCAACCCTAACCATTCTATGATTCTATGATTCAGACCAGTTCAACACTGATTTCAGGTCAAGATGCTCAGGGTTTTATCCAGTCAAGTCTCCAAGACCTCTAATGACAGAGAAACTCCAGAGTCTTTGGATAACCTGTTCCACTGTTTGACTATCCTCATGGGGAAGAGTTTTCTTCTTAACTCCAGATGGAATTTCTTCTGATTCAGTTTATGATATATCACTCACCCTTACATCATGCATGACTATGAAGACCATGGGCTTATCTTCTTGATGACCACCTCAAAGATATTGGCATGCTGCTGTTAGGTCCCCTGAACTCTATCTCCTCCAGACTGAACAAGTCCCATTTCTTGCAGCCCCTCTCATGAGGCAATGCTCCAAGCCTCCAAACTAGCCTGTGATCATGTTTACTCTGCTGTTCATCTTTGCAGCAGAGCTGCTCCCCAGACAGACCATTCCCAGCCTTTTTCACTACAAGAGTTTCTTCCTTCCCAGGTGCAGGACTTTGCCTGAATCCTTGCTGAATTTCATGAATTTCATTAAGCCATTCCTCCAGCCTGTTCAGGTCTCTCTGAATGGTAGCTCTGTCCTCAAGCATAGTAATCGCCTAATCTACTATATATTTGTAATTTTCATATTATAATAATCTACCTTCATGTATTTTAATTAAACTTTCATAAGAAAGGAAGGAAGTTAAGAAGGAAGTAAGCATGACAGTCTAGACCTCAAAACCGAGAAAAGTAATATTTCAAGCCACTGAGGTTTTGATCCATTTTTTTCCTTGTAGTGGTATGACCAGTCTTTCAATGTTTAGCAGTATAATGAGTCTGACCTAAAGATGCAGGATGCTGTTTATCTTTCTGTTCCTGATTACTATCTCTTCAATGACATTTACTATAAAACCTTGCTAGTGTCTAGTAAGGATTCCTAGCATCAAGTTTAGAAAAAACAAACCAATCCCCTGATTGTTTAAAATCTCATCAGGTATTTCAAAATCTAGGTTTAAATTCCAAAAGTGAGGGCAGATTGACCCTATAGACTGTAACATGGTGTTTGAGCATTTCTGCCTGCTTATATAAAAAATAATTGAGCTGTAGGTGCACAAAGTTCCAAATAATCTAGAAATTCTAGACTATGGAGATTTCCATGCTCATTGCAGAAGATTGTTGATGTCACAATTTGCTCTGATGCCTGTACTGTGTAGCTATATCCTCAGCTGGACAAGCTAGGGACTCAGAAAGATGCTTACTATGCCTTGTGTGAAAGCTCTAAGGACTATTTGTTCTGAAATCTATCTTTTTCTTTCTGAAATATTTTCTTTTAGGAGAAAGATCTTTCAACACATGCAGAAGAAAGTCATATTTCATGATGTGATTTTTTTGTAATGAAGCAGATTTTCTGCACTGTAGTGAGATCTACCCATAAATATTGCTACATAGCTTCCTCTAATCTGTTTGTCAGATTCCTGCCAAAGTGATATGGTTTATGTAACACAGAACCAAAAACAATTTATGTTATTTAACTGATGTTATTTTAGATGATTCTGCAAATCATAGCAAATTATTTTACTGTGATTATTTCTAGTAAAATAGGTGAAATAGATTAATCTCTTTTCCCTTAATATTTAATTTCCCTGAAGAGAGACCAGGTGGGACTGAGAAAATAATTTATTGTATATATTTATATTGTATATAAATAATTTTTCAAGATGACTATATTATTCCTTTCTCCTCCAATAGATTAATTGTTTCTTATATAAACTTAAGATGCTGGAGCTACATTTAAAATCCTCAAAACTCTTTGGCTGTGCTTTGGATGTAGTGAGTGAGGGACTTGACTTCTTCAAAGATTCTTTTCATGGATTCCTTGCAGTGCAAGTCAGACAATAATATGAACTCTGGTGAAAATACACATAGACTTTCTGCAAAAACTTAATAAAGCATTTGCTGTCCAATCGTTCTAGTATTTGTAAGGTGCTGCACTTGTAATAAGGGGTGGAATGTCCTGGTTTGGGCTGGAGCAGAATGAACTCTGCTACAGTGGTCTTGCTTCTAGCTGAAAGGCTCCTTTAAAGTGACTGCGTTTTCTGAAGCTGGCAGTATGTTTTCAGAAACAGTGCCAGCTTCTAGGAGTGATTAGGCCCGTAATGTTTGGGTTATGAGGACTGGAATGTAAACCCTTTGTGATTCTGCTGGGAAGTGGGGGGGTGTAGGGTGAGAGTCTGCATCTATAGGAAAGGAACAGGCAATACAGGTGACCCCAAGGTGGCCAAGTAAGTATTCCATTTCATACACATCATGCTCAATATAAATTTAAGGGGAAGTTCCCTCTGCTCTCTCCTCTTCCATTGCAATTCTGCTTTGGGCCCATCTTTGCTGTTTTTTTTTCACTCCTGAGTCCAGCTTCTGGGATCCAGCTTTCTGCCCCTCCCCGAGGCCAACTCCCGTCTGCTGCTGGAGGCCGGAAGGTTTGGATCTTGGTGCTGGCTCGGTATCTATATTTGCTTTTATTGTCTGCTGTTACTGCATTTCATTAGAGTAGTTAAAGTTATTGTGTCTTTTCCAATCCACAAGTCTCGTTCTTTCACTCAAACCATAACAGGGAGAAAGAGGATGTCTGAGGGAAACTTGCATGAGAGGTGAAATTTTGTACTAATCAAAAGTATTGCTATGCAGATTGAGGCACTCTGCATAAAAATATAGGAACATTCACTTTTTATCCAGCAAAATGTTGAGCTACTTACATAGGCAAATTCATTGGTTTGAAATAAGCTACCAGGAAAGGTTTAATAAACATCCTCAGACAGGTATTTGGAGATTACAATTGTGTTCCAACTTTACAAAGTTGTCAAATAGCTTCAACATTCTAGGGGAAAGCTAAAAGACCTAAACTAGAAGCCTAACATGTAAATTACTGGAGGTACCTGAGTGAACCATAGCTGTAACTCTTTTCTACCCATATAAACATCAGCTGAGCCAGGGACAGCACGTGTTGTGGCTAGCTTAAACATACAAGTTCACTTCTAAATGTTCTCATTGGCTCCCTAGCTGTTGCCAAGGCAAATGTCAAGTGGCTGAGCTCTGCATGAGTTGCCCTCAGAATTACAGTCCATGTAATGTGAAAATCAATGAAATGACGCTGAAACAGGTAACAGAGACAAGTTAGTTGAGCAGTGCTCCATTTCCTGAGAACAGCCCAACTTCCCCAGTAACTCTCAGAAAAGAGGCTTCAAGTTTTCAAAGCAGTGTAGACCAAACTGAATTTTGTCACCTCAGGGATGAAGAGATGCCATAGGTAAAAGGAAGGAGCTGAAGAGAGATAAAATGTTCTGGTAGAGGGCAGTGAGCTGCACAGAAAAAATCCCTAAAGATTCAAATTGTTCTGTCAGTGGCTGCTTCTGTTAGGTAGAAATATTCCCTTTGATTATCTCTGCACTTTCTGATACACGACATTTTCAGATTTCACCCTCAGCTGTGGGGAATGATTGTTGTAGGGCATGATGGGTCACGGGTACCAGCTGGTTTGTTTTTAGGTACTTGGTTGTTTGCATCGCTACTGCTTAGTACCAGGTTTGATTCCCATTATGATTGTATTGCCTTACAGAAGCTAGAGCTTTGTTCACTAAAATTGAGGTTTGCATGTCAGGAGGACATAACAGATTAGACAAGCCATGATTGGTATGGTTTTGCCTTTTGCTACAAAATTTCACACTGCTACTGTGTCACACTCCTTTTTCATTGAAATTAGATATAATTTTTAGAGGAAAGTATTTGTTTAATTTTACCTTTTCAAACTCTCCTTGGTTTTGTTGTTTTTTTTGTTTTGTTTTGTTTTTCTTTTTTCTGACATACGACCAGATGAATGGCCTTGCAATGATGACCCTGACTTTTCACCATGCTCATCATGATACATTGTGTCACCTTGAGTGATACAACTAATATGACTTGACCTTATGCCATACTGAATGTCAGAGCAACATTTTGGATTTCTCCTTCATTCCAGGAATAATTGTCAGAAATAATTTTTTATTGTGTCAACTACTCAAACACTTATACCCACAGTGGTATGTCATCTTATAAAACACCTTGTCTTCAAATAATCTTGACAGTTAACCCCTGGTATTTTTTTCTCTAACCTTTATATACTCACTATGTTTTCCCAAATTACTATTTTTTATTTATCTCACTAAGCTATAGAGTTCAGAGCCAGAAACAAGCTCTCCTGTTTATTTAACAAACCTATATCATGCACTAGGCATCTGTTTCGCTTTCATTTTTTTCTAGCCTGTCCAGAAGATCTGAAATATTTTTTCTTGGTAAATAATGATTTCAGGATGCTTGTTCTCTAGATAAAACTGATGTTTAAAAGCATGTTTTTCAGTATCCATATGACTACTTATGCTTGGCTTGTGGGAAATGGTTGTTGACAATTGCTGCAGGGTATGGGGATTCCTCCCAAACAGAATTCTGCCACACAGTTCAGCAAAGCAAGAGAGGAGTTTTTATTGCTATGGAGACACTAAGCAATCCTAGCAAGCATACCCACAGTTATAGCATACTATACAAAGCCCATGGTGACTGTTACAAAGCCAAGCATAAGGAGCTTAAGCAAGGTCATCTTCTCAAGCTGTGGTGAACAACAGTTCATTTTGAATCCCTTACACAACAGCCCTGTGAAGTCCCAAGTGGATAAGTAGAGAAGTGCAAGGACTTAAGAGCCATCCCACAGGTCTCCAAGAAAAATTTTAATGCAACACTGATAAAAGCTGGGGGAAAAAAAAGCCTAACAAGCTTTCACTGGAAGAGGGTAAGGGCTTTTTTAATCAAATATTAGAATGAATTATTATAGTCAATGAATCTTTGGCAGTTTACATTCCCTGAACATTTGTTTTGGCTGATCTTAGGCAAACTGGTTGCATGAATATTAGCCAGCTGATGATTAACTTTTTTCTGTGCTACAAAGATTTTATTTTCTGCCAACTTCAAATACTTGCTTGAAATATTTGGCTTTCATCCACTGAAATAATGCCCCCCACTGTAATAATATTCCTGTTTTGGGACCCAATGCAACTCCCATGAGAGCTGTTTATTGAATTAGAGGAGAACTAAGTTAATATTCTGGTGGTGACCTTTTGCTCTGGAGTGTAATGAGCTGGTGTCTGTCACCCTTCAATTAGTTTATTGCTAAGATGCTGCTGATGCGTTTGCTTTCGTGTTGTTAGTATAAAGTAGCTCCCTGCTTATTCAAGAGTTGGTTCTTTCAATGTATAAGGAATTTATCCCTTCACTGCATAAGTGATCTCATCTAGAAAACTTAAGATCATAGGTCGTGTTCATTTTTCAACTAAGAAAAATACTCAGTTTTCCTAAACAAAAATGATAAAAATTTCTGTTAACAAGTTCATCTTTGATGCAAAGAAAGCTAAAGGGATTTCACCATGTTGCCCAAATTTGGAAAGCTTGACTTTTTTGCCTTAGGACAAAAGTCCTCCCCGGCTGTCTGTACAGTCACAGGAGAAAGATAGACTCCCTCTTAAGAATAACTCCTTGTAAATTATTATTTTCTGTGTTTTCAATCAACCTTTGGATGAACTCCTCACTCTTTCTCCCTTGATTCTGCTAATGACCCCATAGAAAAAAAAGAAAAATTATAAAATATACTGAAGGTACCCTGATCCTTCCCCAATATACTCTCCAGCTCCTAGCAGTAGTGTTTTAGGTAGCTGCTGAACTCTATTTTTGATCTGGAGCACTAATAGACTCTGAGATAATTCTATACATTGGTGGTTTGCTTTTTTTTTATTATTATGTATTTATTTATTTAGTGCTGGTCAATCACTTAAGAAATATTATGTAAGGGTTCAGGATGCAGCTGTGCACAGCAGAAATAAGTTTTCTCTTTCACTCTCAATTTCTATGCTAGTAGTTTCTTAAAATTATATTTCCTTTTTAGAATCATAGAACAGTTACAGCTGGAAGAGACCTTGGAGATCATCAAGTCCAGCCTTTGTCCTAGCCCTATCAACTTATTAAATGATGCCCCCCAGTGCAACATCTACCTGTCTCTTAAACACCTCCGGGGATGGTGACTCAACTACCTCCCTGGGCAGCCTGTTCCAATGGTTGACAACCCTTTCAGGAAAGAAATTCCTCCTAATGTCTAGCCTGAACCTCCCCTGGTACAATTTCCATCCATTTCCCCTTGTCCTATCACTCTCCACTAGGGTGAACAGACCAGTCCCTGCCTCTCTACAACCTCCCTTTAGGTAGTTATAGAGAGCCATGAGGTCTCCCCTCAACCTTCTCTTTTTCAGGCTAAACAGGCCCAGATCTCTCAGTCTTTCCTCATAAGGCTTATGTTCTAAGCCCTTTACCAGCTTGGTAGCCCGCCTCTGTAC
>VWZO01020504.1:5332-25689 GCA_013396975.1 Bucco capensis | reverse complement strand
CCCTCCTCCAGTAAGGGATGGAGATTCTCCCCAGTTCTCTTGTTATTGTTGATGTACTTGTAGAAACTTTTTTTGTTATCCTTTATGTCAGTGGCCAAGTTGATTTCCAGCTAGGCTTTTGCCTTCCTAATTTTCTCTCTGTATAACGTAACAAGATCTCTGTACTCCTCCTGAGTTGTCTGGCCCTTCTTCCAGAGCTGGTAAACCCTCCTTTTCTTCCTAAGTCCCATCAAAATCTCCCTATTCAACCAGGCTGGCCATTTTCCCCACCCATTAGTCTTAAGACGCATGGGGATAGCTCTCTCCTGGGCCTTTAAGATTTCCTTCTTAAAGAGAGTCCAGCCTTCCTGGACCCCTTTGCGCTTTGGAACTGTATCCCAAGGGACTCTCTCAACCACTGTTCTGAAGAGTCCAAAGTATGCCTTCTGGAAATCTAAGGCGGATGTTTTGCTAACCCCTCTCTTTACATCACTAAGAATTGAGAATTTAACCATTTCATGATCACTAAGCCCAAGATGGCCTCCAACCACCACATCTCCCACTAGTCCTTCTCTATTTGTGAACAGGAGGTCAAGCAAGGCACCTTTCCTGGTAGGGTTATCTACCAGTTGTGTCAGAAATTATCTTCCATACAGTAGAGAAACCTCCTAGCCTGCCTGCTCTCTGCTGTGTTATATTTCCAGCATATGTTTGGTAGGTTGAAGTCCCCAACCAGAACAAGGGCTGACTTCAGCCAGCTGTTTACAGAATATTTCATGTGCCTGCTCCTCTTGGTTGGGCAGAATCCCAGCACAAGTTCTCCCTTATTTGCCTTCCTTTACATCCTTACCCATACGAAATCAAGTTCTATACACTCAAAACACTCCCTACCATACAGGGCCAAACCCCCGCCTCTGCTTCCTTGTCTATCCCTCCTGAAGAGCTTAAATCCATTCATCCCAGCATTCCAGTCATGACAGTCATCCCACCACGTTTCTGTGACGGCAACTACATCATAGTTGTCCTGCTGCACAATGGCCTCCGGCTCATCCTGCTTGTTGCTCATGCTACATGAATTAGTGTAGATGCACTAGATCTCGGCTATCAATTTCACCCCCATCCTTTGTTCTTTACCCCTAGTCTCATTAGTGGTGGGCCAGTTTATATTCCTTTCCCCCTTCAATTCTAGTTTCCTGGCCATTATGTGGTTACTAACATATTAGTGAGACCTATGCTACTATTGTTCCCTATACCACTGTTAATTACCTTGAGTAGGACAGCAGGCTGAAGGCTGTCCTTAGGCTCATCTCTAGTGAGCCTGGTTTTATCCCCTTCCCCCTTCAAGCCTAGTTTAAAGCCCTTTCACCAAGCCCTGCCAACTCCTGTGCAAGGATCCTTTTTCCACTCTGAGACAGGTGTAATCCAATCTGTTGCCAGCAGACCTGGTGCCATATAGGAGCGGGCAAGTCCTGAGGGAGTTCACCAAGATTATACAGGCAGCGGTGTTACTGTTTAAGCAATGTTGAGAACTTCATATACAAGGTGTTGGATGTCCTGGTGAGAAAAAGAGATACACAGGTAGGTGAACAGACACAAACAGCTTCAAAAAAATCTGTTGCTCTGTCTTCTACCTTAAAAGCTCTTCTTCTGTTTTCTTTTCCTAAGCACAAAGTGCTCAGTGGTTCCACATATGAGCAGTCTCACTTTCCATGGTCTGTGCTGGTACACCTCAGATTCCATCCCCTTTCCTTACTTCTCCCAGTGGAAGTCCCTGATGAGGGCTGAGTTAGTCAGGGAAGGAAGATGCCTCACTAAGAAGCCCTCTGCTCTGCTCCTGGGACCAGGGGACAGCAGGAGCCAGGGGTGGCAGGTCCTACATGCACCTCCACATAAACTTATGCAAAGACCAAATGCTCCATGAGCCATGAGCCATGTTGTCTTAGAAAAAGGAAATGACCCCAATTTTCCCTTCTAATCCCCATCATAAGAGGGGCCTGGCAATTAAAAAATGACGGTGGAGCCAGAAGTGGGGAAATCATCCATGAACCATAACAGATGGTTTAGGTACAGTGATTACAAAATCCTGAAGTTAAAATAGTTTAATTACAAAGTCAATACTGCCTCCAACCTCTGCTAAGCCTTCAGTGTAAAAACAACAGACGGCAGAGTGCAAACGGTAGGACAATATTTAACCAGAACTTTGCATTAGCTAGTGCAGCACAGCTCTCCATCAGGCCTTCAGCAAATGGCAGATCAACTGATTTTCCCAGCTTGCATTTGTTAACATTCTCTGTTTCAGTATCAGTAGGTGGCTGTGAGAGAGCCACAAACAACCCCAAGGAAACAAACTGCAATACTGTGCTGCAAGCTGAGACTCAGCAAGGTTCTGTGTAAAGTCTCAATGTTGCAAGTGTACAACTAAGACATTAACACCTTACCAGGCTTAAATACACAGGTAAGAAAGATGAGCATTTATATGTAAAATGTAAATAAAATTCAGTGAAGTAAGCAGCATTTAATTTTAGACTATGGATTTTATAGAAAAAATAACAGGACATAGGAAAGCACAGGGAGAGCAAAACTTGAGGGTGATTTCAAATGACAAATATTTGATCCTTCACATGCAGGGAAAAAAGCAACTCTATACAGCATGTTGTAAGAACGTCTCACTAAGCTTGAGAACTTTGATGTTGGTCTTTACTGAGTGCATACAGATTCTACATATTCTTTAACAGTGACAAACTCTCCCTCTGTTGGCTTACACCCCTTATAAACATAAACAAACATGGAGCAAAAGAGTCAGAGGAAGTCTGGTTCTGCTTTGTTAGCAGTATGCTCAAACCTAGTCCCATCTGCTTCCACCACCGCACAGCGTGTGGCACGGAGGGAGCACTGTGAGGCACTGCTCCCTTACCAAGCTGGATGGGCGAAAGCAGGGTCTGGCAAAAGATATAGAGATATGAACGCAAAAACAGACAAGTGGGACATAATTTTCAACACCTCTTCTCACCACTGACCCTCACTGACCCCTAAGTAAAATCAGAACCTAAAGCTTCAGCAGTGACACTCCAACACAGATGGATTCTTGCGATTGTGTTACCCCTTCAACATTGTGTTTACAGAGTTTGAGAGAGTAAGACTAACTTTGGATGCCTGAGATCTTATTTTCTGAGTCAAATAAGTGTTTCTAGTAGCTGATCTCTTTCCCTGGGATTCTTAACAGCATTTGGGACAGAAAGCTGCACCCAAGAGAATCTAAATGAAAATCCTCTTTAATCATTAAGAGGACTAGGGCCTGATCCCGCAGGTTGCTGCATAGTCCAGACCTGCTTTTATTAAAATAACTTTATATAGATGAGTAGATTCATTGACTTTCAATTATGACTACATACAGGCTGAAGTGCTTTGTTAGCATGGAACAGATCCTCCATAATAAGAGAAGAAAACACAAACTGATGTTCTGTTGGAAGTCACAGCGTGACTCTGTCATAGCAATGACAACACAAAAGCAATTTGAGTTTTTATGTGAATAGAAGATATTTGTATATTTTCCTATATTATGGTAATAAATTGTTTACTACCTATAACAACAAAGAGCTCTTTTAAAGAATGTTGTAGAGGCCTTCTGAATTTCTACTAATTTCTTTATTCTCATACTTACCTCCTTTTTTTACATTAAACATGGACTTGTAACTAGGAAATCAATCCAAAGGAACAAGGCACAGTTACAGCATTTTAAAAAATCTTAGCCCAAGGCAGAACCTACAAGTTTGTACTAGATCTCAGCCTCTCCCTGTAGAGTATGTGAGCCATGTCTGCTCTCAGGATAATTCTGGATTGAAGCTAGTAGCTCTTTAATGAATGCTCTTCCCCAGAATCATGGGGCCTGATGCTCACCACGCCATTCTGCTAACAGGACAGTCCTCCACCAGGTCAAGAAGAAGACCTTGGGCTCCACTTGCCTGGGCAGATACCTTGAGGGAGAAGTTGTGAACAGAAAGCATCACATCCTTCTCCTTCAGAATCCCAATGGAAGTTAAGGATTGAGGAGCTGATTCCTACAGGTGCATTAGATAGCTCACATACATAGTGATACATAGGAGTTTAGGCACTTAAAGACCAGAGGGGGCTTGGTAGCTAAGCACTCCTCATCTTCCCTGAACTGGCGCTCCACAACTGACTTTGTTTCTTTGCCTCAGTATCACACCAAGTGTCCACTTTTTGGAAAATGTCTTGTATCCTGAGCAGGTACAAGAAAATATGTTGATTTGAGTGATTTCAGCTAAGAGTTGATACTCCTAATCAGAGGCATGCTATGTATACTCCAGTTCAGCTGGGAATTCTGGTAGTCATTGCTAGAAAAGCACATCACCAGGAAAGGCATACTAACATAGCAGCTAATATGGTTTTCAAGAAACACAACTCTTAGGAAGAAACTGCAAATGGTAATCAAGTAAAATCATAGAATCATAGAAAACCTAGAGAGCTTTAGGGGTCATCTAGTCCAACCCCCCTGCAGTCAGCAGGGACACCTATAACTAGATAATGTTGCTCAGAGCCCTGTCCAACCTGTCCTGAAATATTTCCAGGGATGGGGCATCCACCACCTCTCTAGGCAATCTGTGCCAGAGCATAAGAGTGCCCTTAATCCAGGCTGCTGGACAGGAGCTGTTTCAGGTGATACACATTCAGGTCATCCTCTGTGGGCAAGCTAGAAGCCGTGGCATCCAAATTCTGCCTTTTATTGTCACACTAAGTGTTGACTTCAGTACAGATTTCATGAGTAGACCAGACAAAATTTGGTACTAATGACCAGAGTCTTGACTACAGACACTCTGTGGGAGCTCTGCACTCTGAAGATAGCTGATTTAACCCCAAATGCATTGGTAAGGCTTTGAATACATATTACCAGCACAGGGACTATCAGTGCTTGTCATCACTGCTATCAGTGCTCTTAAAAGCACTTGGAGATGCTGCTGTGAATTACAGCCCTGCTATGCTGGTGGCTCCTCAGTTGCAGGGAGGAGGAGGAGGGTAAATTGTCACTGTTCAGAGGTCATCCTCTGAAAGTTTGGAGGTGAAGTGGCAGTGCAGGCTTCTTCAAGGACTCACTGAAAAGTAGAGGTTCTGAATTCAGCCTGAAATTTCCCTGCGCATTAGAAAACAAAGTACATTTTTAATAAAGGAAGATATGTTTTAAAAAGCTAAGCAGTGGAAAACCTATTTTTGTAGATGTGACCTTTATTTCTGCCCACAAACATTTACCTAGGGTCATGACTGGTTGACTTTTGTAATTCATTAGAAAGTGATGCTGTTGCATGACATGATCAAATACCAAATGCAACAGAAAGGCCATAACTGTATCTAAAAGCCTTTGCTTTGTCAAAGCCTTTCACTAATGGCGGCAACAAAATTATTGAGGTCTATAATGAGCTGATCTCTTGTCAAATAAGCCTTCTTAAGAGCAATGTTAAACTTGATATCTGCTTTTAGATTAAATACTTTGAGTTAATTTCCTTTCTTCTCCAGTTTTCTTTGCTAAGAAGAGGTGCCAGAGGAAATGTATTAGCAGCAGTAGGATGTGAAGTATAGTCTAGAATACATTAAACGTATGTTGATAGGGCCATTAGGAGACTTTATAGACGCTACCACCTGTCTCTTAATCCACTTGCCATTACTTTAGTGACAGAAACATACTGTAAGAGGTTGTATGCGTCTATTAAATCTCTACTCCTGTATTAGAAGGAACACTAGCAAATTCATACCTTATTGCTAAAAACATCTTTAAATAATGGATCACTTATTGAGATAAATAAACCTGAGTAAATAAGGGGGAGCAGGAGCTAAAGAATGAAAAATCACTCTGGTTTTGGAAGCAAGAGAACCATTGAATAACTGAGATGTAAATAATTTGCCATTATAAATGTACAGCAGGGCAGTTCACATTTCACTAATTCCTTCCCAGGCAGCAAGTGCATCCCTGGAATCATTGCTGCAAAATGCACTCTTAGGCCTACCAAGGGTGGGTAGCACCTTTTTGCCTTCAGGCAAAACAATTAAAATAAAAAATAACGGAATAAAATAAAATTAAAAAATAAAGCAGTAAAATAAAATTAAAAACGAAGCAGTAAAATAAAACAAAACAAATGTAAGCCGCAGGCCGCAGGCTCAGTCTGTACTGCCGCTGTCCTGGGGCGCCCTCTGCCGGGCCTAGCGCGACGCGGAGCAGCATAGGGATCCCTGTTGGGAGCGGGAAGGATGTAGCTGAGAGAGGGACAGCGCTGTGCGGGAGGCAGTGTCGCGCAGGGTGCTGCAGGGTGCAGTGTGGTTCAGAACGCAGTGCTGGGCATACCGGGGAGGGAAGAAGGATAGGGCAGCGTGGTTCAAGACAGGGTGCGTGGCAGCGCGGTTTGGGATGCAGTCCTGGGCACTGAGTGCAGTATGGGATGCGGTAGAGCAGTGTGAGCAGTGTGAGATGCAATGCGGGGCAGTATAGAGTGGGAGCCAGTGTGAGGCAACGAGGTTTGGGATGCAGTGCAGGGCAGCACATTTTAGGATATAGTGTGGAGCAGTGCCATAGGCACAGCAGAGAAGGGGCTAGAAGGCCAGAGATAGGGCTCAAAGCAAGTAACAGTTTTTCTAACTCACAGTGAGATTCATGCCCCATTGTAGGGCAGCATTGATTGCCTGCCAGTGGCAATTCCATGATGACTCCAGTGTCGTCACTGTGGTGAGAAATCTGAAAAGAACCTTTTGGAGTCATGAGAAGAAAGCAACAAAGCAAAGCATCTGCTCCACACAAGAGAACAAGTGGCAAAGAGGTGATTGGGGCAGCACCGTCCAACCACAAGGAAAAGAGAAAGACAAGAGTTGCAGTACTAAGATGAGGAGTGGTGAAAGACCTGTAGGCATCAGAGCTGTAGCTTGGAAGTGGTCAAACAGTGAGTGCATCAAAAAATGTGAGTTTGGACATGTTAAAAAAAAAAAAAAAAAGGCCTTCTAAGCTGAATTTCCCAAAATCTTAAATTCAGAATATCCTCATCTTCCCGGAGTTGGTAAAGCCTTTGCACACTCTCATGCATGAGGCAAACTGAGAAGAGCCCTGAGCAAGAGAACCTTCCAGCAGTGCTGGTTGTCCTCCCAGAGCAGGCTCAGTGCCTGCTGCCTGCAGATGTCTCTGCACAGACACTAATCCCAAACAGAGCAGGTGAGAGGGGAAGGAAGCGGTTCCTTGCAGAGTGAGATGGAAAAGGCCATTTCTTCTCCTTTCTGGAAGGAGGAAGAAAAATTCGGTAGCTTTCAGCAAGGCCAGCTGTCACCAGAGGAGGCCTCAGGTTTGTTCAGGAGATGGCAGCACAGTCCTGTAAAACTCATAAACTCTGCCATCAACACAAAATCCCAGGAGGCTAGGGAAAGCAAAGTACCCTTGTGCCCACTGAAAGAAGAATTTAAAAGGGAAAACCACACATGTGTCCAGTAAGTATTTGAACTGAGTTGCAATAAACCCATTTAAAAGTGAAAACTGAAGTTGCTTCTGTCCATCACAGGAGTCCTTAAGCACCATGCTGGCAGCACACTCTTCTTCAAAATATTGTAACTTGCCAAAAAAGAAAAAAAAAGTTTCCTTCAAGAGAAAAAAGACCAGAGATACCACTGAAGCATTGCTTCAGTGCTGCTACCAGTTTATATGGAAGTATGTACATATCTCCGGCAGAATGATAAAACTTCACAACAGAAAGATAGAACTGTGAATTTCCCCTTCCTTGTTTTCCAGTATTTGCTCTAAATGGGTAAAAAGGTGATCTAAAAATCTGCCAACACAATAAGCAGTTCTTTATGTCAGACCTGCAAAGAATCTGCTGCTTAATGCATGCAGAGCTGATGCAGTTGTGCTATAATCTTGGCTTTTTTCATTCAAAAAAACCCCCACCAAAACAAAAAGAAAACAAAACCAAACCAAACCACCAAAAACCCCCAACCACAAAGCTGTAGAAAACACGGATTACCTGTAACAAGCCTTCTGCTAAGCGAAACAAACCTGAGCAAAGCTGAAGTCACTGAAAGTGGGCTGTTTCTGACTTACTCCTTGATGATCTTTCAGTCGAAAGCTGGAAGCAGAGGTATAATTTCAGAGCCATGTATTTTTCTTCTCTCTTGCCCCAGACTCCAGACTTGCTTCATCTGTGAATAAGGAATTTCCACAAACGTGCATGTGTTGCCAGGAAAAAACTTTGCAATTCGTTAGATGGTGCTGAAAGACTTTGCCAGAAGTGCTGTCATGTTGACCCTGTCAGCATTTTCTAGAGCTAGTCCACCTGAGCCCTTAATGAGGGGAGATGCTATTAGAAAAGATTTTTGGAGTTAGTTTAGCACTAAGTCTGGCATCCCTGCCAGATTCAAGACCTTTGCTATTCACTGAATACACAAATCAGTACATGTAACTCCTTTTTTTGCTTTCCAACATATTCATAGATCCGTATTATCCATCTTATTTTTTGACACTTTATTTAGTATTGGAAACACTTAAAGACTCTAACAAATGGGAATTTAGAGTTTAGCCAGATTGTATCAATTGTTGATATTGGAACATCAATGGAGCTCAAACAAGTTTCACTTGGCAGGACAATTGCACAAAAGCATTTGATGTTGAATCACAAGCTATTTTCAAGATTCATACACACCAAAAGGTTCAAATATAAGCAAATTAAACCCCCCAGTATTAATATGTTTTTGCTTCCTTTCCATTTGCCAAATATTTAACCTGGTCAGGACACAAATTCATGTGGGATTAATTCTATGGAGCCAACCTCAGATTCCTCCTGGATTTCCTTGAAATGAGGTATTCTTCACTTCCTATCCTGCATCGTTTTGTAATGCAGCTGCACATTGTTGAAAAATTGCCACAATTCATGGCAAGGTGGCTGCACTTAGGCAATGAAAGAAGTTATTTGGAATACACATATCTATATTTGCAGGCTTTCTGGAGCTTACATGTCTGGATTGTTGAACTCTAGAAAGCTCCTTGGTGGACAACCCCATGATACACAGTGGATGGTAATTAAGCCATGAGCAGGAGCAAAGAGAAACTGATCCTCAGCATTGTGAGTTGCGAAGGAACTTTGTTTTTGTAATGCAAAAGGGTAAAGGCTCCTGTAGATCAGAAAAATGTGTAGAAGATGAAGAAATGAAAAACCCTCTCCACAGCCAGTGACCCCCACATGCTATGTGGTATGGGGATCACCCCTTAGAGCCAGGTGGCCTCAGGGGTCTCCTCTCTTTGCACAGTGCACTAGTGAGAGAGAAGAGCATGAGGAGAAGGCTGGAGGTATCTCCTGCCACCACTTCTGCTCCATGCCTCAGGGTCTGCCCAGGCCAGGCCAGGAACTGTGGGCACAGCGAGGAGCAGGAATCTTCCTTGTCTCCTTCTTCTGCCATCTGACAGAGAGGGAGCATTAGCCTGGCTGTATAAACACCTGTTTTAGAGCAGGATGAGAAAAGGGAAGGAGAAATAGATATTTTGGCTGCAATCTCAGTGCTCCAGTCTTTCCTGGGAACCAAAGCAGTTGCCCACAGGGGTACAACAGAGGGTAGATACTTGCTGACTGCAAAGGGCTCAACAGAGCCTAAATGACAATTACTCCTGCACAAAGAAGTTATGATGACTGGGAAAGGAAAGAGCCAGGGCTCATTCAGATTCGTAGCAGATGAACTAAACATCTAACAAAAAAACAACCTGCATAGACTACAGCCCAGGATCACAAGCAACAGATTTGCTTAGCAGCCAGCTGACTGGGAATGAAAAAATCTTTCATTGCAATGTGTAGTGGCTGGCACAGTGTTGCATGCTCACCCATGCAGGTTTGGTCCTTAAATAAAAGTCTATTTGCCTGCCAGAAGCAACCACTCTGTAAGCACTTTTGCTGCCCTTTTGCCTACACAGGTCCTGAGAAAATCATGGAATAGAAACCCATGCTTTTCCCATCCTTTTATTTAAACCCAAACAATGTGTCCAGGTGTGTTTTTAAGCTGGCGTGGTGATGGTGTCCTCCAAAAGGCCAATACACCCTCCCCATGGTGCTGAGTTTGTCCCTTCACTGGACCAGTGGAGCAGCTGCATTATCCCTGCTAGCCATAGACTGGGAATGAAAAACAATTTTGACATTGGCAGCCTGGAGTCCTGCCCTTTGCAAACACATTTGATGTTCATACATGGTCTCTTGGCTACTGCTACTGGGGACCATCTGTTGGGATGGCTTTGTGCCTGATCAAATGGTGGTATGCCATTTTCACTGGGACATGAAATAAATGACAAACAAAATGCGTCTGGTTTTACTGCTATTACTCTGAATTCAAAGCACATGCTAATAGTAATCCCCCTCCCCTTAAAGACTGTTGTGGTGCCAGTTAAACCTTCATTTTTTTTCCCCCACTATTTGACAGATTTCTACCACATACTTAGGTGCTTAACAAAATACAGCACAAATTGGCGTTCTTGATCTCACACAAACATGCAGTATTTGCAGGGCTTTGGTGAGAGGTGTTAACACAAATGACAGTTGTGAATGTGTGAGAGTTTCCTACACACTTAACACAGGATCCTTGAAGGAGGTGGGTTATCACTTTTCTTTAAAAATTGCTCCTGAATCTGCATCCAACTGTCATAAAATTTTCTGCTCAATGGAAAGGTGACTTATCAATTTTAAAAATGCTATGATAAACTAGGCGTAGGTTTTTAAAATGGCCTCAACCACATGTGCCAACGCTTTGAGCATTATGTGAGTACTAAACTGAGGTGCTCTTAAGACATTTTCTTCTCAGTACACTATGAGTTCACTGTAGCTCCAACCATGACCTGTAGTAAAATCTTCCATGCTTTGGCTGTCTTTGCTGTCTGGGTTTATATGACTAACTCCCTGTGAATGTTCCACATTCAGAGAAGTGTGTTCCTGACCTCAGCCAAGAGGAGTATTGTTGTCAAAACTGCCATCATTACAGCTACTGTGGGTTTTCAGATTCCTCTGGAGTTTGTGGGGAAAATCCATCTGCTGCAGATGTTCCCTCAGGTGATGGATTTTCTCCTCTAGTTCCATAGCGGGACAGGAAAGCCTAAAGGAACATCTCTTGATAGGCTTCCCTTTGCTCCTTGTCCTCCTTCTGCTGTGCAACGCTAAGAGGTTGGACATCTTGAACACTCAGCGCTGGCCTCCCCTGGCTGGATACCTAGTGTGTGGGATGGGCAGGATCTGGATGTGCCAACTGACTTTCCCAGTTTTAGGAAGACTGGGAATTGACTACTCAGTTTAATTCCTCAGTTCCTGGATTCCTCATGATTGAAAGCATTTTATTTTGTTAATGGTGCAGCAGATTCCTGTGTTATTAGCATTTAATAACCATCTTGTTTATGTTGCCTTCTTATATATTCCTAAAGTAAAAGTTATTATGGAAATTGGAGAAAAGTTACCACTAATAGTTAAGGAAATTTGGGTAATATGGGAGTTAATTTCTGTTTGATTTATCATTGTAGTACAAAGAAAAAAAAAAGGGTTATTTGAATCTCCCAAGTAAATAAGACAGGGCCAGGAGCATAGGCCAACAAATGCCATGTGGACTGGCCATAACATAAAAAATAAAGAGCCAGTGTGCAGCTAAATGCAGACTGTTTAACAGAAATAGCCTTTGGAGACCCAGAGGCATGCATACTTGTTTTCAGTTTCTCGTCCTTTCATCTCCCCCACTTGGAGCCCTACCAACTCCCAGCTGCCCTGCTTGTTCCATCTCTCTCTGCAGAAGGACACTCCTCGCACACAGCTCTTGGCACAGAGCATAGCTGAGCAGCAGCAGTGCCTCCTTTATGGCCCTTGTACCCTCTATCCCACTCCAGCAGGATGGAGGCCTGGATTCCCATTTTGCCCTCAAGGCTCACTCGTCTGCAGACAACTGACTGCTACCTGCTGAGTACCATCCAGGTAACTGCCTGTTACCTGGCAGTATCAACTGCCCTCTGTGGTGTGCTGCCTCATGTCAAACAATTAAGATTTTTATGATGATTTTCAGTCTGAAACTTTCTTCTTTCTATGAGTTTTTTTGGTTAAATCAACCACAGATGTAATGGGGAAGGGTTAGTGGAATAGCTATCACATCCTTATCTCACAGGGGCTGTACGATAGCAAAGAGATTTCAGCATGAATTTGTTATTAGAGGATGCACTACAAAGCTCAGAAGTATCTCACTAAACCTAGCTTGAACTTTTTATTCTTTTTGCTTTTGTCATGAGGTCTTCGTGCCTGCATACACTCAAGGTCAAATTCAACTTGGAATCTGTTTCTAAACTGTGTATTGATGTCTCTCTCACTTAAGGTAAAACTTTGATTTCATGCTCATTCCTCCTAAAACTATATGACAGTTTTATTTGTTAAAATAGAAATGTTTGTAAAACCAAATTCCAGTGTAATTCCTTGAATTCCTTGAAAAACCAGCACAAATTATTTTTCATCACTTAAATTACTTTGTTCCAGTAGTGCCCATTTCCTAACCCAAATCTCCAAGATGTGCACATTACCCACTTCTCCCTAGTTGTCAGTGGCACTCAATGAGGTCCTTGCAACGTGCTGAAATCCTCAAATTTTACAGCAACAGACACAACAGAGTAGGTAAAAAAGGAGAAGAAAACTAGGACACATTCTTATGAACTTTCAATAAATTTATTTACACTTTTTAAATGTATTGGAGGAGGATGAGCAAAGATGAGTGCACAAAAACCTTACTCATTCTGGTTCTTGATTTTGCCTAGGATAAAATGTGTTGGATAGAGTTAAAGAAGAGAACAATATAAACTGCAAACACAACAGTGGAGGCTTTTGATAGGATGCAGAGAAAAAAAAACCCTCCACCACCGCAGATAATTTTATTAAGGACTTTGGATTTCTACATGCAACTACTTGTGCTTTGATTATCCATGCTAGAGCCATGAGAGTCATGAGATGCACATCACTTTTACTGTCTTTCAAGGTAAATTCAACACACACTTTCAGCTATCAGTGCCTCTAATTGACAGCAGAGTTAAATTTATGGTAATGAAAAGTCCATAGTAATGTATATTCTTTCTCTAGTCCTTTGT
Organism: Bucco capensis; assembly: GCA_013396975.1. Taxonomy (NCBI): domain Eukaryota; kingdom Metazoa; phylum Chordata; class Aves; order Piciformes; family Bucconidae; genus Bucco; species Bucco capensis. The sequence continues at coordinate 12,593 of VWZO01020504.1, read as the reverse complement.
GTCACTCCTCCCACATCAAAAAAAGAAACTTATTATCAAGAAAAGGGTGATAACAGGAAACAAACATTTAACCATAATCCCTCTTAAAAAGTGTTCATAGTATTCTCACCTCCCTAACATCTTTTTTGAGGTGAATCATAAGCAAGTTCATTATGCATCCCTGCATGAACCAAAATTAATAATTAGATGTGCATCATACAGTAGCTAACAAACCACAGGTTAAAGCAGGGACATGTCATAGCAGGGTCAGCTGAGGCCACTATGGCAACCTTAAGATACAGCATTTTCTATTAAAATATTTATAAATAGTTCCCTATTAATTTGCATATGAACAAATTTATACTGTGTATATGTATACCTATATGTCTATGTATATTTATATATGCATAGTCACATCATGCACAGGATGTTTGTGCTTTCTTCTTTCACACAGAAATTGTTAGCAAAGTGCTGGTTTTGGCCATTACAGAAGACTCAGTTCTGGGTATCTTCCAGAGCTGAAACCTCAGTGGACATACTTCTTACTTTTTCCAAGAAAAAAAGAAGAAGAAAACGTAATATGCTCTTACAATACCATTTTACTTAACCATAGAACCTTAAGGTCACATTAAAAATTGTAATGTTATATAGAAAAAAATCGTGTCTGCTTTATGTGGCTTTCTGTTTACCTTTATAGTGATATTCTATACAAGGTATCTTCCAATATTATCTTATTAAAATATAGTCAATAACATATTGTCACAGCAGATAACAGAAAATCCCCAAGATGAATAGGGATATATGGTATTTCATAGAATCATAGACTCATAGAATGGTTTGAGTTGGAAGGTACCTTAAAGAACATCTAGTTCCAACCCCCTTGCAGAGGGCAGGGATACCTTCCACTAGACCAGGCTGCTCAAAGCCCCATCCAATCTGGCCTTGAAGACTTTCAGTGTTGGGGCATCCACAACCTCTCTTAGCAACCTCTTTCAGTGTCTCACCACCCTTACTGTGAAGAACTTCTTCCTTACATCTAGCCTAAATTTACCCTCTTTCAGTTTAAAGCCATTACCCCTCATGCCCTTGAAAAAGTCCTGCTGCAGCTTTTTTGTAGGCCTTCTTTATTTACTGGAAGGCTGCTATAAGGTCTCCTTGGAGCCTTCTCTTCTCCAAGATTAACAGCCCTAAATCTTAGTCTGTCCTCATAGAAAAGGCGCTCATTTTACTTAAATAAAGGGTTTCCTGGTTCCCTCAAAATAATTATCTTTTTGTGCTGTAAGAGAAGACAGAGAAGTCAGAGGCTCATACAAGGTATGTGGGAGAAGAAAACACCAGATTTTGGTTCCTCCTTTTCTGTTTCTCTGAGAATGAAGGCTTAATTAAAGATTTTTCCATACGATGCCTTTATGTTTGCATACCTTTAGCATGCAACTATACTACCACTGACCCTTCCAGGTCCATCACTACTTTGGGCTTACAAAACTATCGGTCCTGCTAAATGATCTACCAAACTGATGCCGGTGAGGGGAAAATCCCTTAACATGCTTAAGCCCATGTGGTAGCAAGCAAAGCAGTTCTCAAAACAAAGGGGCTAGAAGTAATCCTATCTTTGGACTGCTGATCAGAGTTTCATCACGTGGCAACCCTTCAACAACACAATCAGTCTTCCAAATGTTTCAACAGCAAGGGCTAATTGCATGTTCTGAAGAGGATTATCACCTGTTAAGGAAATAGGATATTTGGGGGTGTGCTTCACTAGCAATTTAGGGAGAGCTTTCTTCCCAGAACTGAAGGAGGGGAGGAAACAGAGTGATATTTTTTGAGCTATGTTATCCAGTGTACAAAACCTAGAAGAAGGTGTTTTATAAGTGAATTGTTTAGGGAAGCATTCATCTGAAGCGACCTTTCCAGTCACAGTGCTTTCATGAGGGGGCTACAAAGCTTTGCTGAACACGTTAGTAATTCTGGTTTGTACACTGCAAACTGTTTCACAGACCACCAGCACAGGTGAAGTTAATGAAAAAATAATTTAAGTTCTTCTGCAGTCTGAGTTTTACTGGGGGAAATCCAATGTAAGCCAATGACTCCATATTACCAATTAAACTGAAAATTGCCTGAACAATCTTAATTCTGCTGCATTGTGCATGCATATTTTGGCACAATCTTGAAGAACATCACTGTGTGAGGCTTCACCTCCATCCCAATGTGTGTTTTACAGCTGTTTCTGATGGGATGGTGAAGGGACATTTGAAATACTCAGTTTTGTACGTATCCTTCAATGCATAACCTTTTTTGTAGTATACAAAATATATATATTTTATAGTAAACTACAGTTCCCCAGCACAGGATTCTTCTTATTAAAAGTCAGAAACTCTAATTATTTAGCCTCTATAGGCACCCTGCACTCCTTCACACAGAGGGAGATTCACCTGACCTATTTTAGGCAACCACTCAGGGTGAGATGTATCTCTTGAAGTGGAGAGCTGCATTTCATGTGAGATGTACCCTCAGCTTCAGATCAAACACTGACCTGGTCTAGGATGACTAAAGAATTTTTAAATTTTTTTTGCAAGATCTTCCAAATTCCTTGTCTAAAACCCAAAATCTCCTCAACATTATTTGTGAGAGTTTAGGGCTCTCTAATAAAGCTATCATGTTTGGTGAAGAAGGTAAGTGGATGTAAAGAAGATTTCAAACTTTAACAACAGAGCTGATGACAGTCCAGTGAACACTAGTACCAGTCATCTCTCAAACCTGAATCACTTGCCTAGCTTACATTCTCAGCAAAAACAGTGTTCAGTTCTTCGGGCCAACAATAAAATTCCTGATTAAGACATCTGCAAATGCAGGATGGGATCAGCACTCGCCCAGGTTCTGGGTCCAAGTGCACTATGCAAAGCCTCACACACTAAAAACAAACTGAATAAACCTCCCTCCAAAAAGACTGCAAATTTCTGAATTCCTTCAACTGAGGTCACTCCAGAGTTTGTTCATGTCTTCCTTAACTGAGTTAAACCAAAATTTTAGTCCGACTATTGACTGACATGTCTTTTCTCCTTAATTGTCTAGCTATTGGACTGTGGTGATTCAACAACTATGTCGAATTCAATGAAAATACATCAGGTTTTGTTTAATCACACACATATTTCAGGCATTTTTCAGGGAAAGAGTCTTTTGTTATGGTACATGAATTTTGGGTGTGTAGCATCTACTTCTCACTCTGCCAGAGGCTTCCCGGGGAGATTGTCCGAAGTTCCCCAGAGTCATCTTTACTGCAGTAGGGTTCCCAGCTGGGACTTTGTCTTCCCTCTGCTGACTTGGTCCAGGAAAAGACAGTCACATCCTCAGGGATGAGCTGAGCCTGTGTCAGGGTGACTCTGTCTTGAAGAATGCCTCTTACTTAATCTGTGCATGACTCAGCTCCCAATGTGTAAATATGAATTGGGAGTTATCAAGACTATCTTTCACTGTCAGTATAACAGATCTCTGTTCTTGGCGTGCCTGTGTAATGTTATGGTACTTGTTAATTTTGTATTACACAAAATTATCAACATATTCTAGTAGCACTTCCATTCAAATGTTTGTGCAATGTTTCCCCTTTCCACTCATTTATCTTTTACATCCAGAGGTAGATAGCATCACTTTTTTTCACATCTTCATCCTTCACCTAATCTATTTATTGAGCAACATGAACTAGAAAATGTGGAGAAGGACAAAATGATCCAGTGTTTCTGTTAAAGTATATTCTAATCTCTACAATGGCTGGTGGATCATGACTCCAAGCACATGCCTCCCAACATGAGTGGAGCTGCACATGCTGGAGTGGTGCAGACCATCTCTGCCATCAGGCATTGCAGGCATTTTTCTCTTTGGGGATAAATATCTGGGAAATCTCTCTGCATTTTTGGCACTGCAAGTCTTATACTTGGTTATAACTTAGAGATAAATTACAGTACATCCAACTGCAATTACTTTCAAATTAGCAGTGCCATTCAGATTTCTTTTTGTATAAATATTACTAAAGCTACTGATACCAGAAATTAGAACATATATTAACAGAACGTGCTTACTAATCCCAGGAAGATCATGCCTCCTGTTCCACGGGATTTAGGCTTGTCTCCTATTCAAAAAGATCTGTGATGTGAAATGTTAAGCAGTGCTGCTTGTGGCTACTTAGTCACAAAGGCCAATGCTGATACCTCATTTTTCTTGTTCTCAGACACTATTGATTGCGCTGGAAACTGCTCCTTTGAAAACACAGTGACACATGAAAACAGCCAAGGTGTTTTCTTCCATCATTAGTTGCCAGTAGGTGGCAAAATGAAAGCCTGGACTGAGAAATGAAGGCTTTTTCTGTTCTTATCCTTTTCCATACAGAAGAGGCACATGATCTGCAGGTAGACATGGGTGGATTCAGATGTGATCCAGCTACATTGTGCTCTTCACCCCAAGATGCTTACACCAGGTTGTGAGGCAGGGCTAGCGCAGAGCCAACTGACAGGATGCTGGCACTGCTTTCTGGTGGCCACTATCAAAACCCATTTAATTGATATGCTTTGCCTTATGCATACAACAAGTTCCTTTGACCTCTGCCAGGATTCAGGAACCTCCTGATGAGATGCACCCCAGAGTCCTAAAAGAATTGGCTGATGTAGTCGCCAAGCCACTCTCATTAATATTTGAGAAGTCCTGGCAGTCAGGTGAAGTCCCTAGTGACTGGAAGAAGATGCATGTTGCACCTATTTTCAAAAAGGGTAAAAACGAGGACCCTGGGAACTACTGACCTGTTAGCCTCACCTCTGTGCCTGGGAAAATCATGGCACAGATTCTCCTAGAAGGTCTGATAAGACACATGGAGGAGAGGGAGGTGATCAGAGACAGTCAGCATGGCTTCACTAAGGGCAGATCCTGTCTGACAAACCTAGTGGTTNGAAGCTGGCCATGAGCAAACAGTGCACGCTGGCAGCCCAGAAGGCTAATCGCATCCTGGGCTGCATCAAAAGAAGCATGGCCAGCAGATCCAGAGAGGTGATTTTGCCACTTTACTCTGCTCTGCTGAGACCTCCTCTGGAATACTGTGTCCAGTTCTGGAGCCCTCAATACAGAAAGGACACGGAGCTGATGGAGCAGGTCCAGAGGAGGCCACAAGAATGATCAGGGGCTGGAACACCTCTCTATGAAGATAGGCTAAGGCAGATGGAATTGTTTAGCCTGGAAAAGAGAATGTTTCAGGGGGACCTACTAGTGACCTTCCAGTACCTAAAGGGAACTTACAAGAAGGCTGCAGAGAGCCTGTTCACAAAGGCCTGTAATGAAAGGACAAGGGGCAATGGTTTTAAATTGGAGAGGAGTAGATTTACATTGGATATTAGGAAAAAGTTCCTCACCACGAGTGTGGTGGAACACTGGAACAGGTTGCCCAGGGAGGTGGTTGAGTTCCCATCCCTGGAGGCATTCAAGGTGAGGCTGGACAGGGCTCTGGACAACCTGATCTAGTTGGGGATGTCCCTGCCCACTGCAGGGGGGTTGGACTAGATGACCTCCAGAGGTCCCTTCCAACCCAAATGATTCTATGATTCATCTCACTTACCAAGCCAGCCAAAGTCAGCAGACGTATTCCTGTTAGTGCTAAACTGAGACAGAAGCAATAGATGCTGCCTCTCAGAAAGGCTTATCAGACAATGCTCAACAGCATGTTGACATAGCTACATGGTATTACAACTTCTTCTGGCCTACAACTGCTTAGCTCATTTCAAAGTCAAAAGAGCAGCCAATTCACAAACCCTGGCTGATATGCCTTCACTCTCAGACACTAGATTTGTGAAAGACTTTTAGCAAGCAAGGGGAACTGTAAGCTCTATTGTCCTTTGAACTTTCCAGGAATCTCCTCTTGATTAGCACCCCAATCCCTGCTGTTATAGTGAATGTGAAAATTGCCCGAGGTATCCATTTTCTCTCCCTTCACCCCCCTGACCGTTAATGTGTTCACTGGCAAACCTGGTGAGTGATAGCCCTTTCTATCGGCTGAGTTGTGTGGTCGCACGGGCAGGAGCAGGGGCCGACTAGCTGGTGGGGTGATCTCCGCCCCTGCCGGGCGGTGCCCGCCCAGCGGGGGGATGCGCGGGCTGTAGCGGAGCGGCAGCACCTGNACTCAGCCTCTGTGTTCAGTGATTTCTTTCCTTTTGTGAAAGGGGGAGGCTCTAAAGGGGCTTCCTTCCGAATTTGTCCTCCCAAACCAGGACACCTGCCCTGTGCCTCTCAAGTCCCCCTGCTAGCCATTTCAGACCATTTCAGAGACTCACAGGATATATCTGTAGATGTCTGCACCCACTTCAGATCCAGTGGCAGCTGTATTGGGGCTTAGTCTGCCTCTGCCCATCACTTGATCCCAGTGGCCTTAGCGGGGAATGACAACTTTCCAGAAGGATCAAGGGAGACAGTGTGTCATAAAGGTCTGCTAATTTTCAAAAGCAATGTAATTTCCATATTAAAAACTGTGCCTAAGGAAACTTAATGTTAAAAATGCTAATAGACAAATACAATCTGACAGGCACACTGAGTCAATATGTTGCTGCTCAAAATTAACCACAATTCTGGTCTGGTTGAGTAAATTCACATAATCAGCATGTAGAGCATAAATCAGGGAAGACCCCATGCCCTTCTTCTCTTTCTGTAATAAGGAACTCAACTGGGCTGTGGTCACTAGGAAAAACCTCTGTTCCAGGACTGTCCAGGTCATCCCTGGACATACAACCAGCATTCTCCCTGTGAGAATGTGCCCCAAACTTCTCATGATGGTCCAAAGCAATTTTAGAGTTCATGCTCAAGAAGTTTAATTGTGGCCTGATTGCTCATTTTGGATATACAGTGGCACTGGAAAAGGGGGGAGGTTTCACAGGTCTTCTGACTTCACTGCTTAAGTCCTTTGGGTTTTTGTGGTGGTACACAATATCTGGGTAGAAAATAGGTTATGAAACACCACAGAAAAAAGAACCCGAAAGGGCATGGGTATTCTGCTATGTAAGGAGTATTTCTAGTCATGCCTCCTATAGCTATGCTTTGAGGGCTGGACAGGGATTTTTCACTGGCAATTGTGAAGATTTCTGCATGTCCATGTCCTGGTTTTGGGACAATTAAGGGAAAACCCAAATAAGAAGCCTCCCCCCTCCCACAGAAAAATGGATAGAAATAGAACAAACCACACACACCCAAGACAGAAGTGATAAAGAATAACTTTTACAAAGAAGAAGGGTAAAATAACAGAAATTGGTAACTTCCC
>VWZO01020503.1:778-52428 GCA_013396975.1 Bucco capensis | reverse complement strand
CTTACTAGATTTCCTACTCTTTGGGATGCTCACAGCATGAGAATTGTCATTGCTGGTAAGAATTGCAGAGATATTATAGGTACAAGAATTCATTATAAGAGAAAGGAGGACGCCACCATTTATTACACAAAATAATTGAGGAACGGAGTTCAGAAATAAACCCATGTAAAGGGACACTGAAGACAAGTATTGTTTATATGCCAAAAAATGGGGTAAAAAGTATTAAAGCTTGCTTTAATTCAACAAGAACATGTCTCAAAAAAACCCAAAGTAGCAAGTTTTATAACTTGTGATCTGATAGTGACCACAACAGAGGTCTTCTGCAAATTTAAACTATGAAACACAGCAAAACCACCCAAACCCAAACCCTCTCACACCATAGGCCTCATTTTCTTACTCCGGTTCTTAGTTTACATAAAAAGAAAGCATGTTTGCCTGTTTCAAGCTGAGAACCAAATGGACCTGATGACACTGAAAGGAACTGAGTATTACGCTTAGAAGAAAATATTCTTGTTAATGCATACAGAGGAATATCAAGCACTGTTCTTCAAAGCACTGACAGTAAGCATGTATAGTCAGTATTTAATTCAAGTAACTGACATAGTACAGACCTACCCATCTGTATACTCGCATTTTTCACCAGTTTTTGCCTCATTATATAGGGTAGTTTGTTGCTCTCCATTCTGTTTTCTGCCGTGATTAGCATGTATTAGCTTTCTACTCAGTGCTTCTTCATCTCTGCAGGCTTTCTTTTTTTAATAAAATGAGAACTTTTTTCATCAAGGGAAAACTTTCATTCTTGTTGATGATTTCAAAAGTGTCTTAAAACCTCTCATTATATTTAGTAATTTTGTGTTATTCAGATTTGACATAATCAGCATTTTTCTAGAGGAGGCTTCTTTTTGCTTGTAAATATCACAGCTATTAAGCCCCTGGTTTCCCAGATGATTTTTCTTTATCATTGTCTGCACACATTTATTGTGCAGGCTCAAACTAGATTATTTTTTTTAAGATACTAACCAAAGCAAAGAGGTACCTTCAAAGTCTACAATTTGCATCATACAGATTAATCAAAGTTGCAGTTTTTCCTCCCAATCACACTAGCTGTCATTTGATGTCTTCAACAAAGAATTTTAAAGCCCCCCTTTTTTTTTTTTTTTTAAAGATTTTTAATTCTGCTTCAGCTTCTACACAAACTTGGTTTCTTTCAGACTGTTTGCTGAAAGGATCAATAGCCACGCCACTTTTCTTCAGTTCTGATAATTTTCATCATCTTAATATTTCAACGCAGGACCACCCCTATATGTCTAGGACTAGTATATGAGAATAAGTTGTTTCCCTTAGTTAACAATCCTATATGCATAATTTTAATGTCTGGGACATTGTGTTCTGTATTTGTACATGGACTATGTATTAATAATATCAGCATGTTAAGTATTTAAAGCTTTTTTTTAATTTACTCAGTCTTCTATACTGTTAAAAAATAATTCAGTAATCTTAAGTATTCCATAGTCCCTCAAAAAGAACAGTGCAGCAGCTTCTGCGGTTAGTGTAAAAGCAGAGTAACACTGGCACTAGTCATATTAGAACACAGAGCAGATGACCTCCAAAAATATTGTATTACACATTAATCTATTTAGAGGAAAAGAAGTCCACTTTTTGAAGTGCTTAGATGACTTCTCTTCATCTGGAAACAATCAAAGCCTGAAGTAAAGCTTCTCTGGTCATCCACACCACCTCCATGGAGCACCACTCCCAGCAATTACATTTAGTTTAGCTCCTAACTGTAACTCCATGGAACCAGCATTAAGTAGAGCACACACACAAATGCAGCTTCACATTGAACAGTCAGGGTGCAGGTGGCAATACAGAAAAGGAGTCAGTACTACTGCCACATTCCTATACAAGAACAACAAATATTATCTATGCCTGTCTAGAAAGTGGGAGATACACCAATGGTAAACTGCCTATAAAATCTACTCTCTCCCACAGCAATCTCATTAGCAAGCTTAGGAAGTGTGGATTAGATGAATGGACAGTGGGGTGGATTGAAAGCTGGCTGAAGAACAGAGCTCAGAGAGTTGTAATTAATGGTGCCGAGTCCAGTTGGAGGTGTGTAAGCAGTGGTGTGCCCCAGGGGTCAGTACTGGGTCCAGTCTTGTTCAATATATTCATCAATGACTTGGATAAAGTCACTCTGTAGAGTATCCCCTCAGCAAATTTACTGATGATACAAAACTGGGAGATGTGGCTGACACACCAGGAGGCTTTTCTGCCATTCAGCATGACCTGGACAGAAATAAACCTTACAAAATTCAACAAGGGCAAGTGTATGGTAATGCACTTGGGGAGGACCCCATGTGCCAGTACAGGTTAGGGGCAGATCTGCCAGAAAGCAGGTCAGTGGAAAAAGACCTGGGTGGAAACCTGGGTGGACAGCAGGATACCCATGAGCCAGTAATAATGTGCCTTTGTGGCCAAGAAGGCTAATGGCATCCTAGGGTACAACAAGAAGAGCGTGGCCAGCAGGTCGAGGGAGTTTATCCTTCCCCTCTACTCTACCCTCGTGAGGCCCCATCTGAGTACTGTGTTCAGCTCTGGTCTCTCCTGTTCAAGAAGGACAGAGAATTTCTGGAGAGGGTACAGAGAAGGGCTACTAAAATGATTAGGGAACTTGGAACACCTCTCTCATGTGGAAAGGCTGAGAGAGCTGGGGCTGTTTAGCCTGGAGAAAACAAGATTGAGGGGGGAATCTTATCAGTACTTGTAAATACTTAAAGCATGAGTGTCAGGAGAATGGGGCCAGTCTTTCTTCTGTGGTACCTAGCAACAGGACTAGGGAATGGGAAAAAAAAACCAATCACACAGGAAAGTTCCATCTAAACATAAGGAGGAAATTTTTTACTTTGAGGATGGCGGAACAGGCTGCCATGGGGAGTCTCTTATCTCTGGACATACTCAAAACCCAACTGAATGCCATCCTGTGCAACCTGCTCTAGGTTATCCTGCTCTTGCTGGGGGGTTGGACTAGATATCTCCAGATCTCCCCTTCCAACTCCTAATATTGTGTGATTCTGTGAATCCATCAAGAAAATGAGTTGCAGTGTCTCTTTGGTATTTATTTATATCAGAATTTAACACGCAAGTGTATAGAACAAGAATATGCTACTTAATACTTTAAAAGGGCTTATATATGTCATACATCCTCACACTGTGTGATCTTTTTCACTATACTGCAACCTGACAAAGGAAGTACACATTCCTTAACGCAGTGCCACTTGAAGAGTATCTAATCACAGATTCACAGCATCATCATATATTTTTTTTAACTTGCATAGACTGCAAGACCATAAGATCTAACTATAATAACAAAAAAGTTACATCAGTCAATGCAGTATTCAAGCAACTATTGCTCTTGTTTTACCTAGAAAAGTACTTACTTTGCCTGTAAAAGCATCTTTTTTCAGTATGTCTTAATAGCAATCAGGAAAACAATTTCACATAAGGCTTCAAGCAGAGGCACTTGCTGTGTACCTGGCAATAAGTGTTTCATGGATCTTGAAATGGCACATTTCTCCTTTAGAAGGCAGTCAGGAATCTTTTATAATTCATGATCCAGACACCAACTGAACTTATAATTTACCACACAAATCTTATATCAACAATATAACACTTTAAATAGTATCATCTATTTGTAAGTAATAAGCTGTTTGTCTTAGCTCTTCAAATCATCTATAAGAAGTAAAATATCTAAAGAACATCTTTTGCAGAAAAATTACAACTGCTGAGGCAAGTCCCTCTGTAGGCAATTAAAAAAATACCTACTATACATGAGACAAACCCAGGTTTAGAATGATGCTTCTCCCATTTGAAGAGTCAAGTAGAAAAAACACCTGTAAATTATTTAACTTTGGAGGGGAAAGAAGAGGTTTAATTTATTAAAGCTATTTCTAAGATAAATAGAGCTTTCCTAAGATAAATACAGCCCAAGCCAAAATCAAATACTCAACTCAGCTATCAGTTTTAAACACATCAATATTAAAACCCACCTATTCCCTTCTGATGCATAATTCCCTAAATAGCTAAAATTCTCAATCTAAAAAGTCACCTACAATGTGTATGTTTCCCTAAGCTGTGTAAGAAAACTAAATTCAATAAAAGTATTTTTTCCACAAGTCTAAATGACCAGCAGTAATATAGCTGCACTTTTTAAAAAGTCCAAGCCTTTTAAAAAGCAACCTGCTGGTCTTTAATGTAACCTTCAAAACACTGTAGCTTCGGTTTCATCGTGGCTAGGCTTCGCGAATGAAGCTCCAGGGAGGGCTCCACCCACGCTCCTCCTCAGTGCCTTTTCCAAGTGCACTGATAAAAAGAGGATAGCAGATAGCACCCTCGAGCCTGCACTAGGGATTTTTTTTAGGTGAGACACAGCATGCGCAGAGCTGAACCCACCCTTTAGTCCTAAGGTTCATCTGCCAGGGCCTAGCAAGCTTGGATGCTGGCAGCCAAGTCCTTAGGATGGAGGTTTAACCTCCTAGCTGGAAGGCCTTCCAGGGCTAAACGAGCTCCATCTGCCCAGGTTTGGAATCAGAGTTGTCCCTCTCATAGGATGACTGGCTGAAGGCTAATGAGCACATCCTACCTATCCAAGGATTATAGGAACATGGGTATCACTCCCCACACTTTCCTGTGGGCAATGAGTTTAATGCTCCCTCTGCTGTGGGCACAGTTATCGCACCAGGGGCCACAGGAGACCACAAGGGATTTTCAGACTGTGCCTGGGCTTCGGTTTGCAAGCAAGCAAAAGACAACTCTGGAAGAAACAACCTGTTTTCCCTTATCTCAATCAAACAGTCATATTAAGAGCTTATGCAGTACTACAACACAAACATTGGGTGACAGGATTATTACACTAGAAAACACATGAATATGCAGATAGTGTATGAAATAGTCCAAGCTTAGATGGCACAGGAATGCTTTAAAATAGATAAATGAATAGTTGAATGAATAAAGAGAAAGATCAGATACACACACTCCTGTATTGTGTCAAAGTCACTGGAACCTTAAAACCTCCAAAGAGACAGTTAACATTTTTAGTGGATAAAAGATCAGCGCTGCACCCCGTGTTGAGGGAACAAGCTGAGATAAGAAATTCAGAATGTGAAGAAAATGAGGTTTATTTATTCCTCTCCTAACACTAGAAGTCCAAGCTACTTCCTCAAAAATGAAAATTTTATTTCCCAAATGCCTCCTATCATCTGTCAAACACTTGTAGCTGCTCTTAAGAAGCTTCTTATGTTAGTATATACATCACATCTGCAACAGACCTTCTTGTTGTTGCATACAGATGGAACAAAACATTGTTTTGTAACATAGCAAAACACTGCACCAGATTTCAACTGCGTACAATCCAGAACTAGTTACTCTGAATAAAACACTCCTAACAAATCTGCTGCTAGTCAGTGCCCTATAAAAAGCACTGTTTCCTAAACATGACTCCATTTATGGGGTTCAACACTGTAGATACACCTTCCTTTCAAAAGTCAATATCAGTCCTCAAAACCGCAAGCTCCACCAAGTCTCTCTACTATGGGGTAAAATTACAAAAACGAACACATTGAGACAGATTACTGGAAAGGGCATGCAACTTCCTGTCCCCACAAGCTGGCCAAGTGTTTATTCTAAGCTACAGAGAGCAGCTTCTACTATGTGTAAACTGACAGTTTCTTAGGTGTGTAAACCATCTTCCTGATTTGAAGCTAATTAATAAAAGCAGATTCTTCAAGTCCAGAGTCAAAGGCCACAAAGCAGCAACAATACTTCTCCTTTACTAATTCCCAGTATCATGAGAGTGAATGTTAATTTTTCAGAGTAAATTACTTATTTTCTCTACTTTCTAGTTACAATTAGACCTCTCAATACCTTGGTAATTGTGAAAGTTATATTGGTCTCAATATATGCTCATACATTTGCAGCTAGGCACAGTCTGAAAATCCCTTGTGGTCTCGTGTGGCCCCTGGTGCCATAACTGTGCCCACAGCAGAGGGAGCATTAAACTCATTGCCCACGGGAAAGAGTGGGGAGTGATACCCATGTTCCTAGAATCCTTGGATGGGTAGGATGAGCTCATTAGCCTTCTGGCAGTCATCCTAGGAGAAGGACAACTCTGATTCCAAACCCGGGCAGATGGAGCTCATTTAGCTCTGTAAGGCCTTCCATCTAAGAGGTTAAACCTCCATCCTAAGGACTTGGCTGCCAGCGTCCAAGCTTGCTAGGCCCTGGCAGATGAACCTTAGGACTAAAGGGTGGGTTCAGCTCTGCACATGCTGTGTCTCACCTAAAAAAAATCCATTGTGCAGGCTCGAGGGTGCTATCTGCTATCCTCTTTTTATCAGCGCACTTGGAAAAGGTGCTGAGGAGGAGCGTGGATGGAGCCCTCCCTGGAGCTTCGTTCGCGAAGCCTAGCCAGGACATTTGCAGCGGAGCCAAGAGGCTTACAAAGCCCTTTACATTGCTCCAGCTGTAAGCTCTTGAGAAGAGCTGTAGGCAGCAGAGGGAAGGAAGGAAACTATTGACAAGCTGCAGTTAAGCAGAGAGGTTATCAGCTTTACCCAACACAAGACAAGAGTAAAAAAAACAACTGAAGCAAAATCCAGGAACAGTCCTCTAAAATGAGCCAAAGGAAAAACTTTAGGGGAAAACCTTTTTGTTGTTGTGGGGTTTTTGTTTGTTTGCTTTAAAAAAAACCAAACACATCAAGACTGTGCCCACTGCCTCTTGTATCTTCGAAGAGACTTATTTCTGAACTGTATTATGAACAGCTACCCGTTACAATAAAATTTTGAAGGCTGTATAACAAAATGGTAAAGCTTTATTAATTTAACACCATTATAAGCACATCAGAAGGGGATAAAAAAAAGATAAAGACAGTTGTGAGGGACAGAGGCCAATTTTTGGCTCGACCACAGTTGTAGAATGGCAGAAAACACCCAAAACCACAAACCATCAGATAAACAAGGACCCTTGCTGTGAACATTGTGATAAGGAAAGACCCCAAGCTGTGATCTTCGTAAACAACTCGGGCCTCCGGGCAAGGCCTTATCTCTGCAGGACACTGGCAGTGACCCAGCATGTTTTCCAAAGCATGGGCCCCAAACCTCTACGCATGCGCCCAGACCCCAGGTTTTGAGTGACAAGGGGCAGAAGACCCCTGAAGACCCCCAAGAGACTGTACTGGGCATGCACACCACTGCCTGGTGGTGGGTGGGGTAATTCATGGAACATGTGGGGTAATTCCCAGAATGTATGGGATAGCCCCATAGAAGAAGAAGCCTCGATTGGGGAATTCGCCATCTACCATCAACTGGCCAGCGACTGGCCAGCGACTGGCCAGCGACTGGCCAGCGACTGGCCAGCGACCTGCCAGCGACCTGCCAGCGACCTGCCAAACCAGCCGCGTTGCCATCGACCAGCCATTCACCTGCCTGCTGCCAGCAACCTGCCAGACACTGGCCAGCTACCCATCCACGAGGGATCCCCCTGCCAGACTGCTGGACTGTTCGTATAAGCTTGCTTGTTTGCCTGCATGTTTCTCTGCCTGCTTGCTTTCTTGCATTTTGACAGGTTTTTCTCTGCAGTTTCATCTCCACACCCCCCACCTCTACTGATGGTGGTAACTATCATCTCCTCTCCTTTTCCTTCTCTCCTTCCCTCTTTTACCCCTGCGTAGTTATTTTTGGGCAAATAAACTGTTCGGCACTTGACTCTGTTTTGAGTCTTAATTCTGTTACCGAGTAAACAAATGAACCCCCCAAACCGGTCCCTAACCGGCTTGCAACAGACAGTTCAGTTGTTGAAGAACTGGTTGACATTTAGAAGTTTTTTTTACTTTCTCATCAATTCACCCAAAGAGCCTAGGCAAAGAACTATGCTGTTTTATTTCCTGTAAAAATAGGGACTGGGCTTACAAAACAATTTACATTGCTCCAGCTGTAAGCTCTTGAGAAGAGCTGTAGGCAGCAGAGGGAAGGAAGGAAACTATTGACAAGCTGCAGTTAAGCAGAGAGGTTATCAGCTTTACCCAACACAAGACAAGAGCAAAAGAAACAACTGAAGCAAAATCACCTTCTGCGTTTGTACTGCTTCTATCATATTGCATGTACTGAAGAAAAACCCACAGCTCTACATAGTAAGACTATCCAATTTACCAGAAAACAGCTGTCATTATTTCTTCACTGAAAGTCTTTTTCTGTCTTCCTTCATGATTATCTGGTTTGTTGAACACTAGAAGTTGTTGTTCTGCATTTAATCATAAATTTGAGAAATACAGAGCTTGACTTAAGTTAATTTAAAAAAGAAACAAAAGCACACTGCTTGACCCATTGGGAAGTTTTAACTACATGATGGCATGTAATTTCTGAAACAAACTTATTTTCTCTTCTGAAATAGAAAATCAAGAGACTAACAGATAAATTATTTGACAGCCAGGCTAAAGTGACAGAAATTCCACAGCACGGGAAAGAAGCAAGAAAAACCCCTTAGAAATCTCTCCTGCAGGCTTCAGGATACAGAAGTTGTGGTGATTTCAGTGAGAAGGCAGGCAGTAAAACAGTCACCAGTGAAGAGGTGAAAGCCTAATAACTGATTTTACAGTTTACCAAAACTTGGGTGAGTGCTCTACGCTATGATTTACTGGACAGAGAGGGAGCTGAAACAACTTCACAGAATACAAAACATACAGTTTCTTGCACTAGGTAACTGCACAGACATTTATTTGAAAGCACAAGAGTATACTAAAAAAGGATAAGTACTTCATCACCTAAGACCCTTCTCAATCACTTTAACAGAATTTTAAAGAAATTATCTTCAATAAACTTTTTTCCAAAAAAAATTACTTTCCATTAATTTCAACATTTTACTTTGTAGTAAAACTCTGAGATAATACAGTAAACCAAAGTTACAGAAGAGGAGCACATCAGTCTGACTTTCTGTCCTGATTCAATTCCCTATAGAAAGTGTACAGGTCCAATATTTTTTCCTGCAACATCAGAAAATTCCTCCTCACGCTGTAATAGTTAGCGAGCTTTAACAAGAATTTATAAAATAGAATTTGAAGAACCCTAAAAGTTCACATTTGTGGGCAGAAAAAGAGGAGCTGGACGATCCTTTTCTGGTCTGATTTTAACTGATTTTACAGAATAACATGTTTATAAGTAGCTCTTTCCCTGCTCCATGATTAAAGCAGGAAAAAGATCTAGTCATTTCTAGGTCTAAGCTATATCAGTCTCGACAAGTTTAGTTTACTTACAATATCTTCACAACTCCAGGGGTTCTAGGGAAGTTTTAGAAGGTCATATACTCACAAAACAAATTACCTCAAAGCTCATGAGTTTTGTTGGAAAAAGTAGCGCATGGCTGAAACAACAAACATCCTCAGAAGTCTGAACTCTGCAGTGAAGCAGCACAGAGAATTTCATCAGTTCCTTCTATAGCTACTTGATACTTGGCAAGTGAAACCATGTTCTTTTTGCCTTCATTTAAGATTAGCACTGTATCACCTCCACAGTCTCACTATCTGCAGAACAGACCTGACAATGACAAGTGGGGAATCAACACTCCATACACACTTCTCCTAGTGCCCAAAACATTTTCTGTACCAACCACTGTCTTGTCAAAACTTCAGAAAAGAAATTGGTATTAAACAAGCAGCAGCAGATCTTCAGTTGTGCTAACACTTAATGGATCAAATAAATTTATATTTTGCGTGATTAAGTTGAAATGGTTGAAGCTACGAAAACTTACAAATGAAAATGAGCAGTTCTGTAAGGTTTCCTGCCCTCAGTCACAAGAACCTTGTTTCCTCTGAAAAGCAGTTCACAAGCAACAGTATCTCATGTTAGAAACACCTTCAGTGGCACAAAGGAAATGACAGATTTCCTTCTTTCAGGAAATTAATTCTACGCAGCATTTCTGTAACATACAATTTGCAAAGACTATTATTTCAAGCAAATGTCGGAAGCTCATCTGAGTTATAGAATCATAGAATAGTTTGGGTTGGAAGGGACCTCTGGAGCTCATCTAGTCCAACCTCCCCACAGTGGGCAGGGACATCCCCAACAAGATCAGGTTGCCCAGAGCCCTGGCAAGCCTCACCTGGAATGCCTCCAGGGATGGGAACTCAACCACCTCCCTGGGCAACCTGTGCCAGTGTTCCATCACCCTGGTGGTGAGGAACTTCTAATGTCCAGTCTAAATCTACTCATCTCCAATTTAAAACCATTGCCCCTTGTCCTTTCACAGGCCCTCTCCAGCCTTCTTTTAAGTTCCTTTTAGGTATTGCAAGGTCACTATTAGGTCCCCCCAAACTCTTCTCTTCTCCAGGCTGAACAATCCCAGCTCCCTCAGCCTGTCTTCACAGGAGAAGTNGGATTGTCCAGCCTGGAGAAGAGAAGACTTCGGGGGGACCTACTAGTGACTTTCCAGTACTTAAAGGGAACTTCCAAGAAGGCTGGAGAGGGCCTGTTTGCAAAGGCCTGCAGTGAAAGGACAAGGGGCAATGGTTTTAAATTGGACAAGAGTCGATTTAAACTGGACATTTCCATCCACCACAAGGGTGGTGGAACACTGGAACAGGTTGCCCAGGGAGGTGGTTGAGGCCCCATCCCTGGAGGTATTCAAGGCGAGGCTTGACAGGGCTCCGGGCAACCTGATCTAGTTGGGGATGTCCCTGTCCACTGCAGGGGGGTTGGACTAGATGAGCTCCAGAGGTCCCTTCCAACCCAAACCATTCTATGATTCTATGATCTACAGGTCATCCCTTGTCAGCACGTACATTAAACAAAATGCCTTTAGGTAACACACAAACACACTCTTTCGGAAGTGAGCCATTTATAAAAGCCTGCTAAAAAAGATGCAGAAGAGCAACTGGCAGCAATAAGGGACTAGTGACAGCAACAGGAATTTGGGTTTTATTTTTCAGGGCTAAATCACAAAATTATTTTCCTGGTGCAAAGGAATGGCAGTTTCTGACAATCAAATGAGCTAAATTCTAACTGTATTCGGTACTCGACTGTTTTCAAACCCAGCGCATGGCCCCCCCATAGGCCCAGAGCGTAAGACAATTTATAAAAGCAAGTCGATCGTGAAGTGGCTTAACCGCCCTGAGCTCAGACGAACAGGGTGACGGTGGAGTGCTGCCGCCCCGAAATAAAACCGAGCTCTCCCACACCGCCCAACGCAGACTGCGGCGGGCTGAGCTAGCGCCCAGACGTCCCGCAGCTCAGCAACAACCAGCCCCTCAGGTGGGCGCAAGGCCGAGTAGTTACCGGAGACCCCGGGAGGTTCCGGGAACCTCCTTTCCGTCCAACAGCCCGCGGGAAAGGGGCATGCGACGACGCTTGGTAACGCGACACCACCTCCTTCTGCCACCACTGGAAACCCGCGCAGCATCACGACAACCCTCCCGTGCCACAGCCGCACCGGATGCGGCGCTGCCCTGCACCCTAGACCCGACGCTGCGGCACGGGCGCGGACGCGGGCTCCAGCCCAGTGCCCTGTGCGCCCTTTGCCCTCTTGCCTGCAGAGAGGCGCTTCCCACGGGGCTCCCTCTCACCTCTCGCCGCAGCCAGGTCCCGCGGGAGCCGCAGAAGGGCGGACCAAGAGGTGCGTGGAGGGGGGCGGCGGCCAGGACCGATCTCCGCCACGGGCTCCGCCTGCCGTACGCAGCACCGACCAACCGACCAACCAACAAACCGCTCGCTCCCTCCCTCCCTCCCAAGGACGCGCGCGCTCACCCCACTCCCCCTGCGCGTCGCTGCTTGATCCGCTCATCCGTCGTGGACGCGCCCCGCCTCACCAGGCGGTGTCCTGCGGTGGAACTGGGCTCGGCTGCTGGGCGGTGTGTACGCCCCCCCGTGGCGTACGGCCGTTAGCGCGGCGGGAGAGGGGATGAAAACGCCGGGGTCAGTGATGGGGACTGGCGGTGTTTAAAGTCTTTGTCGGCGATAACAGTGGGATTGCGTGCACCTTCGGCGCTCAAGCTGAGTGGTGGTCTCGACACGCTGAACAGAAGGGATACCATCCAGAGGGGCCTGGACAGGCTTCAGAGGTGGGTCGGTGTGATCCTCATGAAGTTCAACAAGCTCAAGTGCAAGATGCACCTGGGTCAGGGCAATTCCAAGCACAAATACAGGCTGGTTGAGGAGTGGATCAAGAGCAGCCCCACAGAGAAGGACTTGGGGGTATTGGTGAATGAATATGAGTGAGCAATGTGTTTGCAGCCCAGAAAGCCAATCACATCCAGGGCTACATCAAGAGAAATGTGTCCAGCAGGTTGATTCTCCTCTACTTCATTCTTGTGTGACTCTACTGAAGTACTGTGTTCAGCTTTGAGCCCCCCAGCATAAGAAACACATGGTCCTGCTCAAGCAGGTCCAGAGGAGGGCCATGAAAATGATCAGGGGGCTACAGCATGTCTTGTTTGAAGACAAGCTGAGAAAGTTGGGGTTGTTCAGCCCGGGGAAAAGAAGGCTTCAGGGAGACCTTATAGCAGCCTTCCATTACTTAAAGGAGGCTTAGAGGAAAGATAAGGAGGGACTCTTTATCAGAGAGTGTAGTGATAGGATGAAAGGTAATGGTTTTGATGGTTGGACTTGATGATCTTAGAGGTCTCTTGCAACCATAACGATTCTGTGAGTCTGTGAAAGAGGCTAGATTTAGATTAGATATTAGCAAGTTCTTCACTGTGAGGATGGTGAGACACTGGAACAGGTAGTCCAGAGAAGTTGTGGACGCCCCAACGCTGGAAGTGTTCAAAGCCAGGTTGGATGGGGCTTTGAGCAACCTGGTCAAGTGAAAAGTGTCCCTGCCGATAAGTTTATTCTTTCTTATGAAGAACCCCCTTTCTTTTAAGTGTCACTATTCCTTCAAGTAGAAGCTGTGAACTGTGCAGAGTGCTGGAAAAGGTGCAGTCATAAATAGCACAACGACATTGTATTAATCATCAAGAGTGGTTTTAAGTAATAACTTATGCAGCCAAAAAGCAGTAACAATGGAAATAAAATATGCTAAATCAGCAAGAGGTGTGACCACTAGTTAACCTATCAACTGGAATCTTGCTTTGGATTATTTTTTTTCATCTCAAAATGTGTCCCTTCCTAGCAGTTTTGAACATATCCTTGGTAATACAAAATCACTGTGAGCAGCTCACATACATTGCCGTATTTAGAATAGATCCCATGTGTACTTGAGGTTTTCATCACCTGCCAGTTGACATCACTGAAAACAGTTGCAAAATGCTTAATAACTTCAGGAAATGCTGAGCATCTTCTTTTCGCTTACTTCAAGGGAACATACTGTCAGTACATTCCGAAAATGTCTGGCACCTTCAGCACTGACCTCTTAACTAATGAAGCAGAATAGCTGTCAAAGGATTAATGTTTCCAACTCTGAAAATAAGCCTTCTAACTCAATCCATTTTTCATAGAATTATCTGCTGTACCTGAATTATGTAATAGTGTCACTAGGAGACCATTATCTTGTGTGAATGGTCCACTCACCATCTTTTCATTCTGTTCTTTGAATCATCTGAAGTAATTAAAAGGCTGACCATTCTTTCCACAGCACTTTTTTCTTTTTAATACTTCTGTGGAAAGATATGTATGCATTCCCAACTGCAGAAGATTGCTTTTTCTTCTTGGCAATGAGGTATAAACTGGTGAAGAATACAGAGATCAATTTTGTTTTCATTATTAGACAAGAAGTTTCTTTGTACAAAGCTTTCTATGATTAGACAACACTTCTCCCCACAGCAGAGCCCTGGAGTTAAATAATTCACTCCAACAAGACACGTTGGCTTTCTCACTGTAGAACTTCACAAGGCTGGTTGCGGTCTAGTGAACGGACTGAGTGTAGCTTTGGAAAGTAGTCCTGCTCATGTGTGCAATTCATGACTCATTCATGTCTTGCCTTGTGACAGAGCAATTCTTTTACACCTATTTTCAAGGACATCATATTTTTTGCTTTCACACTTTGAGAGCTCCAGAAATACATGGGGGTCTTCAAGCTCTGAAGTTGCGTGCTTCTAAGCACTCATGGACAGTTCACAGCTGCAGATGTACCAGGCAATTGTAGGCAGCTGGGAGTTGGTTCATTTAGTTAGTATGCCAGGTGCTTCTCCCAGAGGCCACCAGTAAACTCCTGTTACTCTTAGAGTACTTTCCTGGCTTTATAGAGTTTTTGTATTCCTGTCTGTGATAGGAGGAAGAGGCTGGTAGCACACCAAAACACTAGTAGTTTATGGAGAAGCTCAGGCCTTTGCTCATATGGCTTAAACTGAATCACATAAATGCTGATATTTTCATAGGCTGCACAAAGCTGAATTATGTCACAGAACTTTTGTATTAAAGGTCTGCTTATAGGGAAAATGGGGGAATAATGAGTAGTGGGAGTTTGTACCTCACTCATTAGGACTGTCAGGGGAAAGAAATACTTAACTGTCATATGACTAGGGAAAATATTTGCCTGTGTTGTATGCATCCATGACTAGGTATAAAACAATGGGAAGCCCATGGGTAGCAGGGAAAGAAACACCTCTTTTTCCCATAGGAAGGTTACAGCTGCCAATCCCTGTTAATTTGGATGTCAGGAAAAGGGTGCGAAAACAGCTGTGTGAAAGGGAAGAAGATCTGTTCTGTCTTTGAAATGGGCTTTTCATTAGGACATATTTGCACCCTCTTTAAAATAGCAGGGATTCAGGTAACTCAAGGGTGGACCTGATAGTTGAGGTTTTCAGGGAGCAGCAAGAGCAGGATTTTTCCTTAAGGGGTAGTGAGCTGGGAACCATAGTGGATAACTTAACTGGCAGGGCAGGGACCTCACACCATCCAGGACTCACTGTCACAACACCTAAGCAGGACAGACCTAAAGGCAGAGGTCATATTGAACCGAGAGTCCAGATCATAAGGCAATACCAGGATGAAGAGACATGTCCAAGAAGAACACAGGAGCAAAATCCCACAGCCATAGTTAGGATCAGGTCCAGCAGCTACTAAGGCAGAGCTATAGCATTGAGACCAGGCTCAAGTCAAGCCAGGAAGTCATTCCAAAAGGTAAAGCCCAGATCAGGAACTGCTGACACAGACACAACCAAACTGGAAAGCAGTACTCTCTTCTAATACAGTTTGTATAAGGACTAAAGGCCCAGGGCCTTAAATGGAGGTCCTGGGCCCATGGGTGTTCATAGAAGCTGCAGCTGAGGCTGCTCAGACCCATTAAGGCTTATTAGTACACTCAAGATCCATAAAGAGTTCATTTCCTCAGTTACCTACGGCTGCTCCTTCCTGACTCAGCTCTTGCAAAGGGAAAGGTGAAATGATGAGGAGAAGAGCTATGTGCTGTATGTTAGACATGAGGCTCACCTTTATTGAAGGTGAACAACAGAAAGACAGAGCGCTTAATTTTGTGGGTTTGCATATCCTTATGGGCTATGATAAGGGTGGGTAGATGCTATAGGAATGCAAACAAGCTCCGTTCGGAGAAGAAGATAAGAAAGTTTGCATTGTTCTCAGATAATATACCTGCAGAGTCAGTAGAGGATTATTCATTCTAATCCTGCTAGGTGTTATCTTATTATCTAGTAGTAACACATACCACATGGGACTTTACTGATAAAGAAAAACAGAGAAAGACTCAAAGCAACAACAGAAACTGAAGTAAGAATTCTGCAGTCCTAGCAAGGGAGCCTTGTGCACCCCACCTCAACCTCCTCATTTGTTTAGGTTTTTTGTTTCTCTGAAGTGGATCAAATAGCTTCCTGCTATGTGTAAGCACAGATAGCTCTGAAAATTATAAAACGACAACAAAACAACAACAAAACCCCCACAGACACAACCCCCCCCCAACAACAACAAACAAATTAAAAAAAAGACCCAACAGAAATAAACTNGACCACAAGGGATTTTCAGACTGTGCCTACAAACTAGAAATATGGTATTAAAAAATTATACATCAGTTTTATGTTTTCAGGGAAGCTGCCCTTTAGTTGCTCTTCCTGGAAGTTTCAGGTTCCTAGATCTCTTGAAGGGAACTGAGGCTTTTGTTCTCAGCTTGAAAAAAAAGCACAAAACTTTTTTAATAAAATTAAAATTGAGCTCTTAGTTATAATTGGCAAAGCTTTGTTATAATTAAAAGGCAGCCAGGGCTGGGCAGAACAGCAAAGGAATTTTTAGCTGTATGTTCACCTAAAGTGGTTTTAGCCTCTTCTTACAGAAAGAAAACAGGTTTCGGAGATCCTCTGTTGCCATCTGTGGGAGAGCCATAGCACCTCTGCAGAGCAGCGAGCTCTGCAGACACTGAGCACACCTTGCCTCATTCTGTTGCTCTGTTTTGTTTTGGAGAAATTACCTGTGCTGTGACATTAGTAAAATTAAAATTTTATTTAAATCTAAAGAGGGTTATTATTTGGTTGTAAGTACATTGTTCATGACAGAAGTTGATGTTTAGTAATGGCCTTTTTATCATGGAGTTTGGTAATGCATGGCTATTTTAGAATAAAGTATTTCAAGTTTTAAAACTGCTGATATTACTAATAATAGTTTGAGTTTCTGATTTGAAGTCAGCATGGTTGTACTAATTAAAATTAAAAAAACATAAAATGATAGTATTTCTACTTTGATTCTAAAAGCTATGTGGCAGATATCTAATAATTTAATCAGTATTTCTAATTTACATTACAGTAATTCTCATTGTCATCAGTTTGTTCACTATTAAAAATGCTATCTTTATGAAATGTCCTTTGTCCACTGCAATCCATGATTTACATCAGTCATTCATGAAACTAATATAAAGAAATTTCAAACTTACTTTTGTACAGCTACATCACATTTTTATTTCGTAAAATGCTAGAGCTGCTCATTCTGTCATGGGCACTGGCACTCCAGAATGCATGTGTTCCTCCTTCCTTTAGATCTAAGCTTGTCTCTGTGAAATATGACAGTTCTACTCTTCTGCCTTGTATCTAGTTATATAGGACATGATGTTACAGGCTTTTAATTCAATTCAGGCATTTTTCAAGTACCAGAATATTTTTATTCTTTTGCATTCCCAGCATTCAAGTGTTCTTAGCCCTGATCTGGCTTGTCATTTTTGCAATTTTCAATATGCTTTTGTCTGACAAGTCCTCTTTAAATATCTGCTGTATCAGCTCCTCTGCTGTCTTAGAAAAGCTCCTTCTCCCTTTTCTTTTTAGCCTCCTACTTTCGTGTAGAGAACCTCACATTTCTCATGTACAGTGATCTGAGCTTGATGAGATTATATTTAGCTGTATCAGTAGAATTTTAATCCAATAATCCTGATGAAGGGAAGTTCTTGTCAGCAAGGGGAACTAATGTACCTGTCTCACCTGCCACTTAGCTGCATACCTTTGTAAACTGTATAGAATTTTCTTAGAACTCTTTGTGCTAGTAGTTAGTATTGTGAGAAAATGAGTAACAAAAGTGGTACTCTTGGGTAAAATAGGAAAAGGATAAACATATGAAAAGGATGTAAAACATTCACATCACATGGACTGTCAGCTCTCTCCTGGGTTGAAATAACCTTTGCCAATAGTGGATTTCCTAACTCTCCATTATAGGGCTCTCTGCCAATAACAGGTGTACCAGGCTTAAGTTGCACCATCAGACTAGCTCTTCCCCAGATTCGAAACATTTTTTTTCATTTTTGGAAGTTCAGATCAGCCAGAGTCTTGAAGGGGTGGGAAGGGAGCAAAGAGGAGAAAGTGAAAGGCACTGGTGCACTACTTAGCATACGTTTATATCTAGTTGACAGCAATATTGACCACAACCTATTCAGGCTAAGAACATACAGTTATTAATGAATCCAGATCTGATCTTTACAGTTGAAGAGTATAGAATCTTAGAAACATTTTGGTTGGAAGCAACTTTTAAGATTGCCAAGTCTAACCATTAACCCAGCAGTGCCAAGTCACCAGTAAACAATGTCCCTAAGCACCACATCTACCCACCTTTTAAATAGCTCTAGGATGATGGCTCCATCACTTGCCTGTGCAGCCTGTTCCAGTCTTTTACAATCCTTTCTGTGAATAAAGTTCTCCTAGTTTCCAAACTAAACCTCCCCTGGTGCAACTTCAGGCCATTTTCTCTTGTCCTATCACTTGTTACTTGGGAAAAGAGACCAACGCCCACCTTGCTGGAACCTCCTTTTGAGGTGGTTTCGATAACCAATGAAGTCTCCCCTGAGGTTCTTTACTCCAGACTAAACAATCCAATTCCTTCAGTGACTTGTCGTTAGACCCCCTAGACCCTTCACCAGCTTTGTTGCCCTTCTTTGGACACCCTCCAGCAACTCAATGTCTTTGTTGTAGCAAAGGCCCCAAAACTGAGCGCAGTATTTGAGGTGTGTCCCCTTGTGAGTACAAAGGGACAATCACTTTCCTAGTCCTGCTGGCCATGCTGTTTCTAATACAAGCCAGGATGCTATCAGCCTTCTTGGTCACCTGGACACACTGCCACCTTTATTCAACCAGCTGTTGACTAGCACTCCCAGGTTCTTTTCCTCCAGGCAGCTTTCCAGACACCCTTGCCCAACACTGTAGTGTTGCATGGGGTTGTTGTAACCCAAGTGCAGGACCGGGCACTTGGCCTTGTTGAACCTCATACAACTGTCCTCAGCCCATCGATCTAGCCTGTCCAGGTGCCTCTGCAGAGCCTTCTTACTGTCAAGAAGTTCAACACTCCTGCCCAACTTGGTGTTATCTGCAAACTTACTGAGGGTGCACTTGATCCTCTCATCCACATCACTAACAAAGATGCTAAAGAGAACTGGTCCCATACTAAGCCCTGGGGAACATCACTTGTGACCAGCTGCCAACTGGATTTAACTTCATTCACCACCACTCTTTGGAGTCAGCCATCCAGCTGTTTTTTTATCCAGCAAAGCATATGCCTATCGAAGCCATGAGCAGCTGGTTTCTCCAGGAGAATTCTGTGGGAAACAGTATCAAAAGCTTTACTGAAGTCTAGGTAAACAACAGTCTGGGGGAGAAGGTGCAAGGTTATGCTTTCACAATAATCCCTCTATTGACATCCTACTTACTACCCCAAAAATATCATGGAAGCACCCACAAAGTGGACATCAATAGCTAACCAAACTATGGATTTATTGCAAACAAAATTAATTAGCACTCTTTTTGACAATTTATATTAAAAGTTTGTATGTCGGGTAGAGATATACAACAGCACAACTAATTCTCAAGCAACAAACAGTCTTATTCCTGATAAGATAAACCATAACTATTCATGCACTCATAACAATAAAGGGGAAAACTCTCCCTCCAAGGTTACCCAGGTTGCTCACTGTATAGCGTGGTGAGGGCTCACTCAATCTGCAGAAGTATCCACTGGGAGGCATCCCGTCCTGGGAAGAGAATCCCAACTGCAA
This sequence comes from Bucco capensis, assembly GCA_013396975.1. Taxonomy (NCBI): domain Eukaryota; kingdom Metazoa; phylum Chordata; class Aves; order Piciformes; family Bucconidae; genus Bucco; species Bucco capensis. The sequence goes on along the minus strand of VWZO01020503.1, from coordinate 32,973 downwards.
TCCGCTCTGTTGCTTGTGTCACAAAGGTCAGCTCACACTGACATTGCTGGCCAGTCTGCCTTTATACCCTAGGCTGAGGTTAACCTATGGACAACAACAACAAGAAATCCAGATAAGAAGATACTGCTTACTGCAGAATGCTGAGCTACACCTGAAAACCCATCTCAGGTGTCAGTAGGTGCCAAGCTGCCTCCTCCAGGCTTTGGCCCCTTTGTTTCAGGGCTATGCCTGGCCATTGTGCTCTTTATGTTGCTGTAGGGGCAGCTGTATCTGCCATAACTACTTGCTATGGAGGAAGTGACCCTTCATAACTGTCCTCCTTTCTGGTCCCTTGTCAAGTCAGTGGGCAATATCTGCTGGTCCCTTCATAAGAGGCTTATCAAGACTCTCAGTATCCTTTTATGGTTCTTTTTGTTCCCTTGGGTGATCCTTTTTTCCTTTATTTCAATAGCTGCCTACTGTATTGGATGCAATACCATTCTATAGCCTAAATCTGGGCAAAAGCAAGTGCTTTTAACTCAGAGGGAGTACAGGCCCTCCCTTCTCTCAGACCTATTATCAGTTGCTTCCTAAGCAAGCCCATTCAGCAAGACCATGACAGCTATGAATACAGTCCCTTGGTGACTAGCTTTTGAGATCAATGCTATATTTGAAGCAGGAACCTTAGCAGACTGCAAATTATAGCTTGTGTCTTGCCATAAGCGTCCCTTCTGACCCTTGATTGCTAGCTTGATTCATATTCTTACTCTATGTAGTTTTTTTATATTTTTATTGTGTGTCCCTAACGCATAATCCCCAAAGCATTCTATTTCCTATCTTCATCTTAATCTTAAGAAGGATTGACTGTACCTCAATTCCTTCATTTTCTTGGTAGATACCTAAGTTCATTGAGCTTGAAATTCTTGGTCTCTAGCACATCATTACCAAACCCAAAACTTATATATTCACTGGTTAGGATGATTATCTAGTCAACACTTGGGAGATTCTGTCAAGAAAAGTATACTGTCACATTTGATTTTTCTCTCACAGTAAAGCATTCATTAATTCAGTACAAAGCACAGGCATCTCTCAGAGTGTCATTAGGATTTTTATTTAGCAGTAGAGCAGTTAAATGAAGGTTCCACCCACCTCTGCTAAAGTGTGTCGTGATTATGTAGTCTCCAGCCCATCAGAAGCTTATGAAACACTTTCTAATCAGGGAAAGGCAACTCAGGCAATTTTCTCTATTTTAGCTGTTGTACCATGCAGCTCCTGTGTTTTCTGACACTATTTCTGTCATAAGAAAGTCTGATGCGTAGAAAACGATGTGAAAGCAACTCATCCCATGTGTTTTTAAGTCCTTTCCATGTTACACAATGCTACTTTTCATTCTTCACAGTGTTTTTGTTAACTACTTAACATGTAAAAGGCTAGTATCTCACATCTGGATCTTGACAGGCTGATCTTGGTAATCTGAGAGAGCTATGCCCTTTGTTTTGATATATGTTTAATAGCTATAAACATCACAAATGAAATATAATGTGTATATTCATCATTATCCCAACTATAGGAAACATCTTATCATTCCTGTCTGCTGTAACCTTGCTATCTACAAATTTAGTTGGAAGTTGCCTACTTGGCTTTGTGTTGCTGTCTCACAAAATATCTGAACAGTCTTTTCCTTTTAGATTTTATCTGTGTGAGTAGAGTTGTCACGACACTTGTCCATGAACCACAGCCCAGGAGTCCTGAGCTCTTTATTTATTTGCAGAAGAGCATATACAAGGATGAGGGAAATTCTAGAGGCTTGCAAAATGGAAGTCACAGTGGCCATCTTTGGAAGGATGGAAGGGGAGAAGAAGACAACCAAGTGAATTATACTTAGCCCACTTTTGTTTCCTAGAAATAGACAACAATAAATAATCTGTGTGTAAGCACTAGAAGGTAATAAAGTAATAAGTGCAAGCTAGCATTAATATGTCAGACTAAATCATGTCAAATTACCTTAATTTCCTCTACCTGAGGAACTTTCTGAATAGGAGGAGGCCAATGTGATGTCTTGAGTATAGTAAAACCTTNTTTACTGTGGGCAATGAGTTTAATGCTCCCTCTGCTGTTGGCACAGTTATCGCACCAGGGACCACAGAAGACCCCAAGTGATTTTCAGACTGTGCCTGACTAAGTATGAAGCTGTAGTCTAAATACAACATCTGTAAGGTGGGGATACAATCTACTTTTAATCATCTAGTTTGAAAACCAGAAGTGTTGTCAGTGGCTCCTGTGGGTTTTTATAAAAGGGTTAGAGGTAATGTGATAGTCTCCTGATTTCCATGTTCTCTACTGAAATGAATGTGAAAGCTTTCTGGTGGTTATATTTATGCTGGCTTTGATTTTCCTCTATCATTAAATTTAAATGATGGAAAGGAGTAACTCAAACTGAAAAGAAGTTAGTCTTACACAAGCAGCAGACAGGGCAAGTGTTGCTGTGAAAAAAACCAGACTTTTGAACAAATAAGGGTCTAGTAATAGGCCATATATCTAAATTGTCGTTTAGCTTGAATAGAGATTCTGTCCAAAACTGTAACACAGTAGCACTCATAGTAAAATCATCTAAATAGTAGATTAAAGCAAAAAACCTTTTGAAAGTTTCCAGTAGTATACAGAAGTCGAACGCAGCTGGTACGTGTTCTTGCTACTAATGTTGTCCATAAAGTTTATTGACAGGACAAAAAATTCCTTCCTCCTGGAAGGAATTCCTACATTACAAATGGTATTTCAATATCCATAACTAAATATGATAACTAATTTGGGGGGAAGAATGTCATGACAAATTTCATTCTGTGAATGGACAGAAAGAACCTTAAAATACTTGTAAGCACTCAGATCTCATCTGATTATTATTTTCCAGTCCTAATACATCAGCACACTGTTAGATTAAAACTGATGTTTATACCTTTTTTTCTAATTTTACTTTTCATCGTGTTTTTTCTGAAGCATGAACAGTATCTTTTCATAGCGGGTAGACCAGACCATGAACTCTAAATAGTACAGTGATTTGGTACACTGTCTGAAATACTACAGTTTGGACACTTTTTGACTCTGCATAAGAACAGTTTTGAAACAAATTTCATATTTCCTACAATGTGAACTCATGGCTTTTAAAAGTAATATGCACTGTGTTCCACTACAGAATGCATTTGCATGCTAAAAGCAATACAGAAATAATAAAATGTCTTTATTAAGTAAAGTATCCTCTTTTTTCACAGATGGAAATACCAAAGTAGAAAGTCAAAGGATTTGACCCAAGTTACAGAGGATGAGCATACCAGGATTTATGACTTTGTTTCTAAAACATAGGAAAACTTTGCCCTGGAAAGACTATTGTGTTTGTGAGTGATGCATTGGGGCATCTTCAGCAGGGGCTTCTTTCTTCAGCAGAAGACTTAGGTAAGCTACTCTTCCCAGGGAGCTCAAAATCTTTATTACAACTGATCTTACTATACTTTCAGTACAGTTCACTGCTGCTTGTGTGCTGAAGGGTCCTTTTGCTAGTGTCAATTGATGAATGTAGGATCAGTCTATAAAGCAGCAGGTGTCTGCTATAAACACTCTCACTCATCCTCTGTTCCTGATGATGCATAAATCACTAGCTCCATCTGCCTGCTATGTTTTTCAGCATCTTGGGCTTTATGATTCACTAGGAGGTGGCAGGAAAACTCATCCTAAACTGCAAGGGTTTTGCCAAAAAGCACAAGATGGTGAACATAAACCTCAGGAAAACCTATGTCTCAGCATTTTGCTGATCATTTCAGGAAGAAATATCTCCTTTTATTTTGTGCTCTTACTAAGGTAGAGAACAGGCTATTTGAAACCCTNGCTTCAGTTTACAATGCGCAGCTGCGACCTTTCAGTTTCTATCGGCAGATTCTGCAAATTCCTTCATGGGCGAAAGGAGGAGGGGAGCATAGGAAGTTTAGCCACTGGATCTTTTCTTAAAGGGATATTATCCAAAATTCAAAAGTTCAAAAGGGAATATGACGTACAATAAATCCTTAGTGTTTTAAATTACTCCATGACAGGTATCAAGCAGAAAATCCACATTCCTAGTTTTTCTGTACTTTAAAGTGAGAGGGAGTGATGACAAGTGCATATCCTGATAGATTTCACCATCATTCTGTTTGGCCTGCAGTGCTCCACTCCTGACAGTGGAGCTTGAAAAACAGAAGAATTTATATTAAGCTTGCCTGCTTTTCTAGTATTTTTCTAACTTGATGTAGAAAAGTATATAAAGTTGGCATAAAGCATAATCGCTTAATAAATTAATCCGTTCACAGCAGTACATAATTGTTAAAAGAGGGAGTTCAGAAACTGCAGGTTGATGACAGATGGGATTGATTGAATAAGTTATTTGATGGATGGGAGTTATCAGGATGGTTATTGTCAATGGTAAAAATGGGAATAGTTATTTTGATGGTTGTTGTAATTGTGTTATTAATATTGCCATGTATTAAGCTTGCCTGCTTAATATAAATAACATGATGTCAGAAAAAAAGAATGCACAGCTTCTGACTCTGTTGCTGCAATAGGAAGCTATTTTCATGATGCTTGTTATGTATTCTGGACTTTGGCTTCGATTTCTGCAATCATGTCTAGAATAAATGACAATAAATGCAGATTGTGCTACATGTTGAATTTTGTTTAAGGAAATTTTTACTTGGAGGAGGGGTGCAAAACACCAGGTGAAGGAAGTCTCAGCTGCAGAGAGAGAGCAATATGGGATGACGCAGTTTGAAAAAGTTACAGGAAAAAAATAGGGTAAACAGAAACCCTTAGGGTTTGGGAGGAGAACAGCTTAGCAAGAGAGTGTCCTTCTCTTAGATGGAAGGCCTTATAGGGCTAAACGAGCTCCATCTGCCCGAGTTTGGAATCAGAGTTGTCCCTCTCCTAGGATGACTGCCAGAAGGCTAATGAGCACATCCAGCCCATCCAAGGATTCTAGGAACATGGGTATCACTCCCCACACTTTCCCATGGGCAATGAGTTTAATGCTCCCTCTGCTGTGGGCACAGTTATGGCACCAGGGGCCACAGGAGACCACAAGGGATTTTCAGACTGTGCCTGGCTACAGATGTTATTTAAGTCCTTATTCACCAGTAATAGTTGAAGGAGCTGTAGGTAAGGCACTAATGTTTAAACTCCAGCCGTTGATGCAGATATTCTCTGCATGTGTTTTGAAGTCACTCATCAGTCAGTTTTTTAGCTTTCTACGTGCAAATTGGATACAACAACCTCAAGAGATAAAGATCTATTCTTTAGATGACTTTATCTTTATTAGGCACTCAGATACAATAGTGAAGAATTAGAATGGTGGCTAAGAAGATGAACTGGAAGTATGAACTCTTTATCTAAGTACATCCTTTTAGCTAAAATTTGATATAACTCCTGAGACCTTGTCTTCTACCAAATGCTACATCTCAGGTTTGATAACAATAACCAATTGTTGTTAAAATGATAGATTATATGGCTTTGGGGTTTTTTTGTTTGGGGTTTTTTTTTTTTACTTTAAGGTGTTCAGCCTTATAACTCTTATAACTCTGCTGGTACAAATCTAAAAGTGCAAAATAGATTTAGGCCTACTATCTTATAAACTACTATGTGCAGGAGTAAACTGTAGAAGTAGGACAGATTTTAATTTTTTGTAACATATTCCTACTGTATTAGGTGAATTTAAATTTGTGTTTAAATAATTTATTCTGACTTAACTACTAAAACCATTAAATTAATGTTCTAAGTGGAGTCCTTGCACCTCCACTCACAAAAGCAGGAATGGTAGGACCATAGAACACATCTGGGTTTGAAGATGTGAAACTCTGCAAGGTAAGAACAGCTCTCCATCACGTTGCAAGTCTTTTGTCTGTAATTTCCATTTTGTTGTTGAAATTGCTATTTCAGAATTTGGAAACTTCACAGAATCACAGAATAGCCCAGGTTGGAAGGATTTTCTGAGCCACTGGGAACAGCAACTAGTTATCAGGTACTTGTGCCAAAGTTGTTTCTTTCTGTGTTGCCCCATGTCCTGGGCTGCATCAAGAGAAGAGTGGCCAGCAGGTCGAGGGAGGTGATTCTCCCCCTCTACTCCCCTCTTGTGAGATCCCACCTGGAGTACTGCATCCAGTTCTGGAGCCCCCAGTACAAGAAGGATATGGATGTGCTGGAACGTGTCCAGAGAAGGGCCAAGAGGATGATCAGAGGGCTGAAGCACCTCTCCTGTTAGGACAGGCTGAGCGAGTCGGGATTATTCAGTCTGGAGAAGACAACGCTTCAAGGAGACCTTATTGTGGCCTTCCAATATCTGCAGGGAGCCTACAAAAGGGCTGGTGAAGGACTTTTTAGGATGTTAGGCATCAATAGGACTGGGGGAATGCATACCAGCTTGAGGAGGGTAGGTTTAGGTTGGATGTCAGGAAGAAGTTCTTCAACATGGGGGTGGTGAGACACTGGTTGCCCACAGAGGTGTTGGAAGCCCCATCCCTAGGAGTTTTTAAGGCCAGGCTGGTTAGGGCTCTGAGCAACCTGATCTAGTGGGAGGTGTCCCTGGCCATGGCAGGAACTAGATGACCTTTAAGGTGCCTTCCAACCCTGACAATTCTATAATTCTTTGATTTTTATGATAGATACAGTGTTTTTCAACTACAGAAATATGTAGTCAAATACTTTTTATCAGGTTCTAGATCTTGCACCTTTCTTATACACTGTCCTATTCTGCAAGTCAACCAGTTAGAACTGATAGGATAACTCAGCAAGTAGAGTGTTGTCCCCCGTTCTCCTACCAGCTTCTGTGTGTTCCACAAATTGTAGTTTAGCTGTGAAACCCTGCAGTGGAACATAATGCTTCTGTCTGTGATTTCTTAATAAAAGCAGAATTTAAAATGGAGATTCAAGAACATTTTTCCCCTGTCTTCATGAAGGTAGTAGGAGAGGATTGAATGCAGTGGGGTTTTGCATGAATTTATGGATTCTTTTCAAAATCAATGCCACTGGAACAGAGGGGAAATCACCTGAATACCAGCTCTCATATTTGTCTTGTTCTTCTCATGAGGCAAATTAGATAAGGGTAAGGAAGCACTAGTTCATCTCTAGAGACGGATAGGTTTTATTTATGCTGTTTGGCTTCTGAGTGAACCTTAAGGTGTATCTTTTGTGCCAGCTTAGAATTTGTGTATTGGCAGAATTCCAGGTATGCCATAGTATTTCCCTGTATTAGTAACTTCTGAATAGATAGATATTCAACCATCTGTCATGGGCCTTTTTTACAAGGTGGCCAAGTCACTCTTTTGGCTCTAGGATGGTAAAAGGCCCTGAATAATTTTACTGCTGCTTTTACTGTGATTGTTCTCAGCCATCTGCAGTCCCTGGAGCATCTCAGATATACCCAGAGCTTCTAAACCTATTTTCCATCTGTTGTCTTCTCACCTACAGCAGCACTGAAATACCCCAGAAGATTTTGCTGCTATCACTGACAGCAAGAGAAACATTTGGAGCCTTCTGCTGTGTGTTGATGCTGCTGGGAGCTGGCAGGCAGACAGCAGCAGTTAATAGTGGGAAAATCATGGATTGACATGGAGCAGGCAGCCATGTGAGAATTGAGAGACAGAAAGGAGAATGCAGAAATGTCTGACTTCATGGGAAGAGTTGCTGAGTTTGGAGAATTGGCTTGAAGGAGGAGAGCAAAAACAAAGAACCCTGGTTTCACACAGCTGTGAAATGTTAGAAGTATAGAAGATAGCTTAAAGCCACAGGATAGTTTCTTCAAGGTTACATGCTGTGCAGCTAGCCTGAAATACAATGGAGTAGTTAGAAGATTTGTGTTAGCTTAGCTGAGCTTGCGGAATTGTAACGGGACAGCGTGAATAGTGGCAATGTGCTTCTCCTGTACTCCCTTTTGCAGGTGCTTGATAGCATTGTAGTGCTTGGGGGGAGGAGGGTATAAAAAGGCTGTGTCAGAAATAATCTTGGCTCTCTTTGCACCTCGCATCGTTGGTGTCCTGGGAGTCCATTATTGGCTGTGCTGTCACAATTAATGGCTTTAGTGCCCTGCAGATTAGGGTTAGAATCAGAGTTAGACCATGGTCAAAGCCATATACTTGTCCTGGGAAATGAGAAGGTCACATACAACCTTAAGGGTGCTACCAGGACCTGAGAAAAGAAAGTTCAGAGTTATTAATATGATTCCCCTCACCACATGTAGCTGGACAGAGGGCAGAGCATTGATTCCATTTTGATCTACTTGCTGGTCTGACCCAGCAAATAAAAAGCAACCTATTTACTACTGTGCAACCTGGGAATAGTGGAGGAAGGGCAAAAGTGGATTTGCTGTTTCTTCTGGACACTACTGTCTGCAAGATGGCCAATTGTCTCCTTTGTTGCTCAGAACTGAAGCTGTGAGCACAGCCATGCTCTCTACAATGTGCAGGGGGAGTAGGGAATTGAGGGAGCTAGTTGCTTGTGCTGGGGGGTATGGAATAAGGTTGGAGACAGGAAGAAGCTTAGGAGAGGGAAGTTAGAAGTTAGCAGAGGGAGTGACTTGGGAATAATACCCAAATAAAAAAATTGTACTTATGGATTCAGTAATCTGTCCTCAGGCATGGGACACAGTCTCAGAATTTAAAAATCTTTCAGCTCTGGGTGCACTTTGGTAGTTTGTGGTTTCCATACAGGCACTCTTTTCCTCAGTGCTTCACCTTGTGAGATCTGAACCAGCCATGTGGTGGGACACTGGAGGATGTCGTCATACCTCCTTCTCACACCTGCTTCTCTGTCACAACTAGAGTCATGTATCCAAGTTTCATAAAGAAATTCTTGATGATGCACAGAAAGCAGCATCAGAGTTCTCATTCCTATTTTCTGCCTGGTACTAAGATACATCAGTAAACAGCCAGACAGTTATTTCCTAATGTTACTTTTCCACATAAATGAATGAAGAGTTGGGGTATTATGTGATTTTGTTGAAGTGATGGGATGTCATCAGGAATCATATCTCTGCAAAGGAGAGAGATGTTTCATAAGCAAGTCCAAGAGGCTGATAAAGTTTAAACAATTCCAACAGTACTTAAAAGATCGGCAAGGGAAATTTCCAAGAACAAGAACAAGGGAAAACATAGTTTTGGTCCATGTTAAAGTAAGTTCTCTAATGCCTTTCTCCTTTAAAGATGGAAGTTGATATTTGGAGGGAAAGTGCCCTCACATCAGAAATTTACTGTTTTCTTGTCACCTAAAAAGAGACCATTTTTGAAAAGGTTATAAATCCCTATGGTAGCTCAGTTAATGTGTATTCCATAGAGACTTGTCCGAGTCCATTTTCTCAGGAAATCTGATCCGTGGTAAGCACATATGTTCCCCTGCTGAGACATAGGGACTAAGAGCCCTGCATCAGCTGCTTCTGGCTGACGCAAACTTTACAGTACTTGACAAAACCTCACGAGGATTTTCAGTGCTCCTTCTCCTGCACCAATACTAGCAGAAATGGGACAGGAACTGGAGTAAAGCAAAGAGTGCTAGGGAGGTGACAGCGAGTGGTGAGAATGCATAAACAAGGTGCCTAGAAAGAAGGCTGGAGTGGGGAGTTTTTGGGACAGGACAAGCACAAGCACTGGGACTTGTATAATGCTTGATAAGAAATTTGACTGGTTTAGGTACTCGATGAAAAGAGTATCAAATGCATGAAAAATTAGATTTTCCTAGAGAAAAGAAACCAAGTTGTCACACTATGAAAGATCAATGATCACTTTCCAAATGAAAGCAAAACTCACAGTAATTGGCTAGTAATGAAAATGAGATAGTGGAGACAAGAAACAGAAGAGGGAGTAGCAAGAAACTAGAGATGCCAAGGTGTTGCTCATAACATTTGTATACTCAGGGGGCAGAGGAAGGGGAATAAGAAAGTAATTTTAAAAATGAGACTGATGATGGATAAATAAAATAAACATGAAGATGGTAAGAGCTGTCATGAAGCTTTACAGACCAGCTTTAAAACCAGAAACAGCAAGTTGCTACTCATCTAGAAGACTGTACCACTGACCATATGTTCTCCTTTATTAATTACTATGAAGCTCTTTTATCTTTGGAGGAAAAGCTTTATAATGGCAATTATAATGCTACAATCCTATATTAATCTCTGGATGTCCGGTATAGATTGGACTAGAATTTTTGTGTGTTATCCAGTTTAATAAAGAGCAATGTAGTGTTCTCAGCAGATCCCTGAATGACCTTTCTAGGATTTAACAAATAACAAATCCAGGTCAGTTATGCTTAAGGTCCACCATCTTCTGTTAATATTTTCTTCTAGACTAGAATCCAAAGACGAAGTTACTCAAGAAAAGAATGTTATATCTGTTTAATATTCCTAGTCCTGCCCTCTCTAGCCTCCCATCCTGTAATCAATNACCACAAGGGATTTTCAGACTGTGCCTGATTTCAGAGTGTAGAAGTATATGAAAATGCTTTTCATTTTATTTGTGGGTTTTGTTTTTTTAAATGCTCATGTTTTGGGGTTTGTTATGACCTTATGCTTTCACTTGGCACTAAGTATTTTTTATAAATTGTAGCATCTACTGTGGACCTAACATTGTATAAACCAATTTAAATCATCAGAATCTACTGGATGATGATGCTGTGCAGCTCTCTAAATAGAGAGGGTGCTTTTGGTCTCTTTTCAAATCTACATATCACTTATATACCTGCATAGGTTTCCAAGGAGTAGGGAAAAGGTAATAGATTAGCAGCAGTTGTCTGCAAGGAGTAGTCAGTAAAGAAAGGCCACATCTCTCAAAATGACACCTCCATAGAACACGAGTATGGGTGGGTGATGACCAGACCAATAAACAAACATCACACTGGTGGATACCTGCTACCCTGCTGACTCAGGTAAAGAGTAATATCATGTATGTTCATTCATGTCTAGATACACAACTAAAATTTAGATTCACAAGAGAGTATAATACATGTACAGAAAATCAATAAAAGACTTAATTATGGTCTACAAATGTGTCTCTCTCAGTAACTTTTAACTCTTTTCTGAATTTTTGGTGTTTCCTTAGACAGGCCAAGGATTTAAATATGGGAAGTCAAATTAGAAGACACTTGAAACTGTAGTCTAACCAAAGGACCTGTACTTCCCATTCGTTTCATTGCCTTGCATTTGAGAGTCTTAATTTGGGAGGCAAGTTATCACCTCCCATTCTGTGACTGTAATGCAGAGTCCTGCAGTCAGCAAATGTGTCTCTGAACTGTGCCACAGGAACCTGCATTTCCCTAAAGCACAACAAGAGAAGCAAGTCCCTCAGCTGATGCTCTGTCCTCTGTGTGATGAGGAAACAGACTGACTACACTACACACTGAAGGAGGCCAGAGAATGATTAGAGATGTAACAAAGATATTTGAAACCTTGTAAAGAGAAAGGCACATTTGGGTCATAACTACTGGAGAGGGAAATATTCATGGAAACTAAAAAGCTGTCAGGCAGTGGGACACTGATTCTGTCAAGGAAAACCAAAATACAGGAATGTCTGCAATTTGCAGCAGCGAAGTAGCAGTGCTTGAAAGTTTGGATAGTCAGACCATCTACTGGAGTAAGTTCATGCTAATAATTTGACTCTTTCAGCTCATTAAGAAGCAAAACACAAGGCAAAGAACAGCCAAGATGTTGAATAAGACTTCTTATTACTCCAATCAGTTCAAGCAGGGTAAGGAGCTGGAACATATTCTAGAAGAGTGACAAAGAAAAAAGAATGAGCATGAGACCAGATGAGCTAGGCTCTTGCATCCCTTATAATTGCAATATATATATTTACACAAAGAAAAATAAATGTGGGAAATAGACTGGGATGGTCTGAGATGATTCTGTATTCTCAGGTGGGCAAGAGTTGCTGTCAGCAATTGCTATGTGTTGAGAGGGCCTCGATGCAGTGTTACATATTGCAGATGGCCAGAGGGCATGAAAATTGCTCCTGATATCCCCATAACTAAGCAGCATGTAATTTTGTTTGTATTTTTCTTACTGACTTAGATCCACAAAACTTTATCGTTGGAGCCAGATCCTCAAATCCATACCCAGAAGTTAGGAACCTGTTCTCTCCATGTGGTTAGTCAGAAATGGATGAGCTGTACTGTGTACTGTTAGGATGAGCTGAGAGAAATATAGCCACAAAGCAAGCATACTGCAGGAAGTGTTTCTGAATCCCAGTTCTCTCTTAATGCCAGGGTGGACTCCCTTTTCTTTTAGGCACCTAGCCTGAATTTTGGGTGCCCTCATTACCCATTTTGCCTTTTAAAGGGGCACAGCATAGAAGGAAATTCAGCATTCTGGGGACAAGGAAGAGCCTGCACATAGCCTACTGAGGAGAGAAAGGCAAGGTAAGAATTGGGCTCCCCACCTCGTTTCCAGTCAAGTGAGGTCTTCTTTTCACTGGTCTGCAAGTTTGTATTACTTCTTGTTCTCTCGTTTCCCTGCCCTGGAAACCTTAATCTTTGCTGCATATTGGTCCAGCTTTAACAAGCAGATTGAAGTACTATTTTTTCCTTATCTTCTTTGCTGTCAGTGTTCTTATGTATAGGTATGTGAACACTGCTAGAGAGGAAGGGCTATTTACTCTGCTCATGACATATGCTCTACCCTTGCTAGGAAGGATACACTCCTTCTCTGTACAATTATCTATTATTTATTGTAGGAGGACCATTAGTAATCAGCTGGGCTGATCAGCTTTAGTTTCATGAAGAAGTAGTTGCTTCTATAATCAGAGTTTTATCCTGGTTATAGAAACTGAATTGGTGAAATAATGGCTTAGAAAAATAGAGGGAAAATAAAAGGCATCCAGTATGCAAGGAGGACACAAAAAAGGGTCTAATATATTTCTACTTTGAGTCAATGCCACGACCCGACTGTCAAACTCTCTCTGGATTGTTCAGGGGTCATGCAAGATTCAAAAATTCCCTTGGAGTAAATTAAGGTGAAATGACACCAAACAGCTGATTAAATTGTTAAGTTTATTGCAGGCAAGGAGCATTATAGGTATTTTGGAAAGCTTTTGGTTTCTAGTGCCTTAAAGATAGAAAGAAAAGGAGAAAGAGAGAGAAGAGAGAGATATCACCACCCTTGGTTCCAGAGATGTCTTGCAGGGCCAGCCTCAGGTTCTCGGGTGGTGGGTGCAAATCCAGGGATGTAGTGCAGAGCGGGTCTGGAGTCAGTGGTGGATGCATGCTGGTGGTGGTTGCACACTGATCAATATACCACCACCTTTTTTTTATACATGCAGGACATGGGTAGAGTGGTCACAGCCATGTAAAGGAGAAATTAACTCAGGAAAAAGACATTGTCCCACCTCTGCAGAGCTTGTCACTTTCCAATATTAATCTCTTTATCTGCAAGGTGCAAGTCTTGCCTCACGCCAGGGTGGAGTAGTGTGGCTGTTGGTCGTTGCCTCACTTCACACCTCCCCCCCTCCAGGCCTTTCCTGTTCTCCACCCAGGTGACAATATTGTCTTATCAACACTCAAGGTTTGAGACATTAGTCGTTTAAGGAGGTTTCAGGCTTCTACAGTCAAGTCTGTCAAGTTACAAGGGTTTCATTACCAAATTTTCATTTCTCATGACTGCTCAAAACATTTCTCAGCGTGGCAAACAGTGGCAGTCTTGGGCTTTTAATAATGCGCACGTTAAACCACAAAAGACCTTGGGAACACTTCCTCAAATCCCAGCCACCCTGGGCTAGAACAGCAGAAGCTTTTGTTAGATTTGTGCAACCTTTTGGGATGTGTAAGAATAGTGTAATTATGTGTAAAGGGTAGCCACTGTATTTATCATGGATAGTAAATTAATCCCTTTCCCACACTCGCATCTATAATAATGTCACTTTAGAAGGATTACATTAGTTTCCTGTCGCTTTTAACCAGCACAGTTTCTGTTTATTAGCTGCAGAGGCTGTACAACACACACAGGCGTGCAAAACCTAAAGAAAAGGAGATCCTGAAGGTTTCCTTGGGCTTCATCTCTTTCAGATACCCTCAGCAGGCCTGACTGGTAGTTTTCTTTTAACTTCTCTGTGCAAGAAAGTGTGGTGGCTTGGCTTTGTAAAACACGGTTCACACAGATACCACCCACCACAAAGCAGTGCTCTGCTAATGTGCTGGGACACCTGCATCATCTAGCGGGGGGATGTTTCTCCACACTTTGGCGGGAGGCCTTTGGGCTAAAAGACCAGATCAGCAGGGTATAAGTGACATAGAAATTCAAGAGCAGTTCACAGAGCTCAGCCTTACACACAAAAGAGTGAAGTTAACTCACTGTTGAGAAAAATCTGCCTGTTACAGCCATGGCAGCCGCTTCTCCTCGCAAGCAGGCATACTTCCGAGCTCTTCTACCACTCCTGCCTGATAGGAACGTCGTGTTATATCAGAGTGACCCTTAAGAAAGCTGATTATCGGCATCATTTCTTAGAGAGCAAGGATATTTTTGATGTCATCAAAGATGAAAAGTTTGTTTTCTGCAACAGTAGTATAGTCTATTACAGAACAGTATAGTCTGTTACACATTATTCCACAGGCTTTTCTCAGTTTCATCAAAGAAATACCCATTTTAATTTTGGTTTTTCTCTGTAGTTCATGTAATCAATTCTTCTTCCCTGTGGGTAAAAAGCAATTCTGATCCTGCAGAAGTAGTTTATCAGCATTCATATGTCCAAAAATGTCTGCTAAAAGCTAAACAGAGAGAGATTTTCAGGAAGACTCACAGAGAAAAGAAAGATTATTCCTGACTGGCAGGCAAGGCTTTATAGTAGCTTTTCTATACAGGGGTGGTGAAATTGATGCAGTAAATATCTATTAACAGTAATTCAAATAAACTGTTTTTAAAAAAATGCCAAAAATGGAGGAAAATCCTTTGAGGGTCACTTTACTGTTGCTCTTTGTTTTATACATATTTATAATGGCAAATTTTCATGAAAGGTTTTTAGTAGAAGCTGTGTTTATTTTTTCCTTTTCAGGCCAGTCATTCAACATCTGCTGTGCTAGCTACACTAAGGTATAATTCCCCACCATAAAATGAGACTCCTTCTGTGCACAGCTTGTATTTTTTACTGCCTTTTATAATTCCAGCAGTTACTGCATTGTTTATATTTTTGATAATTCTAATCAGAAATTAAGAAATAAACAATCTCAGAGTTAATAAACTTCTTTGGTTTTTTTTTTTAAGCAAAGCGTTTTGCAGTCACTTTGGTCCATCAGACCACTTACCTGAGATTCATTTTACTCATTGTTTGTTGCTAAAAGAAGAGACAGCCTTGAAATGACAGGTAAAGGCACACAAACAAGACCCACAGGCAGAATACTCGGGAATATTTAGACATGTTTGACAGTGGCAGCCACTAACGAGGCTGTCAAGTGCCTGTCAAATTTCAGTTGGTTTTGGTAATACCTATGAACACCGCCAACAGAATGTTACAATGTTAAAAATAACCCCAGGAATGCACCCTTTCTAGGTCAAAACCAACTGTGAGGCTGAGTGCACTGTAACTATAGTGCACTAAATGAGTTACAGATTGACCCCACTGAACTAAAAAGCTGTAATTACACAGCAAGGTAATGTGAGCTTGGCAGGATCTCCTTTGGTAGTCTATGGTCTTGAGAGACATTTCAAGTCCAGTTTGTTGGCTGTTGCAAGCTGGGCCTCAGCTGGGCTAATTTGTGATTTGACAAGTAAAATCAAGTTTGTGCTCAACAAAGAGCAAAACTTAATAGTATGTACCTAGTGAAAAAGAAAAGAGCAGTATTAAAGAGTAGTTTAATTAGAGATTTACTCGGATTGAAGGGTATTTATGAAACTGAACACCATAATACTGGGTTTATGACAGCATGATGCTGTTGTTTGAAGTGAACTAGTATAATCTATTGATGTAACTATATAAAGAATTAGGGCTTCTGTGTTTTTCTGGTATTCCAATATATTCCTCTTATGTTGAAGCAGGAGTCTGGATAAGTTATCAGATTTAGGACTTCACATTAAATTATTGATTTCCTGATTTTTCTGAAAGTTTGAGTTTTGCTTTATCTCTCTAGAAGGATACAAAATACTATTTAGGCAAGTTTAACTTTGTGCTGTCAAATATTTCATTATTTATTAGTTCTTAATGAATGGATGATTTTGGCTTATTTGTGATGTATCTTGATCTGCGTTATAAGTAGAGCATTTGGCAGACAGGACACCCTTGGCATCTGTTATGGATGTATAAACGACTGCATGTATCCATCATTTCCCTCCTTCACCCGCAAACTGTTGGTGTGTTTATTTGTAAACTGTGAACTGTGGAGGGGGGGTTGCAGTCTCCCGCGGTGGATCGGCAGCGAACTGCATGCAGGGAGCGGGAAGCAGCAGGCAGGAGCCACGGGGGTAGCCCTCTCCACCGACTACGCTGCACGGGCAGGAGCTGAGTGGCTGCAATGGGTCAGCACGGCAACATGCACCCCTGCCCTGGCGGTGCCGGCTTGGCGTGGAGCCGCACTGGCTACAGAGGGTGCTGGCACAGGCAAGCCCCGGTGAGCACAGAGGCTCCAGAAGTGCGATGTGCACCCCGTGGAGCGGTGAACAGTGGCAGCCCACACCCGTGAGTCCCAGAGCAGCTGCAAGTGGCGGCGGCAGAAAAAGTGGCGATGCAGCCCCAAGGTAGCCACGGTGTGGAAGACAGAAGTGTGAACGGCGCACCAGGAGGGACATCTCTCCCCACAAGGAGCCGTGGGAACATGCCACTTCCAAGAAGACAGGGAGGAGAAAGCATGGTCTCCTCCATATTTGCTGCAGCGCGCTTGGGCGGCTAGATCATCCCTTTGTCTCCTGTCCACTCATCCACCCATCACCATCACCTACCACCCTGGTTTCCTTCATCCACCATCCCAGACCCACTAATCTGCCCCCTCATCTTAATCGGACTGTACCCGAGCAGGTTTTACTGGGTGTGGAGGGGACAGCTGGTGGTGTGAGGAGGAACCAGGAGGGTTTTTCCCACTCTGTGTTTCATTGTTGTATATATATTTCTCTGTTAAAGTTATTCTTTTACAACTCACCCTCAGTGTGCAGAGTGAATTACTCATTTTCTTTCCTTTTTGGGGAAGAGGGAGGTTCCCTAACTGGGTCTTTCCCAAATTGTCTTATCAAACCAAAACAGCAGGAGTTTATTCACAGAATTAATGTTAATATCAAAGAAAATACCAGATCATCCTGTTTGTTAAGAACCTCATGGTCCCCTTCTTCTTAAAGGAGTAAAGCTGTGATAAAGTTAAATAAGAGTGGAGAAATTGAATTAATCTTAACAAATACAAAGAGAAGAAAAAGAGACTAGAGAAGGAAAAGTCATTAATAAAATATTAGATGGTTAACCTGGCAGAGAAGTCACGTTGCATGAGGTGACTCCTGAGCCTCTTGCTGGCATGTTTTTAAAGACAGCCTGGGAGACAGTATTTGTAATAGTAATGGCTTTTAGTCTCAATCTACTCTTCTAGCTGGTGAAGAACTGAATTTAGGCTTTGTATTCTTCCACAAAATACCACATCAACACTATCTGCTCTGCTCAAAAACATCCTGTCTACCACAGATATCACTGTTGCTGTTAAACACAATCTGGTAACTCAATCAGCTAAAAAGCAGCTTTAAATATAGTGCCTGAAATAAAGGAAAAAGCTAAAGCCGTATTGAAGAAATGCTAAGAGAAAAACAAGAAACCCCTGACCCTAGCAACAGGAGCTACAGACGATCTGGCAGGGTGCGATCACATATTTTGGGGCCCCCGAAATGACCAAACCCTTTAGGACTCTAGTAACAAGCCTTCTGGACACCAAGTGATAAAGAGAAAAACAAGGCCACTGCATAACAAGTATGACTTGACAAAAAAGGACTCTTGCTATGTTTAGAATGAGACTTTGCTTGGTAAACAAGACTTTGCAAGTAGGATCTCCTGTTCTATCAACAGAAGAAATCTAGGCATCGTGGCTTTTTGCTTCTGTATCACATGCTTACATGCAGGGGTACAGACCTTGGGCAGTCATGTAGCCCAGGGATGCTGCATCCAGAGATAAGACCGTGTAATAAGATAACAAAAGGTATAACTGCTTTGTAAAATCTCGGGTTCAGTGAACATGTACAAGGCAAGGTGTTAACCCCTGCATGCTCCTCGGCACCATGGGCCCATGGTGCTGAATAAAGAGTGCTTTTGTTTTACAGTTTGGCTGTGAGGTCAATTCCTTTGAATCATGACTGTAAGCACTTCTTTTCACAGGGGATGTTTCTATGTCACATTTCAGCTGCCCACTCCAGCCTTTTGGCTGCTAGACCTGTGCAAGAAAGGTTGTTGTAATTTTCCAGAAAAAATTGCTTACAAAAAGGAGCAGATGTTCACTTGTGCCAAAGAGCAGAGGATAATGCAGGAACAATATCCTCTAAGAAGCGGAGGATGAAAAGGGCTCATTGGGCTTGTAAGAGAAGGCCCATGTAACCTGCTGCCTGCCTCAGGTGGCAGAAAAGAGAAGGCCCCAAAGGGAGAAGCTGTGGTGGGAGATCCCAAGAAAAGAGCCCCGTTACAGGTCCTCTGCCCCTTCATGATCAGCATATGTCACATTCCTGGTGAAACATATACCAGAACAGAAAGGATTCTTCAGCTGTAAAGGGCCATGATAACTACTGAGATTTTCATGATGTCTACATGGAAATGAGTGCCCATGAACTCACTTCCTTAGCAGAAATGACTGGTTAGAGGCTTTACGTGCAAGCTTTTGCTTTTGCTGAGGCAAAAGAGCCAAGCTGAAAGTCTTAAGAATGAAAAGCACCATATAAATTTTAAACCCTCTGTTTGTATATTTATATTTTGTGTATTAAATTTATGTATTTATAAACTATGTGCTTGTATTTTAGTATTAAGGTACTGTATAAATGTAAATATTAAGCTATCTTTAAAGCTTATACAGATACGCTTTTTTTGTGCTACAAAGAAGGCTGCAAAGTAAGGATTTTCTTAAAGCTTTCCTTTTAAAAAAAATCCATTAAAATATCTGGATTCTTTTATATATTCTTAGTTTTGTTAGCAAAAAAAGTCAGTGTGGGAATGGTGATGTTTCTGAATTTTATCTGTATTTGCCTTCCTCAGGAGAAGTCTCTGACATTAATCTAAAATACAGCAGCTGCCTGGAGCCTCAAAATGCTACATCAGCAGTTGGAGCATTGCTTGAGACAGGTGATGCAGGATCAAGCCACTCACTGCATCACTAGGGACTTCTGTGTTTTTTTAGCTACCACTGGTTGTAAGATGACATTCAAAGTTCTTCGTACTAGCACAGCGACATAGAAAGGCTACAGTCACCTAGAGGCTTTGAAAAGGTGAGGCTGGAGGTGAAGGCAGTGTAGCAGGACACTCTGCCTAGGTTGGGATTAACAGCTCAAACTTTGACCCTCTGCAAATGTTACCAGCAAGGGAGAAGGTAGGACTAGGCTGGTTCTGGCATTGAAAAATAGTAGGATTAGCTTAACTCCACAAACTCCAGAGTACATCTGGCAGACACTGAAAATCTTTGTTATCTGGCAGACAAAGTAATTAATACTGACAACATACCTGAAGCTGCAGAGATGAGACTCATGAGCTGACAGTCAACTACTTTATACTAGAAAAGCTCAGTCCCACTTCTCAACTATAGGAACTTCTGATACACCTATCCCAAGGTGTGCAGATATTTCTCCCTTGGAGAGGATATTCCCCAAGGTTACCCCTTGAGGCTGAAAGAGATTTTCCCATGGTTGTTAGTATGGGTGAGTGACATCAATCTCTACTTAAATATTTCGCTAGCTTTAATATTGTTGCTTGAGTATTGCTTCAAATGAATCATACACCATATTAGTAAATGATAGCTATCTATTCTGTGTAGTAAATCATTCTGATTAATACCTTTCTTTCTGCTTTCTCTTCAATATAAATAACTGGTTTGCCATCCTTAATTCTGAGGGACAAAGTGGTATACATAAACTGTTGACCAAGTCTGGGACTAGGATTGGACTCAGCCTCCCCTAGGCTCCTCTCTGAGAAGTTTAGAGAGCAAAGAAGATCCTTTCTAAGCCTTGTGACTCAGTGGGAGACTTCCCTTAATAAACTTTGTCCAAAGAAACCACTTGGATACACAACAGGTAGTCAGGCACCAGAACAGGCAGTCCTCAGAGGTAAATGGACTCTCTATTCTTGGAGATGTTCAAAATTGATGGGACTCAGAAAATCGCTCTAGCCATAACTTCTTTGAGCAGGAAACTGAACTAGGTGATCTCCAGAGTTCCCTTCTAGCTTTAATTATTCTTATGATCTTGGCAGAAAGTCCCTCTCTACTGGGTCATCTTGAACATACAGAGAGATTTAGATTATTTGTAGATAGGTGATAAAAGATGCTTTTATGGTTTTATTTGTTGGAAGTACATTTGGCTTCTTGTAACTGTAACTCAACAACCTATGTATTTCATCTGGCACTACTGGGGAGCTTATAGAGATGTCTGAGAAACAGTATCCATATATATTGTTTAATTTAAACCCTATGTTGCAGATCCTCTGCAGGCTGGTACTAGCTTTTCCAATTTTCTGTTTACCAGGGCATGAAAGTGTTTATGCCTTAGTCTATGTAACACAACAAGCAAAGCAGAAAACGTGTTTCTGAATAAGTTCTTGGCATTTTTACAACACTAATCAGACTCTAAATGCTTTAAAGCATACAGTGAAAATTACTTAAGCATTACTTGACCATTATGAGACTCAATGACACAGCTTTGAAAGTATATGAGGGGTTTTGGATCTGCATATTCTTTAGATCAGTTTCAGTAAACTGTTTCCAATTCGCTTAAATACATGAAATAGTAAGATATTTTGGGTCCCTTATTTCAGTGGGGTTACATTTATTTTAATGTTGCTCATCTTTCACTGTCGGCTGGGGAATATCTCAAACAAAAACATCAATTAAGTATATAGTATTCATGAGCTATGTCTGTCATTTACAGTTCCATGTTGCATGGTTAATGACAAGCAACGTACTTACTATAATCTGGGTAGACAATTGCTTCTAAGTTATAATGAAAGGTTTATGAAAAAAAATTACTCCAAAAATTGAGATAATAGCTTTAATGGAACACTTTCTTTTCTTTTTTTTTCTTTTTTTCTTCTCCAGCCTCTGGTAAATACTTTCAAGGCAATTTCAAGGCAATTCAACTCAAATTTAGAAGATCAAGATGCAATTTAGAAGATCATAATTAGCAAAGTGGAGAACTGGAAGGCTAGAATTTATTCAGACGCCACCATTAATATGCCCAGGTATCTGTGGCTTTTTCTTACTACAGTAGACAAAGTATTATCAAAATATAAAGTCTGTGTGTGTGGTTTTGTGTGCATGTATGTATGTATGCAGTGTGTGTATGCATGTATGTACGTCATTGTCATGGCTAGGCTTGGCGAACGAAGCTCCAGGGAGGGCTCCACCCATACTCCTCCTCAGCGCCTTTTCCAAGCGCGCTGATAAAAAGAGGATAGCAGATAGCACCCTCGAGCCTGCACTAGGGATTTTTTTTAGGTGAGACACAGCATGCGCAGAGCTGGACCCACCCTTTAGTCCTAAGGTTCATCTGCCAGGGCCTAGCAAGCTTGGACGCTGGCAGCCAAGTCCTTAGGACGGAGGTTTAAGCTCTTAGCTGGAAGGCCTTCCAGGGCTAAACGAGCTCCATCTGCCCGGGTTTGGAATCAGAGTTGTCCTTCTCCTAGGATGACTGCCAGAAGGCTAATGAGCTCATCCTACCCATCCAAGGATTCTAGGAACATGGGTATCACTCCCCACACTTTCCTGTGGGCAATGAGTTTAATGCTCCCTCTGCTGTGGGCACAGTTATGGCACCAGGGGCCACAGGAGACCACAAGGGATTTTCAGACTGTGCCTGATGTATGTACGTACACCAGGCTTATATGTGCAACAACATGATCAAATTCCTGTGTTCTATCTCTTTTAAAGAAGAAATAAGTAAATCATTTAGGAAAGTTACTAAAGGTCCTTCAGTATCAACCTAAGGGACTTCAGACAGCTGCAGCCTGGTTCTTGAGAGCAAAAGTAAAAGGAAATTACTGCCTACTGCATGCAGATACACAGTCATGCAAAGATTTAAATCGCATGAAATGGCACTTCTCCATTGATACAAAGAGCACTTCCTTTCTTTGGTCATATATTTGTACTGCTAAAGGAAAGGAGCAGTGACACAATCCGCTCACCCAGCAATTTCCCCATTTATGGGAACCTCATCACAAGGCAGTTTGGCACTGAGTTGCCCTGTGTTCAATTCGTGTTCTACTCTCTCTGCTTACATGTCTCATGAATCTGTTTCACTTATCCAATTTTGCCAGAACTATCCATGGGTTTTTAATTGCTATGTTCTTTCCTAAACTGCATACAAACAAACACATCTAATTTTGGATTCTGAAATCCAAAGTTTAGCCAACTTTTCATTGCTATTTTCACTTTACAAAACAAAACAAATGATCTTTCCTGAAACCCATTTCTTGTCCTTCCCCCCAAATCAGAATCTTAATGCTCCCATAACTATTCCTTGTTGCAGGGAAGCAACCATAATCTCTGAGATCTCCAGAACTAATATTAAACACTAAACCAATGCCAAAGATAAAAGTTCTGTGTACTTTTTCTATTATTATTTTATGGACATTGAGGCCGGATTGCCCTTTTTGCTTTAGTCAGTGTAGGACTTACTTGAGAATGAGTCACTCTGTTTTCAGAATATATCATCAGTGACAAGTTAGTATCTTTCATCTCTGGTTTGTATACAGTTACTACAGCTTCTCAATAAGCTCTTTTGCTAAAACTTTTTTGTTAGGCAAAAATATCATAGAATCATAGAATGGTTTCGTTGGAAGGCACCTCTAGAGCTCATCTAGTCCAACCCCCCTGCAGTGGGCAGGGACATCCCCAACTAGAGCAGNATTGGCCTTCTGGGCTGCCAGCATGCACTGTTTGCTCATGGCCAGTTTCTCATCCATCAGCACCCCATGTCCTTCTCTGCATTGCTGCTCTCCATCATCTCATCCCCAGCCTGGATTGATAGTGGGGATTGTTCTGACCCAGATGCAGGACCCTGCACTTGGTCTTGTTGAAGCTCCTGAGGTTCCCCTGGGCCCAGCTCTCCAGCTTGTCCAGGTCCTTCTGGATGACATCCTGCCCCTCTAACTTATCACCAACACCCCATAGCTTGGTGTCATCTGCACACTTGCTGATGGTGCACTCAATGCTGCTGGCCATAGCATTTATAAAAATATGAAACAGTACAGAGCCCTGAGGGACACCACTTGTCATATGTACTCTCAATAAATAATGATATACTAATAACATATGGATTCTGAGCATGCACATTTTGATTACATTTATTCTCTTCCATAGTGTAAAGATATTTTTTCTTATCCGCATATCATGCATCTATTGTGAGTTATTTTTTATTAAGTTGCCACTGAACAAAGCTATATTTTGAGTTTATTGTTTATGTTAATGCTACAGCATTTTCATTTCCCCTTTTTGAACATATGCAGTGGAAGCGATGTTAATGGTCTTTCATAATTTTCATGTCAGATAAGTCTTAATTTTCTTGTCAGGTAAGTCAGATTCATCATGAGGACACACAAGAGAGGAAGAGTGTATTCCACTTTGGATAAGTTTTTGACTGTGGATAGTCCGTGAAGAGATACAGATTAAAAACCCACAACCCAAAACAAGAACAAAACAGAATTTCAGTTTGGAGAAAAAGATGACCAATGTAGAGAAACAGGTTTGGGAATAATTAGCACAGTGACAATACTCAAAATATGCTCTCATACACAATAGTTCAAACTGCATATGCATATGCCAGAGTGTATTAAGATGGAGAGTTTCACTCCTTTCACATTCAGCCCCACTCTTTTCCTCTTGAATTGCTAAGATTTTTTTTTCATTCAGTGAAGCATCAACAGTAGATGAAGCCCAAGGTGACCAAGGTCCTGATCATCTAAGTTCCCAAGTGTTGCCACTTCCCATTAATATCAAGTTGTGTAGTTAGAACACCATGAAATCTCTCAGTGGTATCACTTTTGAGAATGGGATTTGAAAGAGCCTTAAACTTTGCAGCAATTCAAGGGAAGTCTGCATCATCAAGCTGTTGGAATCACTGATGCTATTTTGACTGTTACCTCAGCATATGAAGGAAGATAACATAGTCATTGCATTGAAAATGTCCTAGCTTCAAGAGCCTTTTTCTTTTCCCCCCACAACAGAATCATGAAAGAGGGTTAAATCATTCACCTGTTTCTGGAATGATCTCCATTGCCCACATTTTGTGATGCTTCTGATCAGGCATGGGTTTTAATTTTCATCTGCAAGCTCAGAAAGGCTGACTTGGAATAGTGCATCTGTAGATTTCTATCTCCTCCTAACCCAGATCGTTGCACAGCAGATTAGAGCTGCATAACAGGGCTGTCAGCTTTAATGTGACAGCTCAGTTCTCCTGCATTTAGTCTAAAATTGGTCCCACTGGTTCATTTCCTACAGCTCCTACACTTGACTATACTGGCTATACACTCCCTATAGATTTCAATGTCTTTAGTGTTTCCCAAGCACACTACCTAAACACACAACTTTATGAACCCCAGTTTTCTTTTTTAAAGAATTAAAATTTTATAGTGCACCATGACATTTAACATTTTATACTGAATATTAGTGATGCATATTTGAGTTTGTGGTTCACATTGACCATTTTCCTCCAAGCCTCCTGAATACATGCTGCATTTTACTTACTTTTTAATTATTATTTTAGAGCCTAACTGTGAGGAGTATTTCTTCATTTAGTAGATTCAGTGTTCTGGCAGTCACTGTATGAATCTCATACAGTAAATCCAACCCTAAAACCTTGTTAATTTTTTCCCCAACTGTACCAAAGAGTCAGTAAAAGAGATTGCTTTCTGTTTAGTTAAGGGTAGATAACCGTTTGTGCTACCAGTCTTTCTCCATGAAACACTGTCTCATTTGTATCAGCATCTATGCAAAGAGTGCTTGACTGTGAGTAATTAATTCATCATAAAGTCAGCAAAAGCATAAATAAGAGAGAAATCCATGCAGTATTTTCTGTCATAATTTTGAAATATTATGACTGGTGTTGTCTTAAATTGCCTGTCCTTAATTCCAACAATATAATAAATCTGAAATACCTGCATAGCAAGATTACATACTTCAATCAGCCATTTGAGTGTTTTCTAAAAAAAACCCCAAACATAGAGAAATAAAAAATCTCCCACAAAAAGCAAATGGTTGATGTCGAAAATTCTGGAAAACAGGCACTTGGCACAGAGTTAATGGAGAAAGATAGTGTTACCTTTAATTGGAATTCTACACCTTCGAGATCTTCAATATGGAAGTGAGTGCCCCCGTCCCCAGGGATTACACCTTTTATAGATTTTATTGGTAATTAACATATTGATAACTATAGCCAACCCTGGCACTAGGTTTTCCAATGGCCCACCCCTAGTGGCCTTCAGCTCGGCCCCTCGGAGAGAGCCCACGTGGGGCTTGGGCCTCTTCTGTTGTTTTGTCTTCTGGGTATCTGCAGGTGGTTTCTTCAAAACACCATGTCCTTGACGAGGCATGGGAAAGTCCAAAATAGTCCCTCAGGAACAGGCCTAGTGGCTTCTAATATGTGAACAATTCGGGAAGCTTCATGTGATTCTAACAGTCCTAGAAATCCACAGAATATACTCAAATCTTTAGGCATCATGGTCAACGCTGAAGTGATCAGGTGGTTGGACTAGAGGATCATTGCAGATCTCCTCCAACTGAAATAGTGTAGTCGAGTCCAGTCTAGTGTAGTCTAGTCTAGTCTATTCCATTCTAAACATCAGAAGCTTTCTGGATCTTTCTTTTCTTTCTTACTACTTTGGATAAAAGTTTTCTTGGTTCATATTTTACTCCTGTGCTATTCTGTTTTTCTCCTCTTATGTAAAGGCAAACACCCTCTTATGCTCAGTAAATAGGCAGGTCCATCTCTGGGAATATGCTGTCTATCACAATGGTCTCTAGATGTCCACTATTGTGATGGTAATGACTACAGTTCCTGAAGAGGATCATAACACAAAGTACTCCATAATCATCCTATTTATAGGAGTACTTTTTTACTATATGTTTGAGTATCACTTTAATCACTGGAAATTTGAGTCCAAAGTACAAAAAATTTGAGTACGAAGGGGAAGAGTGTTAATCTATCATGCTCCTCTAAGCTTGATTTAGAACTAAGCAGGGCAAATATTTACTTCATTTAATATAAAGTACCAGAAACAAATTAATTTATTGGCTTTCATCCAAGTTGGTTAACTTAAACTCCTAATTGCAATTTTTTTCTTATTTTATTGCTCAACCCACTTCAACCTCGATTCCTGAGGAGGCAATATTTCCATGAAAGGATACCATAGTTGAATGTTAGTTGCTTTGTTCTCATTAATATCTTTTTAAGCTAGTGGAACAGCTATTAATTTCATTTTATTGTTTGTTATTGGTTTTCAGTTTGGCAGTGAGCTTCTACCTCAGCAGCTGCCTGAGTTTTAAAAATCCATTCTTTTGATATTTTCTTCAACTTCTCCAAAGACAGCTAGAATAAGCAGCCCAATGGATGCAAAGACAGGTCTGGGAGAACAAATAGACAATGAAAAAACAAACAGAAAAAAGAAAAGAGTTAATGAGGTATAATCCAGTCTCCAGTTTCAAGTATTCCTTACAAATATGGAGCATAATCCAGTATCAGCTGATGTAGAGGGCTGCATCACAGTAGTCCCAGGTTTCCCCAAAGAATGAGCACAGGCAGACTTGTTAGCAGAACTGGTACATGTGGTATGTTCCTGGAGGTGCTAATGAGATGGCTGTATGGGAAAACTCAAAAGAGACTANAAGGCCTTACAGGGCTAAACGAGCTCCATCTGCCCGGGTTTGGAATCAGAGTTGTCCTTCTCCTAGGATGACTGCCAGAAGGCTAATGAGCTCATCCTACCCATCCAAGGATTCTAGGAACATGGGTATCACTCCCCACACTTTCCCGTGGGCAATGAGTTTAATGCTCCCTCTGCTGTGGGCACAGTTATTGCACCAGGGGCCACAGGAGACCACAAGGGATTTACAGACTGTGCCTGAACAGCCTCAGGTAAGTTAAAATATTTTAGCAGAGCTATTAGATATATACAGTCTAAGTAGAGAGAACACTAAGTAATGTCAACTTTGACTATAACAAACAAAAAAAGAAGAGATGGTGCTTTGACATTAAAGAAAGCAGCAATCTATGAGTATGCTATGGTATCAAGATCAGATATTCAAAATACGATGAGTAGGAAATATAACATCTTAAAGAGAAAAAAGTAGGCATAGAAACTCAGGTGAAACCACTCGTTTCCTGTACTTTTAACTCTATGAATCAGTGCAGAATTTGTGAGTATGTGGAATTGCATCAGCAAAGGTAATCACCTAGGGAAATCATTGCTTTATGTCATTTGAGGGCTATCCATATTTGCAGAAAAGAAATACACAATGAGATGAGAATACCACCAAACCCCAAAGAGCAAGGGTGCTATGTTTAATAGCAGCCTACATTTAGTGCTCACCTCTCCGACTGTTTTCAAATACTGAATAACAGTTTCACTAAAAAACAGCATGAAAAGAACAGAAAGTGACTCAAAGAAGCAATCCAGAAAGAGATATTGCATTCACAGGCTGAAATCCTTACTGTTTTGAAATCACAACATTAATTAAGACATTTAGGATTACACAAGTACAATTTATTTATTTTTTAAAAAACATGTCTAGCATCTTGTCACTGTTTTATATATATGCTTATTTCATCAGCATTGTATTTTAATAACTTTATAGGGAAAGCTCCTTACATTTAATTTAATAGAGAGATTAAGGTCAAATTTTCCTGTGGGAAGCTACATGTAGAAAAGGCTCACTTTACATGAAATGTATGGCATCTTTCACTACTGCAAGGTCATTTCCAGCTTCCAATGGCCAAATGGAGTTTGCTCACCTTAGGAAAGTGAGGGTGAAACAGCACAAATGTATTATTTTTCTGATGCTTCACATCAAATATCAAAATTTAGCCTCTTTTTAAAGACTAGCAACCTCCTGAAGTGTTTCCAAGACAGCAAGAGGCTGTGTAGTGAGAAAGCAGCCTTCCTTGGGAAGATTCATCCTGTTCTAGACTAATAGTCCTGCAAAAATACCTATGATCTGCAGCCCCATGGACAATATTTTGTCTTACTATCCCATCAAAAGAAGATTGCCTCCCCCAGTAGATTTACCCAGGAGGAGTGGTGAAGAAGATGGCTTTCCTTTTTAGTATCCCTGCCCATGGTGTGTACACTCTGGGTTTCAATGGTTGAGGAAGCAGCTCCAGCTGGATTTTCTCCAACATTTTTTCCCCTGTTCTAAGAGGATTGCTGATACTGTATGGTATTTAAAACTGCCTGGTATGATATACAGTGGTATCTGAGAAATAGTAAAGGATGGTATAAAAAGACACTGTGTCTGACTTTCTTCAGAACAGTGTGAATCAAGGTGACCACCACTGAAATTCAGAAACACATCACTGTAGAACTGGGCTAAGAGCACTGTCAGGTTCTCTGATGTGATCCACAGAAACAAACTGCCTCCCATAGCCACTGTGGCTATTCCTTTCCTCCAGCTGCGCAGTGAAGAGGAGCCTGACTGTGCTCGGTAGTGAGGCAAATCACATCACGTGCTGCTGTCTTGCACTAACAGTGCTGACTGACATGCAGTGGCATATTATGCAGTCATAGATTCAAGTTCCTGCTGTCTCCAACCATCCTGGCTGACAGATGCTGCCACCTCTCAGTAAGGACACCTGATCCCCTCATGAATCTTCTCCTGAACCACCATGGCTTTCAGCCCAGGGCACCGACAGCTCACATTATCTTAGAAGACAGGGCTGAAGCCTGCAGTGGTTCAGGATCTGGCCCTCAGTGCGATCTGATGGCTCTGCCTTCCAGAATAGTGACACCTCTCAAGAGAGTGAGGCAAACAGTTGGGAGCAAAACCAGGTTTAGTCACTCTGGTTTTATTCATAAAATCATAGAATCATAGAATGGTTTGGGTTGCAAGGGACTTCTGGAGGTCATCCAGTCCAACCTNAAAAGCTGTTGAGAACCTCAGCCTTCTCCTCATCTGTTGTTATTAGTTCTCCATTCTTGCTCTTCAGGGGGGGAATGTTTTCTTTGACCTTCCTTTTTTCATTGATGTACCTGTAAAATCCCTTCTTGTTATTCTTTGCATCCTTTGCTACGTTGAGCTCTAGCTGTGTTTTAGCCTTCCTGACTTCATCTCTACAGCATCGGGCAGCATCCCTATACTCTTCCCAAGATCCTTGTCCCTGTTTTCACTGCCTGTGTAGCTCCTTCTTGTATTTTAATTTGACCAGTAGGTCTTGATTCATATCCACACAAGTGTCAGAGCCTTGAAATATTATCACAGAAGCAGTGACTGCAGCTAGAGGAGGCACTGTATTGACCATATTCACTATATTTCTGGTATCAATGCTGAATATTTAATATTTTCCTAATGCTCTTGCTTTGAGAATATTTTCAGATGGATTATATTTTTAGAGACAAATTCCATGAAGCTGTTTGGACAGAATGATGCAAAATAAACTATCTCCATTATCCCACCAACTCTGGCTTTCACTGAGGAGAAATTAGTTGGATTGTCCTTCTGAAAACTGGTTCCAGTTTGACTTTAGCTGCCATCCCCTGCCAGCATAGGGGAAGAGCTGTTTGTCATCAGTTTAAATAATTTTCTCTAGATTGTTAAACTATGCATTTTGGGGCATCACAGCTTATCTTAACCACAGTGGTTAAGGACACACAGTAATGGTGTCATGATCTTGTCTCTGCTACAGTAATATACAAGATAACCATTGAAGGTTGGATAGTGAATTTTTGGCAGAGTCCAGAACAACATCTGACCTTTACAGCCTTTTGTGGAAAATAGGTGTAAACTTCATTACCAAAGCAGATTGTTAGGTTTGTATCTTCTGTTCACTTAGTCTGCACAGATGTAAACCTGTCTGTAATGATAATATAAGGCAGTGAAGAACTGTTCCCAAGCAGTTGTGTAACACATTAGGAGAGGACAGGGAATGTTTGAGGTGTGGAGAAGTTTTTAACTTCTGAATCACTGCTAGCTTTTGAATGAAGAGTTCTAATGCAGAGACACCTCAGACATTCCCATATTCTAGTTCTGTTGTTACTTGGTGGTAAAAAGGACACTCAGTTCTGAAGGAGGATACAATAGGCTGCACATGAACTATATACACAGACAAGACCTCAAGCTTAACTGCAAAAATTCTCTGTCTCTGAGAGCAGAATTGTTTCAAAATGTGTAGACCTGTGAAGAACAGGGTATAAATGCCTAGACAGATGCCAAGGTATGCATTTACTAACTAGTTCAGAGCCACTAGATGAAGGAAAAATAATCTGGATGGTAAAAATACTACAAAGATATTTTGTTATCACCCTTACTTAAATATGAGTGAACAACTGCTGTCATTGATAGGGTTTCTATTTCTGGGGCTTGCAGGTGGTTGAAAACCCTCTTCTTCAGGAAAATCAGATTAAAAACTATATCTAAGCCTTAGTACATTTAGTAATATACACAGTTAAAAAGATCTCCTGCATGCTGTGTCTTGTTCTGATTTTTTTTAGCACTTCAGTACCTTATGGTTCCAAGTCTCTGCTTTTCGATCTGTTTCACACCCCCAGTTTCTAAATCCTATGTCATTCTTCTTTAAACATTAAACATATTTATACAGCAAAAAGATATTTATGGTTTAACACTTTAATAATTCTGTAGTCAGATGTTATTAGTACTTCTCTCGCATTTTGCATGAGATAGGAAAGAGTAATGAAGAGAATATCATTGTGGGGTTTTAGGCTTATGAGATTAATGTATTATGATACAACAAAATTTATTAGCTAAAGGTCCCTTTCTCATAAAGGCAAATGAGGGAATCACAGATACAATGATATAATGCAGCAGTCAAACCAGTGACACCACTTTGGAATTGCAAACCCACTTTTTAAATAAAAATGTAATTTATAAAATAAAATTTGAAATAAAGAGCTTCAGGATTTCTGATCTTGGCTGTATGCATATGTTATAGGGTATGTGAAATTACCAGAGGTATCCGTCTTTTCCCCCTTCACCTCCCCCCGACTGTTAATGTGTTTGTTTGTAAACTCGGTGAGAGGTAGCCCACCCCACCGGCAGACCGCTGCGGTAGGAGCAGAGCCGAGTTGTGGCAGGTTGCCATGGTGACCCACACCCCTGGCCACCGGTGCCTGCCTGGCATGGAGCTGTGCGGAGCCGCGGGTGGCAGCCCCTGGTAGCACGGAGGCGGGGGCGATCAGTGCAGGAAATGGCAACCCTGCACCCCTGCCTGGGTGGTGCCCGCCCGGTGCAGAGGTGTGCAGGCTGGAGCGGAGCGGAGCGGAGCTGAGGCAGCAGCAGGGCCAGCCCCAGGCCGGAAACGTGCACACCCCACCAGGGTCCGGGCAGCAACACAGACCCCACAGCAGTGTGCAGTGAGCAGCAGCTTGCACCCCGGAGCAGCAACACAGCGGCGATGGCGCTATAACATAGCACACAAGGGGGAGGAGCTTCTGCAGTGAGTAATGGCGGGAACCCGTGGTGCTTCTGGGAGGAAGAAAGGGGGTGGAGAGAGAGACAGAACACCATCTTGCAGCAGCCAGATCACCTCTTCACCTCTCATCTATTCCACCACCCAAGTTATCTTCACCCTTCATCTCACCTGCCACCTCACCTTGATCGGACTGTACCCAAGAAGGTTTTGCTGTGAGTGGGGAGGCATCTGGTGGCGTGAGAGGGGTGGGGGAACTGGGAGGGTTTGCATTATCCTGTATTTCCATTGTTACATGTATTTTTCTATGTTAAAAAAGTTATTCTTTACAACTCAGTCCCAGTGTTCAGTGATTTCTTTCCTTTTAGGGAAGGGGGAGGTTCTTAAAGCGGATTCCTTCTGAGTTTGTCCTTTCAAACCAGGACAATTAATTGGTGCCCAACGTGGAGCACTA
>VWZO01020501.1:47512-67008 GCA_013396975.1 Bucco capensis | reverse complement strand
TAATCACAAATGCAGGCTTAGAAGGAATCCTCACTGGCTTGGAGTGAATGAGAGTAAGAAAGTGATATTAGCAGAAAGGTATTTTCACAGACTTCACTGAAAATAAAGAGACTTTTCTTGGATCTTTGCAACTCCCTCTGTTCTTAGGTGTTTTGAACTCTTCCTGGTGTTGTGTATGACCAATTTGCTAGCACATTATATCTCTAATCCACCATTACCATGAGGATATTTTCTGGCCATACATTAATTCATTCCAATTTGATAGCACAAATTTCTTCTTGGGAAAGGAACACAGATTTATGGATGTTGCCTTTTGATGTTTCTCTGTCCAATCAGTTCAGTTGGGTAAGTTGAAATGAACCCATATTTCAGCTCTGGGCTAACGTACCTTCTGATAGACCTCAAGCACATGGTGGGGTTTGGTTTTTTTGTTTTTTTTTCCAGAGAGGAGCTTGGCATTTTCCAAAAGCAGGAAATTGCCTACTCTATATCTACAACTAAACCTAACGGTGGCTGATTAAAGAAAGCAAAGAGGCAAGGTTACCTTCAGTTTCCCAGTGCTTGTGGAGGTAGAAACAATTCACTTTAAAGACAATAGCTCTGAACACTACCTGTGGTGAATGGTCTAGCTGCCTTTTGCCCATGGAAATTCAGTCAGGAAAACACTTTCAAGTTTAGTTTGTTCTTATGCTCCTTTCTTACTTTCCAGGTAGATATTCCTGCNATTGCCTACTCTATATCTACAACTAAACCTAACGGTGGCTGATTAAAGAAAGCAAAGAGGCAAGGTTACCTTCAGTTTCCCAGTGCTTGTGGAGGTAGAAACAATTCACTTTAAAGACAATAGCTCTGAACACTACCTGTGGTGAATGGTCTAGCTGCCTTTTGCCCATGGAAATTCAGTCAGGAAAACACTTTCAAGTTTAGTTTGTTCTTATGCTCCTTTCTTACTTTCCAGGTAGATATTCCTGCTGGTTGCTGTTGTACAGTGCTAACCTTGAAGCAGTCTTTCCAAACAGTAAGACTATCAAAGCTTGTCAAATTTATAGAGGAAGTTTCTTTAATTAATTAACATTTTTCCACCAAGGAATTTTTGCAAAAAAACACTTATCTCTTGTGCCTCTCTCATTTATTTAGTCATTGTTTCAGTTTTCTTGGATGAAAAAGTAGCAATACAGCATCTTGTTTTCTAGAACCATTGCAGAGTTTATATAACGTTTATACCCAGAACATATAAAACTCTGTAGCTATTAAATATATGGCCTTATATTTGTAATGCTTGTTTGGGAAGTGACATTTTCTCCTCATTGCCATCCAAAATCAAGCTGAAAACAGTTCTTAAAAATTAATGGCCCATGTTAAATAGATACTGAAGGATCAGTGTCTAATTTTAGCTAGACTATATTATAGTAAGTAATTACTTTCTCTCATGTCATATTTATATAGCATGACTAAGTTTAAATACCTGATTTAATAAGACCCTGAAATGAATAATGTAACTTCTTGAAGCAAGAGCAAAGAATGTTGTGTAACTTATTGAAAACTTGCACAGAAGTTTCTTTCAGTATATTCAAGCTCCATGTGGATGCACTGATATCTGCAATAATACACTGGGGAAATATGTAAAGACAACTCTGTCTTTTATCAGCTTTTTGTACCATTATGTTTTAAAGCAAGTCACCCCCTTCCATAGGACATTGCTGTGGATTTTCTGTATGGTCAGTAAGAAAGGCAGGTTACAGAATTTTCTGTTGTCTTGTTGGAGACTGGATGTGCACAATACTACTGACAGTCCTTTCAGCTCAGAACCTAGTTTTGCTCCTCTTTCTCAGCGAGTTCACTAGACACATACGCTGCCAGCAGTGAAATCTCATTTCTAGCAGAAGAAATGAGATCAGATGTAAAATCCAGTACTGCTTAATGGGAGTGAAGGTTTCAGTATCTGTCCTTCAGATTTTTTTAAAGGTCTCTTGGCATTGGATTTTTCTTTACTTTGAAGACATGATTCTTGAAAGCTGTTTTTGTTGTGGTAATTCCTAGATAAAATGCTAAAGTGCCAGTGCATGTCTTCCTGAACCTGTATGAATAATCATTCATTGCCAAGAAGTCTAGAGTGTTCCTAATGCTATTTTTGATCTTATTAGCTTCAAAATGCCTTGTAATGATACTACTTTTAAGTATCATCAGTGCACAGAGATCGTATCACAGACCACAGCTCCAGTATAAAATGCTCTAATCAAATATAGAGCAAAAGGATGATTTCTGCCCCAAGGAGATCACATCTGAATATGACAGATAAGTGCCTTACAGATACAGATTGAGGTGAAATAAAATATTGGTCAGCCTAGAAGGCTGTATTCTTACCACATTAGAATCTGGATCACTGTTTTGGGGGGAGGGAGTGGGTGTAGTGAATACAGGTAGTGTTTACATATATTTTCTGCATTTTTCCCTGTGCATATAATGCCATTTATAAGAAATGCATACCTTGTACAATAAATTTTCTCACTCCCATGGTTTCATTTTTGTATTTCACTCTGAGTCTTTCACATGAAAAAAAATCATGAGTGTTAGAAGAACCAATGCAAAACTCAGTACAGGTAAACATTCCTCTGGATGCATGTGCATACCTAGTCAGCATGGATGGTGTTTTATAGAGACTGCCAGAACAATTTTCTTTTCCTGAACAGCTTCTACAAGTAGCTTCATTGGATTTCCACTACAGTACTAGTCAGTCCAGGCAAGTGACATTATCAGTATCACAGTAACATGAATGAGATTACATGTGGTAATGTCAAATGGCAAATGTTGAGGTACCCAATTCAATTGGATGTAACTTGATTTTGAGAAAAAAACTATGCTTGAATCAAAACCTATGTCTAGACATTGTGGTCAAAAGTCTTTTTTCTTTGATTATGTTTTTTGATCTTTTAAATTGTTTCAGAATAAATTAAACACACAATAATCCCTAGTGTTTATGTGAAACAGTAATGCTGAAATTCTGAAGCTCTAATACTTTTGGTAGCCAAAACTCCAAGATGTTGGTAAAACTGATAATCAAAACAAAATAACATGAAGAAAAACACTGATCAGAAGAAACAAAATCTCATCAGATTTCTTCAAGGGGAAAATTCATTCTTGCTATCTTGATCAATGTAAGAGAATAATTAAGAATTATTTGTAGAGTTCACACTGGCAAGAGCTTTTAGTATTCAAAGAATAACATACATTTCCTTCCCTGGGCTTATCCACAGTGACCAGTAATGATGAAAACAAACATGGACATAAGGAATGTACAGTTTTGGGGTTTTTTCCTCATGCTTTTGATGCTGGGACAAGTAGAAAGCACAATTAAAGCTGTGATATTTTGAAAGGAGATGTATAATACTAAGAGGTTATCATTTTATTTTTTTCCTCCAAAAAAGCCATATAAAATAATATGGACTTAAAATTCTAACCAGATATCTCATTTGTAGATTAAATGGTATTATATTCATTTGCTGTTCTAAATAAAATACCATAAAGTGAACAATTTGTATTAAAAGCAACAAAAAAAATTAAATTCCTGTTTCAGTGCAAACTCCAGTATAGATTTAACTACAATTATTAGTTGCATTCTCTTAACGTAACAGGTGTTGCTATTCTTTTGCTGTCTTGTCTTGCCTTTTAGTAAGCTACAATCCACAGAAGGCATATCCTGCACATTGAGACATTAGACATAGGTAAATCACTCTTAGCACTAGAGAGGAAAAAAGAAGAAAAAAAAAAATAAAGAAAAAATATACTTGATACTCCCCTCTGCACAGAGAATTTGAATTTTCAGGATTTTTTATTTTTTTTTTTTAGAAAATCAGCAATGTACACTAAAAATCTCTGTCCATCCATTGTCTCCACCAGTTTTATTCTCAACTGCTAAATACTCTAAGTGAAAAGAAAAACAGAACAAGGACCCAAATGTCATAAACCCTGAATAAAAAGATAATTGTTATTAGCAGTGTTTTCCCCTCCATTGACAGAACAGGGAATATTTTAAAATCCTTTTTAGGGATGAACTCATGTAGATCTAATGATGCTGATTCACAGACACACTGAGGTAATGCACTTCAGACAAGAAGGGCATTGCATCATTTCAACAGGTCTCACAATGTAAATATTAAAGGGAACTTCACCTTGGCATCAGCTTTTACTGTAATCAAAGACTCCAAGGTATGATTACAGTTAAACAGGTCACACAGTGAGATAGACTGACTGAGGCAGTAAGAAGGTCTTGATCTAAAGAACATAAGCCAGGAGACAAAAGCCAATGCTCTTACCGTATAATAGCACATAATGTTACATTATGTCTTTAAAAAAATCAATTTAGCTTACGCTCCAGCCAACTGTTTCTGGTTAAGGAAAAAAACATGAGGACTGCACATATTTATATTAAACACTGTGGAAAGAGGCTGTAAAATGAGATTTTTTTACTCACAGAACAGGATAAGTAGCAATTAACTGAAGTGTGCAAACAAAGTGCATTGTTTAAAGACCTGTGTGTTTTTACGTGAGACAGTTCATATTTGGAAGGAAACAAGAAATCCCATGGTTCTGATGCTTATTTTTAAAAATGAACTCAGGAAGAGAATATGGCATATAAACATGTGCCTTTTTCCTTGGGAGAGCAAAGATAGCTCCTGGAGGTATTGTCTGCTTATCTTTTTTATAGAGTCCTGATCTGAGCCTAACATGAGCTGCTTTCACCAAGGCCTGTGGTTCCTCCTCTCTCCCAGGGGAAAACTGAGTGTGAAATGGAGGGTTTTATTTATCTAGGATATACAGCTGTTGTGAAATATAAATACTACTCTACCTAGAAGTTAGGAAAAGCAGCTGAAAACTTAAGAGAGTGAGGTCTGGATCAGTCCTTCCTTCCTGCGGGAATTCCTCTAGCCCAGGCTTACACTGTGCTCCAGCAACCCTGCACTCAAGCTATTGCTGTTGGTGGAGGAGACCCATACCCATCATCCAGGCAGAGGCATGACTGGTGGGGCAAGTCAAAGGCAACTTGTTTGCAAGAAAGATTAACATGATGTTTCCCAAACTTCAGTTTTTCCTTTCATGGGCTCTTTATTTTAACACAATTATTATTAAACAAACAAATAAACACAACAACAACAAAAAAAACCATAAAATGTTTAAACCTTTAATGATTTTTCACTTAAGGAAAAACCCACAAAACCTGACTGACTTACTGGCTAGAGAAGTAAGATTATTGCTTGACTGCTTGGGTTCTTTTTCCTGGACAAGTGACTCTTCTGTCCCTGAGAGATGTACAACGGGTAAATCTTGAGGAATTACAGCCAGGATTTCCTCTCATGGTAGTTTTATTCTGGCTCAAAAGTCTTCAGATTTCTGCCCATTTTCAATGGGATGACTGTGCATATGCTCGTTACCACTCATGCTGAATTCAGTAGTACGTATTCTCAAAGTCCTGCAACAAATCTGAGGCTTTTACAGCACTGTAAGTTTATAAAACACCAACATGAATTTCACAGCCCTGTTGAGGGAACTATATCATAGAATCATAGAATGGCCAGGTTGGAAGGGACCATAAAGATCATCTAGTTCCAACCTCCCTGCTCTTCCTGTGGATTACCATGCCTTCAAAAACAGTGTACCTAAAACTTTAAACAGGACATTGATATACATTCCAACTAGTTTGAATATTTCCCAAGCCTTCCTGGTTTTATTTCTCCAAGAAAAGCTCTGTGTATTTGTTTCCAAACTTCATCTTGGAGATAGCTGTCTAAGAAAAAACTGCCCTGCTTATTTACGTTCTGTCATTGTACAAAAAATGAAAGCTTTTATTGTATCATATTACATATACGGTGACTTAAGAGTGGGAGGGTATAAAAAAGTCCAGTATCTACGTTTGTTCATTCATTGCATCACGTATTTAGTTGCCTATTAACACGAAACAATAATGCTTCTGTATAAATCCGATGTTTATAATCTATTTTACCATGTATCTTCTACAGTCCACATTTTTTTCATTTTCTTAATGCTTGCTTTACACTTTGCAGAGATGTGAAAGTGTCTTATCATTTGACTTAACATCTGTTTAGGAGAGGCTTTGCCAGGGAAGGGAGAATAATGTAGTGTGAAAAGGAATGTGTATGAGGGTCACATGCTGAACTCTGGCAGAAGTGACATGTTTAATGCTACTCAGCTTTATTTGTTACTAGTGTGCCAAGGGGCCTCTTTTGTGCACACTGCATCTTAGCAGTGTCAATCTGTTTATCTAAGTGTGCTTGTATGCCAGTGAATTACCTGTTGGTGTGTCATTCATTCATGGCTAGGCTTCGTGAACGAAAATCCGGGGAGGGCTCCATCCACACTCTTCATAAGCGCTTTTTACAAACGTGCTGATGGCTGAAAAGGCTAATGTGGGACAGACAAGAGCGGTTGCAAAAGGCACAGCAGAAGGACTCATTAGGAGGTACAACCTGCAAGACACGATTCTTTCTACGCTGTCTTTTCTCCTCAAGAGTGATCCTGTGCGCCTTCTCGAAAACATCTGTGGCATTAAAAATAGTATGTCTCCAGACCTCCCGATTGGAGCCCACAGTAGACCAGTTAAGCTGATCAACATGGCCAAGGCTGAGATGTTGTTTCAGGAAGTCCTTGTATCTCCTCTTCGGGGCTCCTCTCTTGTGACAGCCAGCGGCAAGTTCACCATAGAGCATGATCTTAGGAAGGCAGTAGTTCTTCATCCTGGAGACGTTACCTGCCCAACGCAGCTGCATTCTCAGCAGCATGGCCTCAAGGCTTGAAATTGCTGCTTGTTCTAGGACACACGTATTAGTCACATAATCTGTCCAATGGATGTTTAGGATTGTACGGAGGCAGCGCTGATGGAAGCACTCCAAGAATCGCAGGTGGTGGCGATAGATGACCCATGATTCAGAACCATATAAAAGAGTAGACAACACAATGGCTCTATAAACACTGATCTTTTTACTTTTCTTCAAGTGTTTATTTCACCAAACTCTTTTATAGAGTTTTCCAAAAGCATTATATGCCTTTGCTAGCCTATTGTCTATCTCTCCATCAATCTTACCATCTGAGGAGATGAGGCTGCCTAGATAGTTAAACTGTTGGACTGATTTAAGTTCTGAATCACCAATGATGATGTGAGGGTGATGAAAAACTTCCTGAAGTGCAGGTTGATGTAAAACTTCTGTTTTCTTTAAACTAACTTCCAGCCCAAAAAGTTCAGCAGCATCTGCACACCTGTTGGTGTGTACTCCTGCTATAACTGGCTGTGGCTGTGCCTATACACTCTCTATGCCGAGTTGATCTAACTTTTTACAGGATTAAAACTGCAAAAATGTAGCTATTAGTATTCATGAACAGCTGAGGGGGAGAGCACTTTCAGATCTGTGGGGTTTCTGGTAGACATGTAAACAAATGGCTTGGCTCTCACTGGCACTGAGTGCTACCACTCCAGGGTGTGTTTGCATGGGAAGAAAGTTTACCTAAGTTTACCTAAGAATAAAAGTTTTAAATAGGTGTCTCCTAACAAATTACTCCTTAACATAAAGACAGTTGCTAAATAAAGAACCGCAGTCAAATTATTGTGTATCTAATTTTTCTAATGTTAAATGAGGAGCTTAAGGTAAAAAGTTAAACTGTTTAAACTGGTTTCCTGCCTTTACTATATCTTTCATTGTAAAGCATTTGCCTCAGACTGTCCCCAGGCTTGTCCTGCCTGCCTTTCTCTTACCAGTTTTAAAGTAAAGAAATAACACTGCCTGGAGAGGGCTGCAGAGCCCAGGCAGTTAATCTGGCAGAGATTGTCTTCAGGGACATGTCTTCCCGTTTTTAAAGCTATTTTCAGTTAAAACAACCATCCCAATCTGCCTTTTTTTTTGCAGTATCATTGTAGGCTTTCAGCTACCCCAATCAGCATTATTAAATCTGAAACAGCTTGTCTGCATATACTGTCTATTCAGTACACATTCTGATTAAGTTGTCACAGATACTAGATCTAGTATCTAGTATCTTTTCTCTGAAAATCAGGTTTTTGCCTTCTGGACTGAAAGCTGAATAGATGTAAATCAGTAGAGGTGGCTGGAGATGAGGTAGCAGCGTTAGCCAGGCCCCCTCATGGAGGCAAAGCCATTCACCAGCACCATGAACCCAGTGCTTAGACATGGGTATGCCATGAACAGCATTTCCTTCAGATTTTCTCCCTGTCTGTTTGCTTTTATTGGAACATCTCACTGTGTATGAAGCTACATAGATATCTTTGTACCTTTAAGCACATGATTGCCCTAAAATAAGAACAAAACTCCCAAATACTTACAGAAAATGCAAATTTGAGTATTCACAGAGGAAGAAAAGTGTCCAAAAGAGCTTTTGTGTTTATTAGTGAGAGGTGCACACGCACATGTTTATGCACAGGTTGCCCAGATCAATACATTTCCTATGCACAATTTTATGTCTCTCAGTTTGCAATACCAATGTACAAAGTAACAGTGAGTAAATATGTGACATCATAGAGATATTAAAGGACTCTGTGGAACAGCAGTGCTGAGAAACAGATGCTGCTGGGGCAGGGATTGACAGCCCCTCGGTTAGCTGAAATGGGGTCCTGAGCCCACGGGCAGGGTGGGGAGATTGTATTCAGGGCCACATACACTTCTTGGTGCCTTCAGGACCCTGAGTCTATGCAGCTTTGAACAAATATCCAAGCAAAATGCAGTAGGAGAGGCTCTTAACAGCAGTTTGAATGATACCAGTAAATACTTAGCTCTTAAATTACCCTTCAAAAGGCATGGAGGGTGCAGGATTTCAGGTGACCATCCTAAATGTCTTGCACACAGGCATGCATAAAATAAGACAATTTTAATTATATTTTTGTGGAAGTCCTTCTGTCAAGATAATCATAAACTCTGATGTTTCTCATCAGCTGAGCTCCAGTTAGCAATGAAACATCTCAGTGTGAGAGCAAGAAGATTTCATGAGCACATCAGTCAGATTCTTGAAGTGGGCAAGCTGGTACAGTGGGTTATAAAAATGTTCTCATTACACAGGCATTTGATTCTCATGATTAAATGCATTTCACAGTGAAAGGAAACATATAATCTGGCTCCACCAGTTGTGACAAAATGGGTCAATTTAAGCAAAATGTAAGGGCTTACATACAGAGATTGAGCTAGTGTCCTTAAGCAAACCTGCAATTACTAGTATACTGTCAAAGCCTCTCAGAAATGGAAATAGTATATCACTCAATATCTGAAATTCCAAGACTACTTTTATCTTATGTCACCATACACAGTTCTTCAGCTTTATCTCCTTGTTCCAAAATGACTACAATGCAGCTTCCCCCCCCCATATTTCTTCAAAAAGCCTGCAAAATTTAAGAATTTAATAAGTTGTATTTTCAGTGCCCAAAATGCTAACATTTCAGCTGTTACTGTATTAAAGTGGGCAGGAGCTAGAGGGGAGTTATAAATGTGTTCTACCTCCTTACATTGAGTGAAGACCTGCAGCTGAAAAGATCAAACAGTGCAGAGGTGAATTGCAACCACTACACTCTCACACCAGTCAGATTTCCCAGCCTACAACACGCAACTACAGTGGTGCCTAAGATAGTGAAAGGAAGACTGCAAAATGATTGCAAAATCCTCCCCAATATATGGGCTTTCTTATCCCTACAAGAAAGTGCATGAATAGCACTGGGGAAGAAAATAAAAGTAGTAAATTAAAATATACAATTCTATCTTGTCTTAGTAAATGGGAAGAGACAAATTATGTATTCTACAAGCCCCAAATGTTCATTTTATTATTGTTTTATCAAGGAAATAATTAAACTTTAATTACTGGGGAGGGGAATGACTGGATGATTCTTTAATTAAAAAGGTCAAGAGACAGTGTTATAAATCTGTTGTTTCCAAGGAATTGCTTATAGCTTATTTCCAGCTACAGAGTTTGTTAAAATAACACAAACTTAGTGCCACAAGTTAGCATAAAGACAAAGTGAAAATAACTCAGAAGTAGCTTCTTCAGGTTTTGTGCTAGTGACAAATGTATTTTTCAGAAACTTTAAAACCTTTCTGATATTCAGATTTTACACTGGGTTCATAAGTTACACTAAGGAAAACTTTGCTCCTGAAAGTAGTTTTACTGAGATTAACAGAAGTGTTTTCCTTGAAAAGCTTAGCCTAAATAAAGGTTGCAAAAATAAGCTCTAAATTTTGTTGTTTCCTTGCTGATAATATCAGGAACAGTATTGCACACAATTCTTTATTCCTTGAGGTACATAATTTGATCGTAAATCAAGTACTGGGACCAACTATTTACTTTTATTCTAATGACATTTTCCTTACCATCCTGCTATACTGGTTTTGGAGTTAACCTACCCTGTTTGAAGTTGTTTCTTTAAAACAGTTACTGAAAAGAAATTCTGAAAAATCTTTTTTTTTTTTTTTTTGTTGGTGGAATGTTTTTTAAGCAGAAGAAGGTACATAGCTCCCTGTGTGTAAGTTAGTACTTGTTTACTACTTAATTTTCCCTGTGTTAATTTAAAGCATGCGCTGTATTTTTGTTGACTCGTTCTGCTAGACAAAACTGTAACATCCATTTCCAAAATGTCCACCCAATAAACGCTACTGAACCATAAAAAAATTGATTTAAGTAATGTAAGGTTGATATTAATATCAGATTTAAGGGTTTGTCTTAAATTTATAAACATAAGGAAATTCCAGGCACTGCAAATTAAAGTTGAAAAATATTCAGTCTTTGATTGAGAAAGATTAAAATGACATTAGCCTATTTATCTCATCAATCGCTAGTTCTGAATTTTCTTCCCTACTCTAAGTAATTGTATTTGAGAAAATCTGAAATTTGCCTCATGTACTTTAGTAACTAAAAAGTAATTGAAATCTTCTACACTGTCAAGATTGAGGTGTGCTAAAAGACAGGTTTGTTGACATGACAGGATCTTTGCTTGGGACAATAAAGATCCAAGGGAGAGCATGAGCAACTTCCTTAGCTCCAGCTGGAAAGGCAGCAGCAGAATCAGGCCCCTAAGTGAGTGCAATCTCTTATGCTTAGAGTTTCCTGGGACATTCCAGTTCACAAATCACTAGTAGATAAACTGCAAAGCCTTATAGAGAACTACTGCAATCTTGTGGGTCAGTGACACCTTCTGAAGTAAAATGCTGTATAGAGGATGAGTGACAGTTTTTGCTTATACAGATGGATGGATGGACGTGTGTTTATATGTATGTATGTACAGACAGAACGAGAGAGAGAAAAAGGGTGGTCACTCAAGGCTTCTGGATAACCTGCATATTGATTTGTTTTAAAAGCCTGTTGAAATATTCCATTCCTGCTCATACATTGAAAATGGAATCTCATAATATATGCATGCTATACACTTTATACATCAAAACACAAACACGGACAGTTTGGCAGAAAGAAAAGTGGTGTTAATGAAGCAGCTGGATCTAAAAGAACTTTTTTGAAATATTATTGTCAAATCATATTTTATTCTAGGAGAATGTTGCATGCATTGAAATCACTGGTCTAGTGAATCTATAATGCCAAGGCAGACAGACACATAGCGCGC
Organism: Bucco capensis; assembly: GCA_013396975.1. NCBI lineage: Eukaryota > Metazoa > Chordata > Aves > Piciformes > Bucconidae > Bucco > Bucco capensis. Next base: position 55,394 of record VWZO01020501.1, on the reverse strand, counting down.
TCTGTGCAGAAACCATGGTGATGGTCATCTTATACATATGAATAAGTAAATAAGACATATTACAGTAACAACATCTAGACTTCCAAAATATAAGAGTCACACAGAATAATTGACTAACTGAGATTTTTGAAAAGTAAGGATTTTATGGTAGCGCTATTTTTATGAGGAATCAGAAGCTTGGAAGCTGTAAAGCTTTTAAAGCTTTGGGTGATTGAGAATTAAGTGAATAAAAATAATACTGAGAAATAAATAAAGCTGTAATAATTAAAAATAATCATCAGAACAAATGCATAACACTACGTAGATCACTTCCTCTTTGTTGTATAACAAAATGCTCAGGTACTTACAGAGATCTAAGGCTTATAAATGTTTATTATGGCTCAGTTCTTCTAGAAATTTTATTAAAGTAGGAAGCTAATGAATTCCCAGCAATTTTTGTAGCTTCCCACAGTATCTCAGACTCAAGAGAGAGAAATTTCAGTGATAAGGAGGAAAACGATCCTGGAAGGTGAGAAGTATAAAATGGTTGTTGATTTTTTTTATTCATTTGGTTTGATTTTTGTTCTGTCATTGAACCTTCTTCAGCTGTGACCTTAGCAAAGCTGGTATTCTCTCTCAGACACAAACAAAATACAGTATGGCAACCTAAAACCTGGGTGCCTTTACTGATGCCCAAACTCTGTAAAATAGCACATTGCACCATGATTTCAAGACAGTGGAGGAGACAGAAACTAGATTAAATTCCCAGGAATGATTTAGCACAACAATTTTGCCTGTCTCTTTCCATGCAGGCAGGGCAGGAGAGGGGTTGGGGGATGCATGAGCACCCTGCATCAGCCTGAGGACGTGGGATATGCTCCCCCCTCAGCCCTGCCTCCCTCCAAGCCCTGCCACCCCAGAATGAAAGAGGGGAGCCATGCTGCCTAAATTCGGTCAGATTGCCAGTGTCCCTGTCCACATTCTCAGTCTCAGTGCAATGCTCCATGACAACAAGGTGAGACGGCAGAGGTTACCCGAACAGCTGCTTTCTAAGCCAGAAATTCCAGGCATTGAAAACCATCTGTCTATACATTCACAAATGTATATAAGGGCAATCTATCAGGCTGCAGCACTGCAGCTGCCACTCCATCAGGCCTGCTTCCTTTCTCCAGGCTGAACAATAAGAGCTAGTTCTTCACTTCGTGTCACACAGAATGGCTGATTTGATTAAGTCCCCAACTCTCATTATGCTAGGTAGGGGTGTAGAATTTCAATGATAATCCATAATGCATGACCAGTTTGTCGCCATGGCAACATAAATTCAAGGTTACTAGCTCAGATGCATAATTGGGTGTGCATTGAGTGCTGAAGAAGGGCTGTTAAAATTCTTGTCATAGAAGAGTAGCATCCATCATACTGTCTGAAATTGCAAAGTACTCATAATCAGAAAGAAAAATCCTTGGAGAAAAATGTTAATAAAATAATGATTACATCTAATATAATTGTTTAAGTTTAAAAAACCAAAGTGGTTAAAGTATTTTAGTTAATAAGAATCGAAAAGGCAACTCATTAACGGCAGAAGACTTTAGTTGAGCATTCCCCACCCCCCAGTATTTGCATTTTAAGATGGACCCAAAGTAGTTCAGCTCTGAACCTGACTGATTAGCTCAGGATCTAATCCATATGATACAGTAAAAGATGACGCTCCACGTGTAGACAGCACAGTCTTATAGACATCGTTTGTCCACTTTGATCTTTTGTGGGTAAACATTGTCTTCGAAATTAGCTGCACAAAGGATAAGAGGACTTTTGCATGCTGAGTTTTTAATTTTTAGATGTTGGCCTGAATTATTGCACTATACAGCAGCCATTTTAACTACTCAAGATGAAATAGGTAAGGTCAAATTGAACAGATGGAAACAAGACATTTAAAATCAGACTGAGAAAAGCTCTAGCATGTATATTGTAGGGAGTGATCTTACTCCAGGATGGAATAGATGACCTAGAAAGGCTTTTATTTTTTTTCTTCTTTAAGTCTCTCTCATTTCTCTGCATTTGCGACTGCAACATACCTGAAACCTGGCATTCACTATATTACTTTAGTGTGGGGAGGGGATTGTTTTTTCCTTTAAAAAAAAATACTCTGTCATGCATCTCTTCTGTACTCCTCTGATATTAGCAAGATAGATGTGACATTTGCATTACTTATTCCCAGACAAGTATTTTGATGACCATCTTTGCTAGCAAGAAAGAAAAGGCAAATCAGATTTTACAGGAGCACTTCCAAGATGTCAGGGGCTTAAACTTAGCATGTCATTACATGAAGAAAGATCATTACTAAATGAATTTTTTCTTCAGCTCCAACCCCATTGCCCTTGATATTGTGTAACTTGTATGTATCTGTTTTATAGCTTTGGCATATTCTAGCTGAGATGCTTCAGAATATTGTTGTATTTATTAGGGTTTCCAGTGGAATTTGACATTGCTTCAATGTATGTTTCTGTAACAATATTAGAAGAGTTTCTTCAAAGGAATGAACCCTCAGCTTGTGCCTTTCGAGTCAAATCTTCTCCTTGCTTCTGGGACTGAGCTTTTATCTAATTCTGTAGGAAAAGCTTATGATTTATTGAGTGTATTGCTTAAAAATAACAACAGAAAACTCTCATTACATGTAAGTGGAAGGGCTCAGTAAAGAAAACATTATTCCAGTATGAATTTTGGCAAAGATTAAACTAATCTGTATGGGCTTTCAGATATCAGATTGCACTGTTTTCTAAGCTACTCTCATTTACATTTTGCAAACAGAAATTCTAGGGAACTTAGTGTAAACATAATTAAAACTGTAAAATCATAACGAATTTTAAAAGAATGCTTGAAAATGTCTTTGGTGTTGGCTATTTTTTATATTTTGCAGGTTTATTTCTGGGAGGATTACATTTTGACAACTGACAATTTTTATTAACAAAATTGTATTATTTTATGAGGTTAGAAAATATAGGTAATTTTTTAGAACTATTTTTTGCACTGAATTGTACAGTTTATTTCCTGAACAAATGAGTCTAAATCAAACTCTTTTGTCACCATTTTAAAACTGTTCAGATCTGCAACTAATTTCCATTAAAAAAATGTACTGGATCATAAGCCTAACTGTACCTTGTAGGCAGTAGGGTTTTTCACCTGAGTGAGAAACATAATGGAGGCTATGTTTGTATCATACTAGATTCATTTTTATCTGTAAGACTTGCTTTTTTTATATATATAGAAAATATATATTAATGTTCAATATCAAGATACGACTGTATGTTCAATGATGTGTTTTATTTCAACACAGCCTGGGTTAATATGAAGCTTGCAAATACTGCATCTGGAGGTGTATTCTCTTCTTGATGTGCACATGTAATTCCAATTAACATTAAGAATGTTAATGAGAATATGCCCCTCTAGGGGTTGGAGAGGGGGAGGTGAAGGAGCAGGTTTGTAGTTCTGATTTAAATAACAAGTGACTTTTGTGAAGAATACCAGCATGTGGTCTCATGCACTTATATTGTGGAAATACAGTGGCTCTGAATGAGAGCTCACAATTTATACATTGATGCTCAGTGATGCTTAGCCAAGTGAACTCATTGTTGAGGGCAAATATTAAATCTCAATATGCCTTCTCCAGGAAGGAGTATTTTTTAAAATGTTTAGTTCTGTTTTTGTGCACGGGCATAAGAGACCTTACTGCGATAGAGTGCACTGTGGTTTTATGACTTCATTTTTTTTATTTATTTTTTTTTAAAAGACTTGTTTGATTTGAAGGAATGAACCATTTAAATACTTGTTTCTCAAGTATACAGATTGTACAGAATAGCTTTCAGGGCCTTAAGCAGCACTGTGCTCCTATGCTTTGATTAATTTGCGAGATGTTCTTTTGATGATCCAAGGAAGAAGTACAGTTAATATCAGATTTCAAAACAACAACAATGTTCATCTAAAAATGCCTATTAAATCATTATATTTTCCTTGAAAGTGTGATGTCACTGGTGACATTTTGAGGAATCCTGCGTAAGCAGAGAGTAAGAATAACTATAGCACCTCCACTTCTTGAAATGGAAGGTAACAGATTGTGAAGTGGCTTTAAAAGAAAAAAATATGCAATATATATCTTAAAATTCCAAGCAAATGTGGTTAATAGATTAAATGAAATTACCATTTTTATCAACCATTTCATTTTAACAGATGAAGACAGAGTCAGTGTTTATGTGTGGAATCTATTTTCTCGCTTTATTTAGCGAGAGAATAAAACCATAGTGCAGCAAACAAGGATAAGGTGCAAAATTACTATGAAAAAAAAAAAAAAAGAAAGACAAAATCCCAAATCCTTTACTCTACTAAGAAATTATTTATCTTTTCTGGTTTTTTTTTCTGGTAATGGTTACTCCAAGACAGGAAAATTACTAAGAAATAAAAAGACATATTACTCTTTGATACCCCATCCAACACTTTTGTTATCAGTGACAGGAAAAGATATCCTAAACAATATAATATATGTTATAATTTAATTTATGTTTTGTCAATTCTTTCTACATAAACTGTCTGTATACCTTTTCAATTTACATGTGGAGAAGGGCTGTTCATTTCATTGATCTGACACGTCACGTTTCATTGTGTTGATTTCAGTGCAAGCACTATCGTAGGATCTGCAACATGCCACCAGCAGGATACATTAAAGATATGAAGTAAAAAATTGTGTTTTGGAGATATAATTTTTAGGTCAAACAGTCAAAAAAACTGTTATTTGAATATCTGTCTCACACATTTTATCTGTCAAGTGTGGTATTTGTAAAATGTAATTTTTTGTAAGTACACAGTAGTATATTTGAAATTATAAAACACTGTGTACTCTGATGTTTTAAGTTATTCAGAACCTGATCATATAATCTTGGATACATGGGAAATTTACGGCTTTTAGTAAGACTATTACAGACAATAAGAAATGTCCCTATGTTTAGTGAGTATAATCCACCACTTAGATTTGTGCTTCTCTTACCTCCTGAAGTCATTCTGTATGAAATCTGAGGGTTTTCATGAAAAAATTATTTTGCACAGGCTGGTGTCAATGCTCATTCAGTCCCATCTCTCAGTGTGAAAAGCCTACATCCATACAAGATAAGAAGAGGAGGAAATTGCAAGAAGGCATGATGGGAAAAATAAGATTATTATTAGCAGATGCAGGTGAGTAATGGAAAAGCAAGGATAGAGCAATTCTTTAATTGGAGGTTTTCACCCCATTAATCTATTTCTTCAGGTCTGAAAAAGAGGAAAGTGTTCAGCTGCAATACCTTAATGTGTTTATTTCATAGCGGCTGGGGAAGAAGCTTAGAAGAAAGGATCAACCATTAAATCAGATGGACAAAATAAAGGAAACAAAAGCAAATGAAATAGACTCTGTGTTTGAGTGTGCGTGTTTTTGTTTGTATGCACGCACGCATCTGTATGGAGATGGGACCACAGAAGACACAACGACCAAAACACCAAGTCTAGTAGTTGATTAAATCTTTGTCCACCCTATATTAGAGAGAGCACAAGAACCAGGAAACAGGCTGGTCCCAGTTCTCATAATGCAAATACAGGGAAATTTCATTAGAGTCATTACAGAAAATACCAGAATTTATCTGTCTGGTGCTATCAGACATGTTGACTTGATTTTGTTAGACATAAAAATTATTTAATTTATACAAAAATAGGAACAGAAGAATCCTCAGAAAAGCAGCACATGTGAAAAAAACTGTTCAAAAAATCAAGAAAATTTGACTTTTCCATTAAAATTTGAGCAATTCTTTCTTCCAGTGCTAATTCCTGATAATAAACACACACAAGATAGTCCTTCACTACATTTCAGAGTCTATAAAAAAGATAAAGTGAAATATCAGGGAAGTAAGCATGTAAACATACAAACTAGTACATTAGAATTTCCTTTAATTCAGAATTACAATCCTGAAGGCAACAGGTTTCTATTGAATCATTTGCAGTCAGAATTTACAAAAATAAAAAGAGGAAGATGTATTGGTGTCTTGACAAACTACATAGTCTTTTGGACTGAATGTAAGAAAACAGACCTGTGGATCTGATGATTCTTCTGCTGTTGGCTTGCCTCTGACTTGCCTATTAGTTTATCGCTATTCTGGAACTATTTCTTTGTTTCACAACACTGTAATGAAGAAGAAACTGCTGAATGAGAAAAAGGCATGACAAGGATGAAACTCTCTGACCTGTGATCATGTTGGCTGGTCACAATCTATCAAAACAGTAAAGATAATACACATTCTTTAGATGTTTCAAGGATCAGTGGCAATGCAATTTCCAAAACCTTACAGTGGTACCCTGTGTGCTGAGAAATGATCACAACTCCTCATAGTATTGAACTTGTATTGAGGTAACTGAAATGGGTTAGTAAGTTAAATACTGTGTCCACAGAAGTTCTGGGGGAAAAAAAAAAAGAAAGAAAACAGAGTAATTTTTCTGCTCTCAAAGACAGCACTAGTAGCCTATCTTTACTGTTGAGTGGGTCGGGAAAGGAGTGAAGAATCTTCTTGATTTGTTTAAACCATTTCATAGTGTTTTTTAAGTTTAAAATCAGTGGCATATTCACCAGAATTACCAATGGTACTGCAATAGCCCCATATTTGATCCCTACCACAGTTCTGTGCTGCTGCTAGTGATGGGAAAGAAAAGAAAGCCAAGCCTAATATTGATTTCCTATCAAAACTGCTTTCCTATCAGTTCAACTACTTCAATTAAGAAAGTGATTTATTTTTAAACATTATGCACAGACCATTATAAACTCAGGTATAGGTAGAACCATACCATTATATGTATGATAATAACAGTATAGCTTGTTCATTTTTCTTTCTGCACTGGATTCAACTATCTTGATGTAATCATTTTATATCACTATAGCTGGGTTTGAAAAGGGAGAGTTGAGATGTGACTTGCAGTTTCACTACTTTAAATGAACCTTCATATTTAAAGCAATATGAACTCTATGTAAAGACAAGGCTTCGGGCCTTGAAGAATTATGAATATGAGTTTACTGTGTCTTTTGCACAAATTGTTCCAAGAACAAACCCTAGTCCTGCCCAAACCCCTAATTAATGAAAAACAGCTAACCCTGATTACCACATAGGGCACAAAAAGTGTGTTGAAGAGATTCTACTCAGATTTTAACTGATGTGACTGAACACCTATAACCTTGTTTTCTCCTTGCCAAGCTCAAGTAAAGGTGTTTCATCATAATGGGAATTATTCCCAAACCAATTTTCACAAGTTTTTGCTCTGTCTCCTCTCAATCTTTAAGACCACAGTTAGCTTTAACAATAAGGGAAAAAAAGTCTTTGGTTTACTCTGATTAAGTTTTATTATCTTCTAACTCAGAAGCAATTGTAAATATTTTGTTCTGTCTTTGCAAAAATCAAGTGCCGTTCTGCAGAGAACAAGTGGGGAAATGTTATGCTGAGGAGATAGACAATTTTCAAGTTTTGCATATGATAGAATGCAATTAAAATGAAATAAAAATATTAACAACACAGCAGCTGAATAACAATACTTATCCCAAAGTAATTCACAAGTAGGTCAATATCATAAACATTTGATTGTACTTCCTTTAGTGGGAATGTTTTAAGAATGAGTTTAGAGTAGTCTTCCTCTCTGTGGTAGTTTCACGGAAGTGAGAATTTCTGTAGAGCTGCCTGGCACTAAATACCCTGACAAACAAAGCACAACCAATGCTAAATTTCACCTTCAGCTGCACAAAAATACCAGTGTTATTTTAATCATAGAATCATAGAATCATAGAATGGCCAGGTTGGAAGGGACCTCAAAGATCATCTAGTTCCAACCCCCCCGCCACAAGCAGGGATGC
>VWZO01020501.1:35101-46354 GCA_013396975.1 Bucco capensis | reverse complement strand
GCCTGTGCATTTCGTTCTTACGCCTCAGCTCAAGAAGCAGGTCGTTATTTAGCCACACCGGTCTCCTACCTGTCCTACCTGATTTTTTGCACAAAGGGATAGAAATTTCTTGTGCTCTGATAAATGTATCTTTAAAGAGCTGCCAACTCTGATGGGTATCTTTGTCCCTAAGGATATCATCCCAGGAAACCCCATCCAGCAAATCTTTTAGCAATTGGAAGTTGGCCTTCCTGAAATTCAAGGTTTTTACTTTGCTCAGTGCCATGCCAGTGCTTCTAGCAATTACGAATTTGACTAAGGCATGGTCACTACATCCTAGACCTCCCTCTATCCTCACCTCTTTAACGAGGTTTTCATTATTGGTCAATAGCAGGTCTAGTAATGCATTACTCCTAGTTGGTTTATCTAGAGCCTGCATCAAAAAGTTATCATCTATAAATTCCAGTGGGGGGTTTTCTTAATAAAGTAAACATTGGAAACAAGAACAAAATACTTATTGATTACCAACATTCAGATTATTTTTATGATTAAGTCTCTTTGAAACTATGAGATGTAAGTTTTGCAAGACTAAGCCTCAATGAACTCAACATGAGAAATCATACAGGGAAAAGGAAGCCAGTTTTTCGCACCACCATCAGTGTTCCTGCCCTACTAAGGGCTTCCATTAGATGGTATTTAACTCAGATAAATATCAGACTCAGACATTATCCATAGAAAAATCACAATTTCACTATGACAAAAAGAAGCTAAATAGCTAACTCTGTTTCACTCCATACCCTCCAAATGATTTTTCAACTGATAATTTAAGGTAGAATGTTCTACCTAATCTCCTTACAAGTATGTATTTCTTGTGGATGGAATTATTCCTTTGGTTTTACTTGATTCTCCTGGAAAATAGATAAAATTATATTCTTGAAGAAGCTATTTAATAATAAATCTTTTGCTTTTATCCATTCCCTGGGTCTCAAGTTCATTAGAGACTTCACTTCTCCCTTTGTAGCTACATACTATGAAGCATTGGTTTCACTCATATCCCTATGAAGAGAAAGGTCCCTAGCTGGGACCAAGTCTTGCTGCTCTGCTGGAGGACAGAACACTTTGGGAGTGCAGATGCCCTTCTCTGGCATGTAGAATCTGTACTCTATTGCCCTAGTCAGTAGGCACCACATTCCCTCTTTGCTGCCAGGTGCCCTTCCTCAGGCTTTGCCTTCACAGACTGCACGTTCTTTGCATCCCTGTTTTTTTTTCCAATTTAGGTTTGATTGTCCTCCCCCCCAACATTTCAACTCCAAGGTTCTTGAGCACAGAATAAAATTCCTAGGCTTTCTCAGAATATAAATGTAAACATCTTTTGCCTGGAGAGGAAGAAGCATCTCCAGAATGACTTTTTGTCACCTGTCTCAAAGCCTAACATGAGCTGAAATGGTCACCTGGTTCTCTCCCGTAGAAATATGAGAACTACTTTCAAATAACTGATGCTTAAGCTGAGAAAATGAAACATACCTTATTAGAATTTGTCATAGGGTCACTAAAATTGAAGAGAAAGGGAGATCAGGGATCCTCTTGACATTTGTACGTCATTTCCCCTTTTGAAGAGATTGTGCTTGTCTGTCTCTAAACAGACAAGGGACAGAGACGTTTCCTCTTTAAGAAAACGAAGTTGGAACTGTGCCCCCCCCCCCCTTCCTTTGCCCGCGAAAGAATTTACCGAGAGAAACTGATAAGGAAACGAAAGTTGGAACTGTGCCCTGAGGGGCTAAAGGCTGTGACCCAGAACATCATACAGGCGGACAAATCAACAAACAGCCGTTTGTCACGTGAAAAATAACGTATCTTTGTTTATATAAGGAGGTGACAAGAAAGATCTTCCTTCCGGGTTTTGCCTTCCTTTCCTTGCGCTTCAGATTATCTCCTCCCTCTGATTGCTGGGATAAGTATATTGCTTTAATCTTTTGGCCGGCTGGGTTAACTCCTATTTCTCCTCCCCCGGGTGGGAGTGAGGAACTTGCTTTTGGTAAAGAGCAGGAGGTTCTGATAAGGAGTGGAGATTGATAGGCCTAAGGCCTCTGTCGATTGCCGGACCCTGTGTGACTCAGCAATTATAGGGGGCCTGAAGCCATTTCCAGCTAACAAACTTTTCCTTTCCTAACATTTCTCTTTTCATATTGTTGTAGCATTTAAATATAGATAAAGCTATTCTTATAATTCACTATCTGTGAGCCCAGTGTTTTATTTAATTTTGCTGTCCCCATTTGGGGAGAGGGGGCACCTGGGAGGTCCTCTCAAAGAGATTGTTCTTTTGACCCTAACAAATTCTTAGTTCTTCTGGTCAAACCAGGACAGAATTATAAATTTTGCAGAAACATACACCTCTCAGTGAGTTATATTTCCCTGGTTATAGCTTTTTACCTTCAAGTTGGCCGTATCTTCAGCCAAAATTTGAAAGGAACATATCAGACATTTGAATTGAGATGTAACAGAGACATTATACCAAGACACAAAGCCTAGTATCTAAAATGACAATTCATATTCTTTTGTGATACCTTTTTTTTACTGACAAAACTTGAGGGGAAAAAACAACAACAAAAAACCAGCTTGTTACTAATGAGCCCCAAAATCTCTCTAAGGAAGTGAAATGTTGTTATTTGATGTTAGAAATAGATGCTGCATTGTTGACAGAGCTCTCCCTACCGAGCATTCGCTTGCATTTATTATGTTTTAACAAATGCTGAACAAACCATCCAAGATCATATTGGGACTTAGAGCACGAGGTTATCATTGACAGCAGAGAGTTAACAATGTGATAAAACATTATAAAACTGCTGAAACCAACTCATGACCTGAATGTGCTCTGGGTTCAATGAGAACATTACATTCTTCACATGGTCAGTCTCTTTAACAGCTACATGCCATTATTAACAACAAGAAATCATATCTGAAAAAAACTCTTTGCTAAAGAGGTTTATTTATGAGTAAGATGTAGGGAAATCATTACTGAAGCCTTCTACATACACTGGCAGAGCACAAGATAGCTCTGACTAAGGTAATAGATGTCTGTTCTCTATTTAGAATATTACAAAGTCTGGCCCACCAACTAATTTGTTGCTCCAGTACTTGTGGTATTAAAAATGCATTCAGGTTCTTTAGTTTAGTTATTTTAAACCATTGTAATTTCTTTTTTTTTCTCTTCTCGAGCAGTGCTTGGGAATCACTGAATCAGAATAGTTGAGTTTGGAAGGGACCTCTGGAGATTGTCCAGCAGGGTCAGCTAGGGCAGGTTGCTCAGCAGCATGTCCAGTCTCATTTTGAATAAATTCAAGGATAGAGATACCACAACGTCTCTGGGCAACCTCTTCTTGTGTTCAGAAAGGCTACAAACAGATAAAAAGAGGAAATGTTGGTGTCTGCTTCAAAAAGAAATGTGTACACCACAATTAGAGTTTTAGTTTGAATTATGAAGTGCAAGAGACAGCTAACATATCCTCCCTGAAGCTGAAATTCACTTTACAACTCATTTACCCATGCTAATCAGTCAATAGATTTGCAGAAACAATGTGTTAATTTCTCCTCTTTTTAATTTAGTCATTTCTGTTATCTGCCAAAATCAATTAAATAAAGTACAGCTCTGAGAGCTGACATACTAATCAAAAATAGCAGAGATGCTTTCTCTCAAAGTTTTGACAGAAGGCCCTGCCTCCATGGTCTGGGAAAGTGACGGTGCAACTTTTGCTCTCAGATGAGACTGGTCTTGCTTAGGAAATAGATAACCCAAGTGTTGCCTGGGAAGCTGGAGCACAAATCATTGGCCAAATTCTGTTTTCACCCTCAACCATCAAAGCTACAAAGGATGCATAATTTAATCTCACAAATTCAATTGTAAACTTCCCTCTGAAGTTAGAATTTTACTGAAACTTACTTCTTTTATTTTTCTTCAGATAAGAGTTTCGTTTGTGGATCTGAAAGCATTTGAAAGCACTGAATATCTTTCACAGTATTTTTAAGATGCAGGTAAACACCATCTACATCTTTTGGAGCTTGTGAAAACTATCCTGGATTTTAAGTCCACAGCAGAACCGGAAACAGATATCTGAAAAACTGAATTCCAGAATCCCTCATTAAAAGGGAATATGAACTGTTACAAGTCAACAGTGTTTCTTTTGATTTATTAAGGTCTAGCTGCTGATTTTTATTTTTTTTTCATTCCTACATGAGTGCTTTTCTAGCCAGTTTTACAGAGCTTCTCCCTACCAAGTACCACACTGTGATAGGCTGAAATTGATGAGTTTAACAGTTGTCTCCGGGTTAGGTTCCTCCTCAGAAGCCACAACAATTTATCAGAGAAAATTACAAGTGTACAACACCACTAGAATTTAAAGGCATGTGTGAATATGCTTAGAAATCTGACCTATTTGGAAAGACAGCTTCACTGAGTATGATCGAGTAGGTGTACTTATGTGTTAAAGTCAGGAGCACAGTAAAGGTATAAGAAAGGAAGATCCAGATAAATCCTGGACATGGCTAGAATTTAGCTGAATGAAAGAGAGGAGGGAAAAGGAAAGAAAGTTTATTCATCAGTATGTAGAAAGAACATCCTGTGCTGCCCCAAAGACTCACATCCTCCTAGAAAGACACGATTCTGCATTCCTTGTGAGATGATAATACTCGTAGCAAAATATGACTCTGGAAGGTTTAAAGCATATAGCTGTCCTCAGAATTCAGATTGAACTTCCCTCCTCCCAAAATAAATTTTTAAAATTACTTTTAGTATCAGCCTTTCCAGTAGAAGCCTTTGAAACATTCAAATATACTAACTTTACAACCAAGTTCCAGTGAAAACTTACTAAAAGTCAATAAGGTTTTGTTAAATTTTTCAGGATGTCATCACTGTTGTATTCAAAATACCTTTTAAAAGATTCTTTTTAACCACCAGACTATCTGATAAATGCCCTAATAAAACAAACTTTAGCAAACATGAAGTAAATCCTCATAAGTCTAAATTGATGTCTATTTTGTTTCCATGAATTTCAAAATTGCATTTTTTCACATTTATCCGCTGAAGTCTCAGGTTATGCTTCACAGCAATAATTGTCACAGATTTTGCTGGAGCTGGTGAAGACAAGAGAATTCTTTGTATGTCTCTTTTATTACATTGTCAATATATTAATACAAGTTATATGAACAAACCTAGAGACAAAGAGCTATTTGCTATATATCTATCTAGGGGTGAAAGCACAAATCTTAGGAGAAAAAAAAATCCAGCAGGGACCAGAGCTGAACAAAATGCAGGCTTTGACGCCTGATTATAGGCAAACACAGCAGTGTAGCTGTGCAGGGGTTCCCTTCTTCTGTTTGCAGGCAAAGACTGAATAAGAAGTGGTGAGATAACAAGGGAGTGTGCATGCTTAATAATATGTCTATTTTTTTGATCAGTTGCTAATCTGTAGCTCTGGTGATGATTACTGTTTCTTCTCCAGAGAGATACTATTCAGAAACATCAAAATGACATACAGTTGAATGACTTGTGTTTCTTTAACTACAAGACCAGATTGCCAGGGCTGTCAGCCACAGAAGGGAGAAAATTCTCCTGTTTTATTCTGCTCTTTGACTTTCTCTGGGTGATGCTAGCCATCAAATGGAAAGAGGTGGTAGAATCCAGCCTGCTCTTCTTATATGCTCTAAGAAGATGACTGGTCGAAAGGAGGAGCTGGGCTCTCAGACCTCAGTTCATCAACACCTGCATATATTGCACCACACAGAAGAACAGTGAGCTGGTTCATGAAGAGATTATTGGCAATTTGATTCAGAATGGCCATGATACCCTGAGAAGGCCTGATCTCGTCTGATCTCGGAAGCCAAGCAGGGTTGGGCTCGGTTAGTACTTGGATGGGAGACCACCTGGGAATACTGGGTTGCCATAGGGTTTAGTTGGGGATGTCCCTGCCCACTGCAGGGGGGTTGGACTAGATGACCTCCAGAGGTCCCTTCCAACCCAAACCATTCTGTGATTCTGTGACTAGGAAGAGAAGCAAAACCCTGCAAATTAGGCATTGTCTTATTTTCTAGTTTACTCTTGCAATAAAGCAGTGCAGAGATGGCACCCACCCATGTCAGCCTACAGTATGGGAGGGCTTTTCACATTCTCATTTGCCACAAGCCACACTGTTACTCTTTGTAGCCTTGCTGAAATCAGTTCTGTTGTCTGCTGTGCACATGTGCTGCTGGCTGTACAGGCAGCAGAATCCACCGATAACCACAGTTTTATTGACATGGCTGCAACAATTTTTAACTAGCAACTTCAAGAATTAGTCTCAGCACAGCCTTCTCTCCAGCCTCCTAAACTTTCAGTGGGTGTTCTAGAGGAGCATGATTTTTTGTTTCTGACATCAGTACCCTATAACTGGTCCTGGATTTAGCTAGTTTAAATCCAGATGGTGAATGTTTCTGTGAGCAGCAATCATGCCTGGACAGCAGTGCAAACAGCCCAGTGTCCCTTGGTGTTGTCACTGCAGACACAGCAAATACAGAAACTCAGATCTCTGACTTGGGTGTCAATTATTGGAACTGCCAAAAGTTGAGGAAAAAATTCTCTAGACATTTAAATAATCTGCTTTGAGGAAAATCTAGAAGTATTTAATTTTGATGAGGAAGAATTTATATATATCTCTCAATAAGATCTGCAAGTTTAAAATCTCTTTCTTCAAGTGGAAGAGAAAAATGAACCTAAATCTGTACATCTTGAGGGGGTTCTTGATGGAAGCCATGGATTCTTCCTGTTGATAAATGTTTGTTCCAAAGACATGTTGGAAATTAAGTCTAATGTCTAGTTAGGGCTGAGCTGGCCACTAGAGGAATGACTATTAACCTCTCTCCCTTCCCAAAGTCATAGAGGTAGGGAATGAGGAGAGACTAATGTATTGTAAAACAAAAAACAGCTCCAATGAAAATAATAATAAAATTAAATAGATACAGATATATAATAAACCAATGTTGAACTCAACCCCCCAGATGGCAATTACATCATCTTTACCACTGATAGTGTGGGCAGGCACAGGGAAGTCTCAGGATGGACTCAGTAGCAAGTGGGAACTGGATTCAGGAGCTGGATTCTGGAACTGGATTTAAGAACACATAGATAGGGAACAAAGAATGGACAGAGTTCTCCTTGGAAGCTGGTCATTGAAGAAGAAAATTTGACCCTTGTGATTCCTCTGCTTTATACTGAATATGACATACATGGAATGGAATCCCTTGTTGGTTAGTTCAGGGTCACCTATCCTGTCTGCTCTTCCCTGAAGGTGTGACCTCTCACTTACTGCACTTACTGCACCTCTAACATGGTACACAAGATTTAGTGGTGACCATAGGAGCAAGTACAAGCAAGAGACTTTCTGCTTACCAGTCTTTGGTCGTAACTACAAATGTGAGATATTATCACTTCTAGAAGCAGATACTATCTGCAAAGCTATGTCATTAACTTCAGAAAACACAGTTACTTAGAGGAGACTTAGCTGAAAAGTAAAATCAGTGAACAGAATTAGCTCTGTTCTAGTTCAAGCCAGGACAGCAAATCTGAAGTGCAACACACCACTTATACAAGAGCATCTTCATGCAAGATGTCCCAAATTCTTTCCAGTACCCATTCATTGCATGACTCAAGGTCCAGAGTTACTGCTAGAGTCCAGCCAAAAGATTTGCACAGATATTTTGCACTTTCAATGCGCATGTAGGCAGAGCATACTTTAACATTGAGGCTGAAATGAGCTGCAGGCACAGTCTGAAAATCACTTGGGGTCTGCTGTGGCCCCTGCTGCGATAACTGTGCCGACAGCAGAGGGAGCATTAAACTCATTGCCCACGGGAAAGTGTGGGGAGTGATACCCATGTTTCTAGAATCCTTGTATGGGTAGGATGAGCTCATTAGCCTTCTGGCAGTCATCCTAGGAGAAGGACAACTCTGATTCCAAACCCAGGCAGATGGAGGTCGTTTAGCCCTGGAAGGTCTTCCATCTCAGAGGTTAAACCTCTGTCCTAAGGACCTCGCTGCCAGCGTCCAAGCTTGCTAGGCCCTGGCAGATGAACCTTAGGACTAAAGGGTGGGTCCAGCTCTGCGCATGCTGTGTCTCACCTAAAAAAAAATCCATAGCGCAGGCTCGAGGGTGCTATCCGCTATCCTCTTTTTATCACCGCACTTGGAAAAGGCGCTGATGAGGAGTGTGGATGGAGCCCTCCCTGGATCTTCGTTTGCGAAGCCTAGCCACGACGACGACAATGAAATGAGCTGACTTAATAATGAATACAGGAAATATATTTATTCTTTGTATTGATACAGAGAGAAGTCATCAAAAGGCACAGAAATCACTGCTAGTCTTCCTGGTCTGAAGCTTGGTAATCTACATGAAGACCTCATGCCTCCTTCTGAGATTAAACATTTCCTGGGGCTAAAGTTATGTGTGTCACTCCTGCTGAGAAACCCAAAAGTCCCGTAGAGCTCAGTGGTGAATTAATCGTGTTTTCTTCATCCACCAGTATAAATTCGGAATGGTGCGTGACTTTTGTGTGAATGGTATATGAATCATAGATGCTATTTGTGTGTTAACAACTGTGTGGCCATTTGTTTTTCTTATTTATTCCCTGTGTTTTGTCCAGATACAAGCAGGTAAAATGACGCACTTTCTCCTCTGATACATCCACATAGCATTGCCCAGGCACTATGTGTGCAATCAATTTTTTTCCCTGCTGCATACAAACACAAACAGATAGACAACCTTAATCACACTGACTGGCGAAGAAGCAGCCTCCCCTTCTCCTGGATTGTCTGACAGATGGCAGAGCAACAGCACAGTTTCACAGCTCCAGGACTAAAGTAACAGATGTTAGATTACCACATGCTTTCTAGAGCTTTAATCTTCGAAGAAATTCTGGATCTTACCTGTTTTCTTCTTTTCTCCTGTCATTCACAGAGAATGCAGAAGCCTCAGAAAACAAGATTATGCAGGCCCTCAGCACAGCCTGAAGGCACAATGTCAGCAGGGATAAAGACAGTATGGTTAACGGCTGAAATATGTCTAAGGGTCCACTACTTCAGGATGAGGATTTTTGAAGATAATTACAGGGGGTGGAAAACTGGGTTGAGAAAGATTTTAACAGGGAAAAGATTTTAGTTTCTTAATATGCTACCTTGAAAAATGTTATAGGATGAGTTGGTCATATCTTATCTGCAATCTGAAAATGTGGAGAGTTTTTTGAAATACTATTAAATAACTGTAGAAAAGGAAGCATGTTAAAAATAAATTATCATCCCTTCTCTTTTTTCTTCCCTGCTGCTTTTAGAGCTGATGTATCATTAGACTAAATGGTTGTGGACAAGAGCATCTTTTAACAAGCCCCTGATCCAGAATGTATCTCCAGTGGGCAGACAGTAGGGCAGCAACTACACTCAAATTTGAATCTGAGCTACGTTTCATTTTATTTGCAACTCATTTTTTAGTTACATCAAGGGGTCATGAGTGGTGTAATCACAGCATTATATTATCAGAGGAATTAACACTGGAAGTCCCTGAGGTGAAGTGCAGGAACAGACAGGGTGCTCCAGCCCCACCCAGAGTGGGAAACACTGAGCCCTGTTAAGCAGCAGCTCTGACTCAATCAGGATGGGGCCAAGAGTTACAGTGCCAAACCCTCACAATGTGCGGGAGCAGCCCCCAGAGAGCAGTGGTGATCTGGATGGGCAAACAGGGCTATGTATGGCCTTCCTTGCCATCCCAGGTGCACTTAGACAACAGCTCTGGAACTTGAGTGCCAAGCAAATGATGATGTAGTTTAAGGTGCATCCAGGGGGTTGCCTAGGGTGTGTCAGTCAACCCTATGCATTACAACTGCCTCTGGTAAGAAAAAAAAGAAGGTTAATTTCCATACACTCCTTCTGAGGGAAACAGAGGGTCTGATATGCCAACTGGACCCATACAACAAGGAAGTCTGCTGACCTCCCGGGGCCTGGGTAAGAGACTTCATTAGGAAACGCCTCGATCTGGTAGAACCCTCTAATTATTACCTACTATTGTTTGTTCAGGTTGGAAGTGATGGAAGTTGTGAAGTCCAAAGGTGATCAAAAGAGACTTCAAGGCACTAAGGCAATTGTTTGAAGGAACAGGAGCACAGGTAGTGTTTACCTCAATCCCTTCAGTAACAGAGAAGAATACTGAAAGGAACAGGGAAAACTACCTCATTAACATGTGGCTCATAGACTGGTGCCACTGGTGGAATTTTGTGTATTTTAGTCATGGGGTGGTATACATGCTATTAGGCCTGCTGGTGACAAATGGGGATCACCTGTCTCAAAGTGGGAGAAGGATTCCATCTCAGGGGTTAGCAGATCTCACTGAAAGAGCTTTAAATTAAGTTTGAAGTGGGAAAAGGACAAAACCAGGCTCACTAGAGATGAGCCTAGAGGCAGCAGGCCAGTGTTGGAGGTGAGGTCAATTGTACTCCTGAAGTGCATCTACACCAATGCATGCAGCTTAGGCAACAAAGAGCAGGAGGCACAAGCCATTGGTATGGCAGGAAAACTATGACGTACTCACCATCACAGAAACATGGTGGGATGACTCTCATGACTGGAGAGCCGCAATGGATGGCTATAAGCTCTTCAGAAGGGATAGGCAAGGAAAGAGAGGTGATGGAGTTACTCCGTTCATTAGAGAGTGGTTTTATTCTATCAAGCTCAATGATGGTGATGATAAAGTTGACCGCATCCAGAGGGTAGTGGTTAATGGCTTGAAGTCCAGATGGAGATCAGTGACAAGTGGTGTCCCTCAGGGCTCTGTGCTGGGGCCTGTACTGTTTAATACTTTTATAAATGATATCACCAGCAGCATTGAGTGCACCATCAGCAAGTTTGCAGATGACACCAAGCTCTGGGGTGCTGTTGATAAGTTGGAGGGGCAAGATGTCATCCAGAAGGACCTGGACAAGCTGGAGAGGTGGGCCCAGGTGAACCTCATGAGTTGCAACAAGACCAAGTGCAGGGTCCTACACCTGGGTCGGAACAATCCCCACTATCAATACAGGCTAGGGGATGAGATGATGGAGAGCAGCCCTGCAGAAAAGGACTTGGGAGTACTGGTGGACAAGAAGCTGGACATGAGCAAACAGTGCACACTGGCAGCCCAAAAGGCTAATCGCATCCTGGGCTGCATCAAAAGAAGCGTGGCTAGCAGATCGAGAGAGGTGATTTTGTCACTTTACTCTGCTCTG
>VWZO01020501.1:1026-30552 GCA_013396975.1 Bucco capensis | reverse complement strand
GTGTCCTGGTTTGACCAGAAGAACTAAGAATTTGCCAGGGTCAAAAGGACAATCTTTTGAGAGGACCTCCCAGATGCCCCCTCTCCCCAAATGGGGACAGCAAAATAAAATAAAAGCACCAGGCACGCAGGTGGTGAATTATAAGAATTACTTTATCTATATCTAAATTCTACAATGATATGAAAAGGAAAAAAAAATTATAGAAAGGGAAAAAAGTTTGTTAGTTGAGAATACTTCAGGGCCTCCTTAAATTATCAGGATCGCATGGGTCCGGCAAACCGGGCAGGCCTAATTATCTCCCCTTATCAGAAAACTCCCGCTCCCACTCTTTATCGAAAACAAATCCCTCACCCCTTTCTGGGAGGGGGAAAAGAGAAGTTAATCCAGCTGATCAAGATATTAAAGCAATATATATATACTAATCAATCCGACAATAAAAGGAGACTACAAGCGTCCGGTTAAGAGCAAAGCAAAGCCCAGAAGAAGAGAGATCTCACTCCATTCCCTCCTATATACACAAAGACACGTCACCCTTTCGCGCGAGAATTAGCTGTTCCACTATTCGCTCTCCCTGTAGGATGTTCCAGGTTACAGCCTCCGGCCCCTGAGGGCGCAACTCCAACTTTCGTTTTCCTCCTTTATCAGTCCCTCCCGGCGAATTCCTTTTGTGGAATTCCAGGAGGTTCCTGGAATGTGTAGAGGATAACTTCCTCACATAGCTGGTAAGTGAACCAACCAGGGAAGGTGCCCTGCTGGACCTACTGTTTGTGAACAGAGAAGGTCTTGTGGAAGATGTGGCAGTTGGAGGCTGTCTAGGCAACAGTGATCATGAAATGATAAAGTTCTCTATTATTGGAAACATTAGGAAGAGTGAGAGCAAAACTGCCACTTGGGACTTCCGAAGGGCAGACTTTGATTTGTTTAGAAGGTTACTCAACAAAATCCCTTGGGATTCAGTTTTGAAGGGCATAGGAGTCCAGGAAGGCTGGACATTACTTAGGGAAGAATTCTTAAAGGCACAGGAGCAGGCCATCCCTACGTGCTTTAAGAAAAGCCAGCGGCACAGAAGACCATCCTGGCTGAATAGGGACATATTGCTGAAGATCAGGGAGAAAAAGAGAGTTTATGGCCTCTGGAAAAGTGAGCAGGCTACTCATAGTGAGAATAAGGATATTGTTAGGTCATGTAGGGAGATTATTAGAAGGTCCAAGGCCCAGCTAGAAATTAGTCTGGCTTCAAAAGTAAAAGATTGTAAGAAAAGCTTTTATAAATATATTAATAACAAAAGGAAGAACAGAGAGAGTCTACATCCCCTGCTAGACCCGGAAGGAAATACAGTAACAAAAGGTAAGGATAAGGCTGAGGTGCTTAATGCTTTCTTTGCCTCTGTCTTTAATAAAAAGTAACACCTGTACTAAGGGAAGACAGCCCCCCAAGCCAAGAGAATGGGACCAAGAGCAAAATGTTCCCCTACACACTTCACGAGTAGATGGTCAGGGACCTACTCCTCCACTTCGACATCCAGAAATCTATGGGGCCAGATGGGATTCATCCTAGAATCCTCAGAGAGCTGGCAGGGGTGCTCACCAGGCCACTCTCCATCATTTATCAGCAGTCCTGGCTGACTGGAGAGGTCCCAATTGATTGGAAGGAAGCAAATATAACTCCCATCTATAAGAAGGGAAGGAAGGAGGATCCGGGAAATTACAGGCCTGTCAGTTTAACTTCAGTCCTAGGGAAGCTGATGGAGCAGATCATCCTGAGTTCCATTATGCAGCACATGCTGCATAACAACCAGGTGATCAGACCCAGTCAGCATGGCTTTATGAAGGGCAGGTCCTATTTAACAAACCTGATCTCCTTCTACGACTGGGTGACCTGCTTACTGGATAAAGGAAAGGCTGTGGATGTTACTTATCTTGATTTTAGTAAAGCATTTGATACAGTTGCCCACAGCATTCTCCTGGAGAAATCAAGTGCTTTTGGCTTGGATGGGTATACGTTTCACTGGGTTAAAAACTGGGTAGAAGGCCGAGTCCAAAAAGTTGTGGTCAACAGAGTTAAATCCAGTTGGCAGCCAGTCACAAGTGGGGTCCCACAAGGCTCAGTACTGAGGTCTCTCCTGTTTAGCATCTTCATCAATGATTTGGACCAGGGGATGGAGTAAGTTTGCAGACGACACCAAGCTGGGTGGCAGTGTCAATCTGCTTGAGGGAAGGGAGGCTTTACAAGAGGGATCCGGATAGACTAGATCGCTGGGCCAAGGCCAATNGAGATGAGATGAGTGGATGTTGCATTGGGGGGCATCATTTAGCAAGTTGATAGGGCTAGGACAAAGGCTGGACTTGATGATCTTCAAGGTCTCTTCCAGCTGTAACTGTTCTATGATTATAAATTGGTGGCTGCTCACAAGTGATGTTCCCCATGGCTCAATTTTGGGGCCAGTCCTGTTTAATATCTTTATTGATGACCTGAACAAGGGGATTGATGGCACCCTCAGTAAGTTTGTAGATGACACCAAGTTGGGTGGGAATGTTGATCTTCTCAGTGGTAGGGAGGCTCTGCAGAGGGATCTGGACAGGCTAGATCGCTGGGCTGAGGCCAGTGGAATGGAGTTCAATAAGGCAAATGGCCAGGTCTCGCAGTAGGACTAGGGAAGTGAGTGTTCCCCTGTACTCATCACTGGTGAGGTTGCACCTCATAACACTGTGTTCATTTTAGGGCCCCTCATTACAGGAATGACATTGAATTGCTGATGCATGTCCAAAGAAGAGCAACAAAGCTAGTGAAGGGTCTAGAGCACAAGCATTAAGACAAGGGGCTGAGGGAATGGGGTTTGTTTAGCCTAGAGTAAAGGAGGCTCAGAGGAGACCTTCTTGCTCTCTACAACTACCTGAAAGGATTCTAACATTATCGATGGACTTTAATTACCATTAGAGATCTTGGTCTCATTTGAATTGCAGTAAATTCATAAAAACTTCAAGGAGTTTGAATGAAATATTCCAGTATTGCTTTTTTGCATATATATATCTCAACTTAAACTAGACTGGTTTAACCCAGGACAGATTAAACAGATAGCATAAGAAGGAAATAATTTTTTTGGAAGCTGGTGATATTTTATTCAATGAGATCCAAACAAGAGCTGGTTGCATAAATATTTCTAGTTTTGTTATTAATTATCCAAGACCAAAAAAAAAATCACTTAACTTTATTTGATGTATGTTTATTTTTTCTCTTACACACTTGCTAATTTAAACAACAATGTTAAATTTCTTTTCTGTTACAAAAGATTTCAAACTATCATGAAGTAGTTTAATTGAATTAGTTAAAATTTATTATTAAAGATCTCATCCTAGTATTGAGAGATTGATTATTTGTTTCTGAAATGTACAAATATTCTCCAGAAACTTGCTGCTTTCAATCACTTTGTCTTATAGGTTATTTCTATAGTGGCTGAACTTCCATAAATGCATCCATTTCCTGTCTCTTTACAACTAGCAATAGAGACCTGAATATCAAGAAAGTGCTAAAGCAGCCAAAAAGAATATATTAAAGGTCCAGACATATGGCCTGAATTATGGTGTCACCTATCTAATAAGAGCTACATTTAGCCACTTTCCGAGAAAGTACTTTTAACTTATGAGAAGTGCTGAGAGTACTGCAGGCAGATTCAGTGCCTATCCCAGTGTCCCTGAATTGGAAGAGGCTGCTGCTAACAGAAAAATGTAATTTCTGTTTCGTTACATCTGCCAACTGTATGAGCTTGGGAGGATATGAGCAAAGATGTCTTTGTCAGTCCTGGGG
Organism: Bucco capensis; assembly: GCA_013396975.1. Taxonomy (NCBI): domain Eukaryota; kingdom Metazoa; phylum Chordata; class Aves; order Piciformes; family Bucconidae; genus Bucco; species Bucco capensis. The sequence goes on along the minus strand of VWZO01020501.1, from coordinate 26,748 downwards.
AAAGTGCTAACAGGATTTATGCATTATCAGAAGATCACTGAAGCTCAAGAATAAGGGAGGGACACATACATGTTTGTTAATACAGATATTACCATTGGTATCAAAGAGAGTTAGCCAAGTGTGTAGTTAGTTTGCTAGTTATTTCACCTAGTTTTCTTGTTTTCTTGTTTGAAAATACACAAATAAATATTACTAAAGATAGTTGAAGACTGGAGACATTTTCATGAAAAACATGCCTCCCTTTAATAAAACCCTTGAAATTCTTGTAGGATGCTATAATTTTGATGTACATTATCCCTTTTCTGGAAAGTTCAATATCTTGTCAACTACATTTGTGTTATTCTGTAGTGCAGCTTTGTGCTATTTCTGGAGAAGGTGACTATGCCTGTATTGGGTGCATGCTGAAAGGTTAGCTGGAGATGCTTTTCATTAGGATGGCTTGCTTATGCAACCAATGTATGCTCTGACTCGTGGCACTCTAATCCTCTTTGGAAAAAGGTTTCTGAGGTACTGAATGTGTTTACCCAGTGTGTAACTGATGATATAGAAAGATATACATCTCTTCCCCATAGAAATAGGAATGTATCTGTTAAGATCTTTTGCTGGCACCCTTGCCACATAACTAGGTTGTCTGTTTGCTTCTCTTTTAAGGTTATCCTGACTGGGTGCAAAAGCTTCGTGCAGATGCTGCCATGCTGCCACATGCTGTCATGTGTGACTCTGCATGCATGAAATCTGTGCATCCCATTCTCCTCCTGGTTGTTGATTGATCCCTCATGCGTCATGCACTAGCATGGTCTCATGTCACAGTCCCTGACATCCCAGACTGCTGGGAAGAGCTGTGCTCATCAGACCAGCAGAGTTCTGGCCAGTAGGATACAGATGCGTGTCTGTCAGGTCAGCAAAGGAGCAGTGGGAAAAACATAGAGAAGAGCCCCTGTCTAGTGGGAAAGAGCAGTGGCTAAGCAATGTGGGGATATTTGTGAGATTGACCACAAAGTTCTGAGAGATCTCATTACTGTGCTCAACAAATACCATGATGCAGTGACATCCTGGATGGCAGCAACACTGAAGTATGTCATTTCTCTGCCCTAGAAGACACAGAGGAAGACAAGTCCAAGACAGATGATGAAATTTCATGTTAATGTACATTTATTAAAATAATTACATTTTAGTTTCAAAAAATAGTACTTATTTTGTGCAAAGTTTACAGAACAATGCAGGGTTTTCTCATGTATTTAGTGTTGTTCCTGTCTCCTTCCCTCTATCAGAAGGGGGATTGTCCTTGTACATTAGCATTTTAGTTTTCCTAGTGCATTTTTCAACAGAATTCTTCCCCATATGAAATTACGGCTCAGTTATCTTCTCCAAGGGAAGAAAAAAACAACCATCCAACCAACCAAACAAACAAAATCTCCAGTCAATAGAAACATAGATCTGGAGGGTATAGATTATATCACTTATCTAGCTGCTTACAGATGGAGAAAGTCATGCAATAAATGTTTAATTCTAAAAGCACAGATTACTCTCAACATCCATGGAACACTTCCCAGCACTCCAGAAACATATTAAAGGCTGTATAAAGTTCCAAAGTTAGAGGTGATATTCAAATACCAACACACAACTTCTGCCCCCTGATTTACCCCATCTTCTAAATGTTATTTCTACCACAAGCCTGTGAAGCAAATGTTAGACAAGTAGCCTCTATTTCATCTTTCATTTACAAGGTCTATCTCCAAGTTAAATCTCTGCCTTTCCTTTGCATTGTTTGTCAAGGATACATGAAGAGAGGAATAATACAAAATCATCTTTGTTTGAAGCTCTCTGAGAGGTCACTGGGAACTATGGACATGTTACCATTGGCCTGTTGCCAATCCTGCTGAAATGACACTAGCAACATTTATTTTTTGTTGTGGAAGTTGAAACCTTGCAGTATCCATGGTGTGGTCGATTTCATTAAAGCAACTGTCTAACCCGTCTCCATGTAAGCAAAAAGAGCTCAAAAGTTTTATCTTCAAAGAAATTACCCAGAGAGAAGGGAAACATAAAAATGAAGAATAATGTGATTTAGACAGTTGTCAGAAAGAGACCAAAATGACCTCATAGTTATGCATATAACTATTGCAGTAGTATATGTACAACCAGATGCAAATATCTTTAGGTCGCCACCAACCCAGGACTGCAGTTAGAAGAGCAGAGGAGCAGAATGTCACAAGATAGCTGCCCTGTTTTCAAATGTGGAAATACTTCACGGGCTGTAAAGATGTAAGGTAAGAATATTTTGATAATGGAAGGACAATGCAGTGAGCATGTATGCCTCATGCAACAGCTGGAAATAATTTGATGTGATGCACAATACAGAGGAGCACTACCAGCCTTCCAGCTGTTTCTTGCCTTCAGTGTACTGTCAGATAGCACTGTGAGTATTCCTCTTCATCCAAAGTGGTTTCTCAAAATGAGTTACAGCCTCAGAAATACCTACCACCTTAATGAGGAATTTAAACTGCTCAGATATGATTGAGTCTGCAAATGCCATGCTTCCTTTTCCTGAAAACTTGACATTGTGGATGGGCAGGAGACAACCCAGGAGAGCTGATTTACTTTTCTTTCTTTTTGTTTGAACACACTGAGAACTACAATGCTTGTGTCCTCAGCAATTAAATTTACCAATTTACAGTTATTTAACAGTGTCTGGATTCTGACAGTGTGTGTCTCAATAGAAATTAACACTCAGTAGCATAGAGAAGGGTTTATGTTAAGTGCCAGATAAACATTCCTCCCATGCAGCAGGAGAAAAGCAGTGTGCTCACAGAAAAAAGTATGGCTTTATAAGTGGAGTTAATAATCTTTACTCTGCTATATAATAAAAGCTCATCTAGGAACTGATGTCCAGTTTCTAGGATGCTGTAAACCCACACACTTCTTGAGGCTGGTGTTTTGGGACACAGTGGCTTCCCGTAGCTCCAGCCGCTGGCAATATATTCTTGACTCCAAATTGTATTTTACTACAATTCTCTCTCTTCTGCTGATGTAAGACAGACTTATGACAGACTTTCCAGCTGTTACTCAAATAAATCAAGTGATTGAACTCAAAAAAAGAATCTTCAAAGATAAGGGAGTAGTGTTTTCTTGAGGGGACTTTGCTGAAAAACAGGTTTTTTCCTGGAAACTAAGATAAGACCTGGAAAGGTACAAGGCAAGGATAAGACCATGACCTTAATATGCCATATTAGGTAATAAACAATCAATTGAAAATATCATGAATATTAGGTCTAATCCTAAGTAAATAAAATATTTGGCTACTTTGAACTGCCATTAGTATATTCTCCATTTCTTACTTTTTTGTTTGCTTTTAATTGCCTAGAGTCCTCCTACAATTACCTAGAAACCATAGGTGTAGCAAGAATAGCCAGGCATCCACAGTAAAGATCAGATTAGTCCAATGTCTTTTGATAATGGTTTAGAAATAATTGCTTCTCCTTTGGGACCAGGGAATGGAACAGAGGCCCTCTCAAGATCTCTTCCATCTTGTTACCTTGTTTATTGTGTTATCTGGTAATCAGTTTAGATGCAGCACAAAAGAAAGCAGATTCTGTCATGTATTACTTCTTTTTTGCTGCTCTCTCAACTTAGGTAAAAGCAGCTAAGCTAAAAGTTCTTTGATTTTACTCTGGAAGAGAAATCCTTCAGGGGCAACTAAGCATCAGTGATTCTCATTGTCAAGTGTTAAGTTTGGGATTCATACTCCTCGTCTTACAGCCATACCCTACTGGTGGACAGATTGATTAAGTGTCTCAGTACGAGACCTTGGTCTCTCCTGCCTACAGCTGGACTCAAACAGGCAGAGCTCAGTCTGGGAATTTCTCGTCTTCACATCCAGCATTTTTCTCCAGGTCAACCTAAAGCATAAGTGTTGGAAGGTCCAGAGTTATACTGTGTTCAAAGAGAGGTCGGAAGAAGAAGGCTGCTGGGTGAGAGGAATAGATAAATAGATAAATAGATGAATGGGGATATGAATGGATGTTGATGTATTTCTTTTATTGCTCTAAAAATGAGTAAGAAAACTATGAGGAGGAGATAAAACACAAACTATGCACAGACCATTCTGTTGCTGATGGAATTTGGAGGGCTGAAGTGGGAGGGTTGGGTTGGATTTTCTGGAAAAAAAAGATAAAAATATTATCATTATGCTTTTGGGGAGCAGGCAATTCCAAAATGCTGGAAGTCAAGCAGATGAGGCAGAAGCTCAGTTTGGCTGAGCGAGGACTTTCTTGTGGAGCTAGGGCAAAAACCAAAAATACATGACCAGTGGAAGCAAGGTCAGGTGACATGGGAGGACTACAGAAATCCCATTTGCCACTGCAGGGAGAAAATTTTTGTGGGCAAAGCTCAGTTAGAATTGAAGCTGGCCGGTACTGGGAAGGAACCAAAAAGGGCTTTTTAAAATACATTAATAGCAAAAGTTAGGCCAGAAAAAACATTGTCGCATTACTTGATGAGGATGGTCACTTCACAAATAGGAACAAAGCAGAGACATTTAATGTTTTTTTGGCTTTGTCTTCAACACTGATGATGGGCTCCAGGATGCCCAGAGTCCTAAGCTAGAGAATCATGGCTGTAAGAATGCTAAACTCCCAGCCAACCCTGAACTTGTGTAGGACTTGCTAATCCAGCTAGATCCCTATAAGTCTAGGGGGCTTGATGGGATTCATCCAAGGGTAGTTAAAGAGCTGGCTGATGTCATCACGAGACTTCTGTCAATTAGTTTTCAATGCTCTTGGGAATCTAAAGAGGTCTCTGTCAAAAAAGAAGCTGGAAAACATTGTCCCGATTTTCAAGAAGGGCAACAGGGATGATCCTGGTAGCTACAGGCCTGTGAGTCTCATTTCTGTGCCTGGTAAAATTAAGAAGGTCTTTCTGGGAGTTACTGAAAAATATCTAAAAGACAGTGTAGATGATTGGTCACAGCTAACACAGGTTCATGAGCGAAAAGTTCTGCTTGATGAACTTAATTTCAAACAAGGTTGCCCACCTTGTTCACCAAAGGAAGCCAGTTGATGTAATCTTTTTGGATTTTAGCGAAGGTTTCAATACTGTCTCTCACAGTATCCTTCTGGACAAAATATCCAGCATATGGCTAGAAAAATACATAGTGAAATGGGTGAAGAATTGGCTGAAGGGTGAAGCTCAAAGGGTTATAGCAAATGGGGTTACATCAGACTGGTGAATGGTTAATACTGGGGTTCAAGGGGGATCTGCTTAAGGCCAGTGCTCTTCAATATATTCCTAAATAACCTGGATGCAGGACTCAGAGGTTTACTAAGTAAGTTTGCTGATGTTACCAAACTGGGAGGAGCTGTTGACACACCCAAAGGCAGAGAGGCCACACAGATTGACCTGGACAAATTAGAGGGCTGGGCAGTCACCAACTGTATGAAGCTTAACAAGGGCAAGTACTGAATTCTGTATGTACAGGCTGGGGAACAAGAGGCTTGAGAGCAGCCCCACAGAAAGGGATCTGGGATTTCTGGTTGACGGCAAGTTAAATATGAGTCAAGAGTGTACCTTGGCAGCCAAAAGGGCCAACCATATCCTGGGGTGCATCAAGGACTGCATGATTAGCCAGTCAAGGGAAGTGATTTTCCTGCTTCACTCTGCACTGGTGCTGCCTTACCTTGTGTACTTTGTGCAGTTTTGGGCACCACAACATAAAGAAAATATAAAGCTACGGGACAGCATCCAGAGGGGAGCCACAAAGATAGTGAAGGGTCTAGATGGGAAGCAGTATAAGGCACAGCTGAAGCCATTTGGTTTGTTCAGCCTGAGGAAGAGGAGACTAAGGGGACACCTCATGGTGGTCTATAACTTCCTTACAAGGGGAACTGGAGGGGCAAGAGCTGATCTTTTCTCTCTGGTAACCAGTGATAGGATCTGAGGGAGGATGAAGCTGTGCCAGGAGAGGTTTAGGTTAGATATTAGGAAAAGGTTTGAGTGGTAAAGTGCTGAAACAGGCTCCCCAGGGAAGTAGTCATGGTACCAAGCCTGACAGAATTGAAGAAGCATTTGGACAATGCCCTCAGACATACGGTATAATTTTTGGGGTGGTCCTGTGCAGAGACAGGAGTTGGGCTCAATGATCCTTGTGGGTCCCTTCCAACTCAGGACATTCGATAATTCATCTGTTGGAGGGACAATACAGCAAGGCACCAAAAATCCAAGATGTTTTTGGATTGCATAGATGACAACTTCCTCTTTCAAATGGTAGAGGAACCAACAAGAAAAGATGCTATGCTGGACCTTGTTCTCACCAACAGGGAAGGACTGGAGTCCAATGTGAGCGTCAGGGACAACCTTGGCTGCAGTGACAATGAAGCACTAGAATTTAAGATCCTCAGGGCATCTAGGAGGGTGTTCTCCAAGCTTACGACCCTGGACTTTAGGCATGCAGACTTTGATTGCTTTAGAGATCTGATGGCCAAAGTACCATGGGACAAAGTCCTGGAGGGAATGGGGGTCGAAGACAGCTGGTTGGTATTCAAGGATCACCCTCTCCATGTCCAGGAGCAAAGTATACCAACAGAAAGGAAGGCAGGAAGGAATGCTAGGAGACCTGCCTCAATGAGTAAGGAGCTCCTGGACACACTGTCTCAAAAAAGAAACTTTATAAGGAGTGGAAGAAAGGACAGCTAAGTTGGGGGGCTTATAAGGTAGCTGTGCAAGCAGCAAGAGACCTGGTTGGAAAAGCTAAGGCTCAGTTAGAATTAAGTCTAGCTAGAGAGATCAAGTGGAATAGCAAAAATTTCTATATGTATATTAATGGTAAAAGGAAGACTAGGGAAGATGTGGGCCCCCTCAGAAAGGAAATGGGTAAACTGGCTATGAATAATATGCAGAAGGCTTCACTGGCAAGTGCTCCAACCACAGTCCTGAGGGCAAGAAGAAAATGACAGGTGCTGGAAGGGGCAACTGGCCATTGTAAGTGAAGATCAGATTCATGAAGATCTGAAGGTATACAAGTCTATGGGACCTGACAGGATCTACCCACGGGTCCTGAGGAAATTGGCAGATGAAGTTACTAAGCCGCTCTCTATTATATTCCAAAAGTCATGGCAGTCTAGTGAAGTCCCCACTGACTGGAAAAGGGGAAACATAACCCCTATTTTCAAAAACAGGAAGAATGAAGATCCAGGGAGCTATAGGCCAGTCAGTCTCACCTCCGTGCCTGCCAAAATCATGGAACAGATCCTCCTGGAGGCACTGCTGAGGCAGAAGAAAGATGAAGAGGTGATTGGTAATCAACATGGCTTCACCAATGATAAATCATGCCTAACTAACCTGGTTGCCTTCTATGAAAAGGTTACAACATCAGTGGATAAGGAAAGAGCAACTGATGCCATTTACCTGGACCTGAGCAAAGCCTTTGACACTGTCCCGCACAACATCCTGGTCTCCAAGCTGGTGAAATATGGGTTCGATGGATGGACCACTTGGTGGATAAAGAACTGGTTTGAAGGCTGCACACAAAGAGTGGCTGTCAATGAGTCCATGTTCAAGTGGAGGTCAGTGACAAGTGGACTTCCTCATGGATCAGTACTAGGACTGGTCTTGTTTAACATCTTTGTCAGCGGCAGGGACAGTGGCATTGAGTGCACCCTCAGCAAGTTTGCTGACAACACCAAGCTGTGTGGTGCAGCTGATATGCTGGAGGGAAGGGATGCCATCCAGAGGGACCTTGACAGGCTGGAGAGGTGGGCCCATGCCAACATCATGACGTTCAACAAGACCAAGTGCAAGGTCCTGCATCTGGACTGGGGCAATCTCAAACCCCGATATAGGCTGGGCAGTGACTGGCTTGAGAGCAGCCCTGAGGAAAAGGACTCGGGGGTGCTGGTGGATGAGAAGCTCAACATGCGTCACCAGTGTGCACTTGCAGCCTGGAAAACCAACCGTATCCTGGGCTGCATCAAGAGAAGCATGGCCAGCAAGTCAAGGCAGGTGATTCTCCCGCTCTACTCTCCACTCTTGTGAGACCCCACCTGGAGTACTGCATCCAGTTCTGAAGCTCCCATTACAAAAAGATATGGATGTGCTGGAACATGTCCAGAGAAGGGTCACAAGGATGATCAGAGGGATGAAGCACCTCTCCTATGAGGACAGGCTGAGAGAGTCGGGATTGTTCAGTCTGCAGAAGAGAAGGCTCTGAGGAGACCTTATTGTGGCCTTCCAGTATCTGAAGGGGGCCTACAAGAGGGCTTGGGAGGGACTTTTTAGGATGTCAGGCAGCAATAGGACTAGGGAAAATGTATATAAGCTTGAGGAGCGGAGATTTAGGTTGGATATTAGGAAGAAGTTCTTCATCTTGAGGGTGGTGAGACACTGGAACAGGTTGCCCAGAGAGGTGGTGGAAGCCTCATCCCTGGAAGTTTTTCAGGCCAGGATAGATGGGGCTCTGAGCAACTTGACCTAGTGGGGAAGTGTCCCTGCCCATGGCAGGGGTGTTGGAACTAGACTATCTTTAAACTCCCTTCCAACCCTGAAAATTCTATGATTCTGTGATACTATGATACTTTTATTACTGTTGTTCTCTTTACTAATATATTGCTCATAGAGACAAACATAAGTGAGTTTCCAGCCTGTACTCCTGGAGACAGATATGACAGTGGAAAAAGAGGGAAGTTCAAAAGATGCCTGTATGTCTGTAGAGAAACCCAAACCCCAAACTGATTTCTGCTGCCATGGTAACTACATTTATGATAGAATGAAAATATGAGATACAGATAACATTTCCTCTGTTTTTGACCTATTTGCACACCTCTCGTCTCATCTAGATCAGACTTGCCTGTGAGCACCTAAGCCCAGATAGTTTGCCCTCTGTGCATCTTATTTGATACCCTGCCTTCCAGCTGAGATGTCTCCTCAGGGGGGTTTCTTGGTGGTCCTGTAACATTTCTACCTTTTTATGCTTAATTCTGCTGCAATGAAATCAGCATACTATGACGTGTCAATTTGATATGGCTATTTCTTGACTATGCTTCTGTCAACACTGTCAAAAAGCTGGAAGGAGGAAGGGAGGGGATTTTGGGGTGTTAAGGGGTTTGCATTAGTTTTTCTGTATGTTTATGTGTAGGTAGTTAGCTTAACCCAAAGACACCAGGAGTTCACTTTTACTTAAGGACAATGAGTTGAGGTACATCTGTACCATCATGCCATGAAATGCTCCTGCCTGCATTGAGTCCAGAAATTAGGAGCTCTAGCTGAAAGCCAGTTAGGCAGATAGAAACAGCATAACTGTCCAGAGGTCAGGGTGAGCATATGCCTATATAGCCTTCTCTTTCCAGTTTAAATTTTGAGACGTTAACGGGAAATGGGGAGTCACTTTGTGACACAGCATGGCAATGTGACCCACAATAAGGAAAGGAAGCAGTATCACTCCTTATTGTCAGGGCTGTGTCAATAATGTAGCAGCAACAGTAGCACAGCTTCCCAGTAGCGCTGACTAGTCCTGGCACAGGCAAAGGCCGTTAAGAGTGAACAATGAGCATCAGGATGGACTTCCTGTCTGTGAATCTTGTCATGGGGAGCTCCAGGGCTACTCTCAAATCTGCCTGCCCTTCCTGCACTGTACCCAAGCTGCAACACCAGCTGTAATTAGTCTTTTATGTACTAATCTGATTTTACAATTGATCTTCCAGGCTATAGAAGACTTAGGCAACTGTTTTACTATGCAAATATAACTTAAAATCAGCATGAGCACTGTTTATGGGCTGGCCTCACCTCTCATTCAAACCTCATCATCTAAGTTTTTATCTTGCAGGGCATTTTTTTTTTAGCATTTTTTGTAATCTGCATGTGGAGCTCACTTCCTATTTCTCAGCTGCTGCAGGGAGTTACTTGGGCATAGCAGACAGAACAACCCTGTTTCCTTGATCTAGGTCTTTTCCTAGTCAATTAAACCAGTTCAAAAAAGGAAGCTAGTTAATTTGCACCAAGATCCATTTTATTCCAAAACATAAAGATCTACCTTAAAACTTAATGTTGTGAGAAACATGCCTAAAAGATATGAGAAAAACTATATAAACACACAGCAAATTAAGAGTTTGATAATATCAGAGTAAAAATAATTTATTGCGTAGTTTCAAATAAAACAAATGAAAAATAACATCTAAGAAGTTGAAAATTCATTTTGATATTTTTTAAATAAAATGTTTCACTTCTTTTAAACTTGCATCTTTTATTGAGGGGGTGATTTCTTTCCTTTTTTTCCTTTGAATGAGAAAATTATACAAGAACCAGTAAGTTGACAGGAATTTTTTTGTGGTTTTTACTTTAGCTTTTGAGATGGAAAACTAATTGTTTCCTAGCTACAAGTAAAAGGTGAAAGAATGGTCAAAGTTCTCAGGCAAAATTCTCAATTAGGCACTAGTATTAGAGAAATACTCGCAAGTACAAAATTGCAAGCAATAAATACCAAGAGAAGCACGTGTTCTTACTCCTGTCATTCACGCAGTGTTGTATTGTTATTTTAGGAAAGTAATATAAACACATGGTGAAAATTCTTGAAGACAGAGTGACAGGTAAGAGCAACTAGTACAGAGAAATAGAGCTCATGAGTGCTAAGGCAAAAACTTGTCTCCTACTTCTGCTCAGAGACGTGCTGCTGTGTTTGCATCTGCTCCTGCCACATTCACACAGAGCTTGTTTGCGTGCCCTTGCTAGGGTGGTATCAGGTGCTGCGGTGTTACATACCTGCACCATGTTTTGAGGAAGAAAGGCAGTAATCCTTGATGTGCAAGAGTCTGATGGCTGTGCTTTTCCTCAGACTTCCCAGCTGTGGGTTGCCCCATTCCTGCTTTGCCTGTCTGTTTTCTCACTCATCTCCAGCAGCAACCTGTCTGGGTCTGCAGTGCTTCCTGACACATGCTGCAGCCCCCACTGCTCCACTGCTTCCTTCTAGGATTCCTCTCCCACAAAGGTCATATCAGGTATGCCTGTCTCTTCCAAACACCGCATGTTTTCTAACTACTTTCTTGCAGTTTCTTGTGCAAGAGAAGACTTTCCCAAAGTGTTCTTGGCATCTCTCAGGAGCAGACAGACGTGCAGAAATCCCACTCTTGTCAAGCTTCCATGGCTGTCTGTGGGCAACCCAAACACCCTTCCTCCAGCTCATGGATAACCTGCCTTCTCTGCATGGACATTTCTGCTCCTCATTGATTTTGTACACTGTTACCAGGTTTCTGTGATGGGAGTAGATGAAACAGGAAGTTTTTTGAGTCCACCTTGCCTCCTCCTTCTTCCCCCAAACCTCTTTGTTTTGCTTTCCAAACTGCTTTGCCTAGCCCCCCTTCCCCCAGCTAGTTGATGCTGGTAGCTGTGGCAACAAATGGGTGGGTGTGGGGCAGGCTAAAGCAGCAGCTGAGCCCAGACCAGCCCAGGGAGCCCTGGCATGGTACTGAGCAGCCGCAGCACGAGCCCAGGTCGACATGCCATTCTGCATCCAGGCAGATCATGCCAGCACAGAGCAAGGAAGTGACTTTCATGTGCAAATCAGCCAAATAAAAGTCACGTCTAGCGCAGGGAGCCCTGGGATGCTTCCACTCGCTATATAAGGAGACAGAGACGTCATACACTTCCTCTTTTGCTCGCTTTCTCTGCCCCAGCAACATCATTGAGACAGCACACCAAAGCAGAGAGAAGACTGCCACGTGGTGTCTGTCATCTTGACTACGCGGTACTCTGCTTTCCATCTAGACTGGGGACTATTCTTCTTCAGTCATCCAAGTCCCTGGCTCCATTGAGATCATCTCAGCTCACCTCACCTTCTTCCCACCCCAACCGGACTATATTTCTTGCAGGTTTTATCGGGGGGGGGAAGAAACCTCATGGCACAGTGAGGGAGGAGGGACCTGGAAAGTTTTCTTACCTGTTTCTGTATTTGCACTATTATGTATACATTTATTTGTTAAAGTTATTCTTTATCACTTTGCCTTGGGTGTGCATGTGTGCTCATTCTATATTTATTCCTTTATCCTCAGGCACAGTCTGAAAATCACTTGGGGTCTCCTGTGGCCCCTGGTGCAATAACTGTGCCGACAGCAGAGGGAGCATTAAACTCATTGCCCACGGGAAAGTGTGGGGAGTGATACCCACGTTCCTATAATCCTTGTATGGGTAGGATGAGCTCATTAGCCTTCTGGCAGTCATCCTAGGAGAAGGACAACTCTGATTCCAAACCCGGGCAGATGGAGCTCGTTTAGCCCTGTAAGGCCTTCCATCTAAGAAGTTAAACATCCTAAGGACTTTGCTGCTAGCGTCCAAGCTTGCTAGGCCCTGGCAGATGAACCTTAGGACTAAAGGGTGGGTCCAGCTCTGTGCATGCTGTGTCTCACCTAAAAAAATCCATTGCACAGGCTCGAGGGTGCTATCCGCTATCCTCTTTTTATCAATGCGCTTGGAAAAGGCGCTGATGAGGAGTGTGGGTGGAGCCCTCCCTGGATCTTCGTTCATGAAGCCTAGCCACGACGATGACGATTCCTTTATCCTGGGAGGGGGAGGGTCTTTTATCGTGGGTTTTTCCTAAAAATTGTCTTGTCAAACGAAGACATTTCTTAACTTTGTTTTATTACAAAACGAAGTTTAGACATTTTCCATCCTGTGGGAATAAGGTGTTTGAGCAGCTATACAGTACAGCTATTTTTATATGGGGGCTTTTTCCTCCACCTTAGGGGAACCTGTGGGTTTTGCTGCCCACAAAACACACTGCAGGGAATTTCTTCATCTGAGCTCTTAGCCTGGGCAAATGAAGATTAATGTAGTTTAGTCTCTTTCTCTGAAGTTTAGACTAAGGCCCCTTATATCACAAATAAAACTGACTAAAACTGACACAGACATTTATGAGCAGTTATGGGTATCATCCACAAAACTTGTTTTACCTCCTTAACTCAATTTTGTATCCAAATTCTATAGGAGAGGGAAGTGTAACATTTTACTTGTAGCCCTTGCATAGTTTAATACAATGACTGTCAGTAGAGTAGGTCTGACAGACTATTTAGTTCACCTCATTTGGGAACATACAAATTGTCAGGGAGTTCAGTACCCTCTGATATAAGTCCTTTAGAGTTAAAGATACATTGTTTCCCACTGAAGCAGCTCTCTGGTTTTGCTGCTATTTTGTGTGGCTATCTGGTTTTGGAGGATCTTCCATTCATTTTGTTGACTTTGGTAAATGTTAACCTAATTGCTTATTGATGTTCTGAGGCATTTCCATGAACCAGTCCTCCTTTTTTAAAATTTGAGCTGGATGCTCTCATTCAGAGGTATAAGATTGAAAAACACTTGCTGAATATTGATTACAGCTTTCTATGGCCCATTCTGTAGAGTTTTGTTGTTGGGAGTCTTTTATACGGTTGAAAAGCAGACTGACAATCTAACACTAAAAAAGTAAAATGATCATACCAGCAGTAAGGTGCATTTTCTTTTTTTCTTGTGATTTTATTCCACATGATGTTTGGGATCATACCTAAATATTTGTCAGTCAGTAAACTCTATGCTCCAATCTAAGTATACTAATGCAAACCTGAACAAGAGGTTCAGGCATTAGGTAACTTGGCAACCTGTTCCTTTTTCCTCTGTTCTCAGTCTCTTTTGCAGACCCATACTGCTAAATACTGGTCTTAAAGCTCATCACTTCAATCCCTTTCCCTTTCCTTCACTTCAGAAGTGTGTTTTTGAAGTAAATCACCTGCTCTTCTTGTACTTTGGTTTATATTGTGCGAACATCTCTGAGCACAAAATCAGGCCTTCTTTTACATAGAACAAACCTGGAAGATGTGCTGGAGAAGCATACCTCAGGTGCTGCAAGAGCCAAAGTGTATTCATTTAACCTGACTAGACCTAGTTCAAAGTAACTATCCCAAAAAATGAGTATAGGACAGATGTGGAGTCCTCTGCATCATATCTTTTGCTCTGCAAATGCTTTCCTGCTTGGTTGTAACATTTGGTAGTGACTGAAGAAGTCAACATTTTATGTGTTTTGATATCTAGCCGTAGATGCCAAAATAAGTTAAAACAACAAGAACAAAAACAGTCTGGCTTTGCAGATGTAGCTACTAAAGACATGAAAAAATAAAGTATGAGAAACATACTTTGTCCACAAACAAATGACTAAGCTCAACAAAAAGAATTTTATAGGAAAAATATTAAGGCTTCTAATGCATGGGAAATCAGACCATATAACCTCACAGTCTCTCTAGTCTTAAAAGTTATGAATCTATTTCAAATATTACTTCTTATGATACTGTTGTTAACATGCATGAGCCTGGGGTTCTACAAGAGGGCCAAAAATATCCTTAGGTGAATAATAACCATTTCCAGACAACAGTCAAAACTATTCTTACATCAACAGAAGTGTATTAGCAGGTGGTGCTTGCAGCATTGACTCTGTCTAGGTATTTAGAACCTATTGCCGTTAAAGATGCTACTTATGGAGATACACAAATACCTTGGTCAGAGACTTGTTATAGCAGATACCCTCAAATGCATAGTCCCTGACCTGAGGAGCTTCCAAGTCAAGAAAGCTGATGTGATGAGACCGGACAAAGGCCATGGTAGATATTTCAGCAACTCTCCTAAATGCCACAAGTCTTTGGAGAAAAATCTTCCAGGACTATTTTCAGTTTATGCTTCATCCCTCCTGTGTAACCTGCTCATCCTTCACTGAAAGTGCATTGCTTTAATCTGAACACCAGTGCCTTTAATTATGTAGCTGTTGATATTCATCTTTCCTTGCTATCTTTGTAAAAATAGTTCTAGTTATCCAATCAAAACCCAGAAACAGAGTCATGAAAGTTGGGAACTTAAGCACATAAAAATATTAACCAATACGAATAAATTCTAATATACTGCTTGCTAGTTTGAGTGGTATTTCCCCCAACAAGTAATTTCTTTGATCAATAATTTTTTTTTTTAATGAATGATGAGGCAGTATGAAAAGTGAAAGGACTGATGACCCCTGACTGTACTGGTGTTGCTATTTATGGAATAGATATTATTCACCAGGACTAACAGTAATGGAATGGATCTTGGACTGAGTACTTGAAATAATGACTCTGTTACCAAGAAAATTATTAAATTATTCCCCAAAGCATGGGAAGAACAAAAGATATTGTTGATTTTCATTTTAAATTTTAATTATGTGTATTTTAGCCATCTTTTCTCTGCCAGGTAAATCTCTGTCCTCTTCCTATGAAAGCTATGATATCCTGTTGTAGAAACATGATAGTCGTTACTTTCCACAAAGATCCCAGCTGTTTCATTGTAAGAATAAAAGGATATTGGATACCTGCCAATTAAATAAATGGAATTGCAGCTTTCATTTATTGCAATAGCCACTAGCCACTTGGACTTGTACTTATAATGTTTTCTGTTAATGTAGATACAATTACAATACTAGCAAGCTAGAACAAGTGCTTTTATGAGCAGAATGTGTTAAAATATTCTGGTTTTTGAATGGATTCACAGATGGTTTGGTTTCGAAATGCAAGTTTTGAATGATATAATATGCTGGTGGCTGCTACCTGTCCACAGATATTAGATCCCCCACCCCTCTGCTCATCTTCTGGGTTTTGGCGCATAATGATCAATAAGATGGAGGGTTCCATGGGCATACACTCCCACCCACTTCCTATCCCTACTTTCCATTTAAAATGCTGAATACAGTTACAAACCCATTAAGCAGTGTTAAAATGCAGAAATATGAAAGTGTCCTTTTCAAATCTGGATCACTTTACAGCAGAGTCACAACTTCCTTTACTGCATATCAGGAAAGTTTATAGAGAGCAGATATAATCAACTAGGTTTTTTCAATAGTACTTCCTGCAAAGTATGAAATGCATCACAGTTTCTGTTAACTACACAAACTCTGCTGTAAGAAAAGGAAAGATTAAAAATATTTTTTATTTTGTTACATTTAGTATCAAAATGTGACACTGTCTCAAAGGTGCCATAAATATCTTAATGGCAAGCTCAGAGACCCCATGTGTGTAGGTTTGGGACAGATGCATAGGCTCATGGCACAGGACATGCTCAGACTGTAAAGCAAGCAAGGTCATGAATCATAGAATAGCCGAGGTTGGAAGGAACATTGAAGACCATTGTGATGGGGTAGATGAAACAGGAAGTTTTTTGAGTCCACCTTGCCTCCTCCTTCTTCCCCCAAACCTCTTTGTTTTGCTTTCCAAACTGCTTTGCCTAGCCCCCCTTCCCCCAGCTAGTTGACGCTGGTAGCTGTGGCAACAAATGGGTGGGTGTGGGGCAGGCTAAAGCAGCAGCTGAGCCCAGACCAGCCCAGGGAGCCCTGGCGTGGTANTGCATGTGTATTCATTCTATATTTATTCCTTTATCCTGGGAGGGGGAGGCTCTTTTATCGTGGGTTGTCTTGTCAAACCAAGACAATCATTTAGCTCCAACACCCCTCTCATGAGCAGGGATGCCACACACTAGAGCAAGCTGACCAAAGCAACCTCCAACCTGACCTTGAACACTGCCAGGGATGAGGTATCCACAACGTCTCTGAGCAACCTGTTCCAGTGCCCTACCTCCCTCTGAGTAAAGAATTTTTTCCTAACATCCTATCTAAATCTCCCCTCCTTCAGTTCCAAACCATTTTCCCTTGTCCCATTGCTTTCTGACCAGGTACAGAGAATCTCTACCTCTTTTTTGTAAGCCCCCTTTAAATACTGGAAGGCAACTATGAGGTCTCCCCTATGCCTTTNTACTTCCACTCGCTATATAAGAAGACAGAGACACCACATGCTTCCTCTTTTGCTTGTTCTCTTTCTGCCCCGGGGCTCTCTGCCCTGGCAACTTCACTGAGGNTCCAGGTTGAACAATCCCAACTCTCTCAGCCTGTCATCACAAAGGAGGTGCTCCTGCCCTCTGATCATGTTTCTGTGGCCCTCCTCCAGACCTGCTCTAAAAGGTCCACATCCTTCTTATGCTGAGATGCCCAGAGCTGGATGCAGTACTCCAGATGGGGTCTTACGAGAGCAGAGTAAAGGGGTAGAATTACTTCCCTTGACCTGCTGGTCATGCCTCTTTTGATGCAGCCCAGGATATGGTTGCCTTTCTGGGCTATAAGTGCACATTGCTGTCTCATATCCAGCTTTTCATCTACCATGACCCCAAGTCATTCTCTGCAGGACTGCTCTAAACGAGTTCCTCTCCCAGTCTGTACTCATGTCTAGGATTGCGTTGATTCAGGTGCAGCAGGTCTTGAAGCAGGAAGGAGGGTGCAAACATGACCTTGTGTAGTGCTCAGTCATGTGCTTACTGTCCAGTCCAGAAGCCTTGACAGATTAAGGAAAGCTTTTAAGGAAATGATACTATTCACCAGCAAATGGTGCAGAGTCTTTCAAAAACCAAAGGCTGTTTTTACAGAGCATTCCAAAATAGAGTCACCCAATGTCTCCTCTACCTTTGAACGTTTATGCCCTTGTGAAAGATAAGTGTGAATAGCAGCAAGGAGTGAGGGAGAGAGAATGTTGTTGTCTGCACATCCTCCTCCCTAAGCCGACGCTGACACAGTGAGTATGTGCTCCCCTCACTGCTGTATTACCTGGGCTCTGGGCTGCTTTACTTGGTATGCACCAAGCCCTTCTCATGAGAAAAAAATGACCAAAATGAGTTAAGTCAAAATGAACTCTATCTGAACTGACTATTTAAAGTCTGAATTAGACTTTCCCCAAGGGGCTGTAGTGTGCTTCTGAACAACAATAGTAAGAGCAACAGTTAGGCTTGAAATGCTGAGTCACAGCCAGAAAACTCAGCTTTTCATTAATTAGAAACATACCCCTTCAGCAAAATTACAGACAGAAGCAAGGAGCAAGTACAAAAAACCTAAAACTATAAAGCAAAGAAAGTGATCATTTAATGCACTTTAGCTTTGTATTGTCTGTTTGCCCTGCATCTGAAATGCTTATGTTCCTTGTGCTAATACCTTTGAATGCACATTTCCTCAGAGTGCCTCAAGCCAGGCAGAGAAAAGATGGTTATCCCTATTTCACAGGTAGGGAACTGAGGCAGAAACCCATGCTCAACACAAGAATGAGTCCCCTGGAGTGGTAAAGTCTCCACAAGGTGCTCTAAACACTAACTGGCTTTCTTATGCTTCATGACTATCACTGGTAGTGATAAAGTAAATCCTACTTGAGCACTGAATTGTTTTAAGGTCACAGAATTTGGGTGAGTTCTGTAAATAATAAATAATCGATTTTTATTTGCCCTCTTACTTTTATAATCCTTGCAGTGCATTCACTTTCCATTTTCAGTGTTTTCTATGCAATTCTGAAAACCAGGAGATAATGGATATATAGAATGCATACAATATGTATTATATATAATGTACATATTTAATGAAATATATTACATAATATTGAAATTCAAGGAACTTAAGAATATAATAATTTAATAGTATATTTATATATAAATAATAAAAATAGAAATGAATTTTTATCTATTTCTCTATGTATTTGTGTGTGCATGCATATGCATATTCTGATCTTGTAAAAACGAGATCTATAAAAGTTGGCATCAGTCTTTTGGGTATAGGTGAATGAAATGACATTTGAGGTAATTACAGAAATAAATGTCAACTAATCAACAATTCATCACAGAAAAAAATTCCCATTAATGTAAAGATAATAGAAAAACGGGGAAAATAATGCTAATATACAAAAAACCCCACAAACTCCAGACTTGTTTCCAGTTGATAAAATGTGTAGTCTCTTTTGGTCCCTCAGACTCTCCCTGCAAAGGCTTCACTCCCACCCCTTCCTCCCTGCCCTTGGCAAGCCCTTGGCAGGCAGGGGAGCAGCACCAGGTCTCTCTGACCTCCCAGCTCCCAGCGCAGGACAGCCAGCCCCCTCCCAGATGTCTGTGGCAACTCTCCTGGGACCACAAGGCTCGGGAAGTCTCCCCTTCTAGATAGAGGAAGGCAGGAGGCACCAGGAGGAGCAGAAGGGGCTTCAGATCTGCCTCCTCTACTCTCCAGACTCTTTGGCCACTCTGCCTACAAGATACTCTTACTTCAAACAGATTTAAATAGCTGCTTTCCAGGTGTCTCCCAGCTGGCTGGTAACCTAATATCCTGAGGGTTTGTGTACCTATTTTTCTTAAATTTCCTCAACTTCCCTTCCTTCTGCAACATCTGGCATCAACCTAATCACAAGCATGAATACCTCTTCAACTGAATTTAGGCCTATTTTTCATTAGCAGTCAGACATTTTTTTTTTTTAAATCCCAGTCATTGTAAACATATTTTCATGTGTTGAAGGTAGGATTTTATTACTCTTTCTGCATGATTAAGATTGCTCGTGTCATTCATAGATCACCGAAAACAAAAGAAAATTGCATCTCCAGTCATTTCAGTAGACTTAAACTGGCATAAACAGCCATGTTATGCCATGATATCTCAGAAAAGTGCACCAGTTTCAAATCACTACATTTAGCGAAAAGATTAGGCACAAAAAACATCCAGAAGCAGTAACCTAACTGAAGTTTTTCTTCCATTTCAGCATGACTTTGATGATGTAATCTTCAATAACTAATGCAATCATTTCTGATGGCAGATTATAGCAAAATATCCTAGAAAATAGTTAGCTTAATTTTATTTTTTTTAAGAGAACTTTAACAGGTTGCAGACTATGGACAGTAGTTTAACAATGCTACTTAGAAGGCTGGGAATGCACACAGCTTCTGTGGGAGGAGGATGTAAAGGAGAAAAAATATCATGGTAATTGATGATAACAAATCTGGATTCAATACTAATAGTATGAACTAGGGTCAAAGCATCTCTGGTAATCCCACCTCAGTTACCCAGATGTTAAACCATATTTGTCCTCTTCGGGGAGGTTAAGATACATTCACTTAAGGATGGGAAACATACAGTGACTGTCTCTGAATTACACAGAAGTATATTAACATAGACACAGCATGACATCATTAGTGTAAATCGGTAAAACAAATGCATTTGCCAAGATTTTTAGAAGTGATTAATGGTTCTGGGTGACTTCTAAGTGCTTTGCTTTAAATTCTTTTTAAAAGGATGGATTTTCTAAAGGTGAGAGCTCATTATGAGAGTAACTCTCTCTTAACATATCTGAAGCTGAGCACTGCACTTGAGCTGTTATCCACAGCTACTACCTGTGAAAATGCTGAACTTTATCCTGGCTGTTCCTGAAAAGCATTATATGAATATTTGTTCTTACTCAGTTACAGAGATTAGAACTTACCATATTCAAACAAGAATTAACATAGGTTTTCAGTTTATTTTAAGATCTGAAAATCAATTACTATGAGGTTATTATCAATAAAATCCAGTGATGTTTTCAATAATACATTTTAGGGCTAGTATTTTAGGCCTGATCTTACATGTTAAAATCAGACATTTAATTCTTTCCTACGAATTGAAGAGTCTGTTTCTACTCTTACTTGAAGTCAACAGGAATTTTATCACTGTCTTCAAAGATGGGCAGATTAGAACCCAAATTTGCATCTGGAATCATGTACATTAGGGTATTCAAGTGGCACACAACATGTCACCACAATTATAGTAATTTTAATCAACTTCCTTTGCTGTTTGCTTCTTCGAGATTTCCAGGGGAATTTCCTCAACTGCACTTCAGTGTTAATATCTCTTTATCCTTTCTGTTTCACAAGTTATGCTTTTATTCCATCATTCCCGCTGCAGCTGAACTGGAGCATTTTAATAAACCTCTTCTTACCCACATCTTCTATCCATATGTCATTGGCTTAAGCAGAGCAGTTTGTCAGGATAATATTTTATACATTTTGTATTTAGACTATTACTTAGCTGATCCGTAACAGGGGATTATAGTAAGGGATACGAATATTGAGTGGCTGCTTTTTTTTTTCTTTTTTTTCGTCCACGTGTCTGTCTCCAAGACAACTAGATGGCTGTATTTAAAAGAGTACAAAGACCAGAACCAGTAGCTCATCCAAGTCTTTTAGCAAGTGAATGCTCTGTGGTTTTACATTTTCAGGGAGGCCTTTTACTCTATCCCCTTGACATCTTTTACCTCAGGCTCTGATGGGTAGGAAATCCAACTGGTAGCCCAGCTGATAATTGCAGCTATTAAGCTGCTGCTAGTGTAACTCAAGTTCCCTTTTGTTTCTGGGTTTATCTAGTCTAGCTGAAGAGTTTCACCACTGATAATCATATTTAAAAGCCACAATGACAGTCTTCCTTTTTCCTCTTTCAATTAGGCCTGGTGATTACTAAGTACATCCTCTTTCCAGTTCAGCCTGCTTGCTGCGGTTTTGCAAAGCACAAGCTACCTTGTACTTTCCTCTTGGATTGAAAAAAATAAAATAAGTATTATGTAGCCATACCAAAAGATCCCTGGCAACAGTAAATTAGCAATAGAAAATGCCCAGCAGCCCTGCAGGCAGTCCTCATGCTGTAGCCTCGGACAGACCATTAGCAGCTCAGCAGAGATTGCAGCCCACTTTTAAGCAACCATGATCCAGCATTAATCTGAATCTGTTTCTGAAATTCAGCTCAGTGCTCCCTGGGTTTCCTCTCACACTTTGGCTCTGTCAGGAACAACACCGTGCTCTGAAAATGCTGTGTTTGAGTGATCAAGCTTCATTGCTTCCGTGTATATTTTTTTGCCTGATAATTACATTAGGGATGTAAAACATGTAATGTAAGGTTCCTGTGAGAATTTGCCTCTGAGCAAACTTCTATCACGTGTTTTCAGTGTAAAACCTCAAACCTGTCCAAACAACATGTTTAGATGGGCACTGTAAGAAAGACTGTGCTGTTCAGCTGTAGATGAAACTGACTGCAGCTCCACCAGACAGCTGGTTGCAATGCCTGCACGGTGCCAATTTTTATTAAGACTGTTTCTTTCCTTTGAACATGAGAGGCACAAACTTTTACGATTCAGATAACATTTCAGGAGTTTCATATTCCAGAAGGATAATATCTTTATATGGACTCAAAAAACCCGGCAAGCCATGTCCATTCTTTCCCTAAAATGACTTATCTTGCTTCATTTTAAACAACTCCTGTAGTTAACCCTCTTTGTGAGCTCCACACCACTGAATTCCTCCAAGGGGAGAATAGAGTACTCCAGTTAAAATTCAAACAAGAATTTGTGTGCTGGCAATTCTGAAATTTCACATCCACTTCCTACCAGTTAATCTAGCTGTGAAGGTAAGCTTCTGTTGTTGGACACACATTGTAGACACCTTTCCAGTATGATTCTTGACTGAAAATATTACTTTAAACAGGATTATTGTCTTAATATGATTTGCAGGACATTCTCAGTCCAGAGTTTTGGGGCAGTAAACTGAGAGTCTGAGTCCTTCATAAGGCTCAGATGAAGTTCTTCAGAAAATTTAAAAAGTAAAAATACAACCATTAAATTACCAATAAACTGAAGTAATAAATGTGAATGTTTGAAAAATGTTTCCTACCAGCCATTTTCCTAAGCTATTTTTAATATTCACAGAAAACATTAGCAGCATTTAAGTACACCAGCAGCAATAAAATGTTTTGGGGAGGTTCAAATGAAACAGTGAAATTGTCCCATCAGAATTCATTTTTGACAGAAAATAAATTTTGTAAATAGGTATTTGCCTTCCTGTTTTCCATAGAAGGTTGTTATAGGGTATGTAAATTGCCAGAGGTATCTGTCTTATCCCACTTCACCCCCCCCCCCCAACTGTTAATGTGTTTGTTTGTAAACTCTTGGTGGGGGTAGGCCTACCCACCGGCAGAGTTGTGTGGGTAGGGGTGGAGCTGAGCCAGTGGCAGGTCGCCATGGCAACCCGCACCCCTGCCCAGGCGGTCCCCGCTCAGTGTGGATCCGTGCAGAGCTGCGGGGGAAGCCCCTGGTAGCATGGAGGCGCAGGATGACCACTGCTGGAAACGGTGCACACCCCACCAGGTTCCAGGCAGCAGCAGACCCCAGAGCGGCGAGCGGTGAGCAGCAGCAAACTGCTGTCCACACCTGCAAGTCCCAAAGCAGCAGCAGCAGTGGCTGCCCACAGCCCATGAGTCCTGAGACAGCTGCAAGCAGTAGTAGAAAAGTGGCAATAGGACTACGAGGCAGCCATGGTGTGCACGATAGACTGGGAGGGAGGAACTTCCACAACAGGGACTGCCGGGAACCCCTGGTGCTTCTGGGAGAGAGGAGAATGAGAAGGCAAGAGGGAGAAAGTGTTCTCTCCTCCATTTTGCAGCAGCCAGACCATCCCTTCATCTCTCATCCATTCCTCCCACCACCATCAACATCCACCACCCGAGTCTCCTCCACTATTCATCTCATCTGCCACCTCATCTTAGTTGGACTGCACCCTAGCAGGTTTTACTGCGAGTGGGGGGGTGGCTGGTGGTGTGAAGGGGGAACCAGGAGGGTTGTATCATCCTGTATTTTCATTGTTATATACTTTTCCATGTTAAAAAGTTATTCTTTATAACTCACTCCCCGTGTGCAGTGGTTTCTTTTCCTTTTGGGGAAGGGGGGACGTTCTTAAAGGGGTCTTTTCCCGAATTTGTCCTTTCAAACCAGGGCAAAGGTATTGGTTTTTCTCACGTATATCCAGTAATATCTGCATATCAAAAAGATTTTCCTTCAGATAAAATCATTCAATGTCATTTTAAATGAGAACAAATATTTTAAGGATTTCCTGGGAATATTAAAAAGAAAATAAAAAAATGCAAAATTCCTCCAATTTCTCAGATATAATTCTATTTGGGAATCAACATATACCCATTCTTTAGGGTGATTCATTAAAAAATAATTACAAAGAAGCAAGCCGTTTCTTGCTATTTCTGCCAAATTCTGTTGTTGACAGAAGACTCTTATTCAAGGAAATGTAATTTTCTCCTGGTTCAGCAGGAAATAAGAAAGCTGAAAGAAAACCAGAGAATAACCTCAGGCAGGGAAAAGGGATATAAAACTGACACAGAAAATAAATAAATTAATAAATTAAAAATACAGAAAAATATTGTTCCTGTCTTGTCTTGTCTTCACTCAAGATATAAAATAGGTGGGATAAGAAAACTAAAGGATATGAAGGGAAATCATCATAGAATTACAGAATGGTTAGGGTTGGAAGGGACCTTCAAGATCATCTAGTTCCAACCCCCCTGCACAGGCAGGGACACCTTCTACTAGAATCAGGTTACTCCGGGCCCCATCCAACCTAGTCTTGAACACTTCCAAGGATGGGGCAGCCACAACTTCCCTGGGCAACCTGTTCCAACATCTCACCACCCTCACAGGAAAGAATTTTTTCCTAATGTCTAACCTAAGTCCTCCCTCTTCAAGTTTAAAACCATTTCCCCTTGTCCTCTTGCTTTGCATCTGTGTAAAAAGCCCTACCCCAGCTTTCTTGTAGGCCCTCTTCAGATATTGGAAAACTGCTATAAGGTCACCTCGGAGCTTCCTCTTCTCTAGGCTGAACAACCCCAACTTGCTCAGCCTGTCCTTATAGGGGAGGTGCTCCAGCCCTCTGATCATTTTATTTGCTCTCCTCTGGACACATTCCAGGAGCTCTATGTCCTTCTTATGTTGGGGACTCCAGAACTGGACACAGTACTCCAGGTGAGGCCTCACAAGTGCAGAGTAGAGGGGGAGAATCACCTCCCTCAACGAATTGCCTTTACTTCTTTTGATACTGTCCAGGACACGGTTGACTTTCTGGGCTGCAAGTGGGCACTGATAGCTCATATTAAACCTCTGGTTCAACACCACTCCCAAGTCCTTCTCCTCAGGGCTGTCCTCAATCTTTTCTCCTCCCAATCTGTATTTATGCATGGGATTGCCTCGACCCAGTTGTAGAACCTTGCACTTGGCCTTGTTGAACTTCATGTGTAGTTTGCACGAGCCCACTTCTCCAGCCTGTCANGCCCCATCCAACCTAGTCTTGAACACTTCCAAGGATGGGGCAGCCACAACTTCCCTGGGCAACCTGTTCCAACATCTCACCACCCTCACAGGAAAGAATTTTTTCCTAATGTCTAACCTAAGTCCTCCCTCTTCAAGTTTAAAACCATTTCCCCTTGTCCTCTTGCTTTGCATCTGTGTAAAAAGCCCTACCCCAGCTTTCTTGTAGGCCCTCTTCAGATATTGGAAAACTGCTATAAGGTCACCTCGGAGCTTCCTCTTCTCTAGGCTGAACAACCCCAACTTGCTCAGCCTGTCCTTATAGGGGAGGTGCTCCAGCCCTCTGATCATTTTAGTTGCTTTCCTCTGGACACATTCCAGGAGCTCTATGTCCTTCTTATGNTTCCAGGAGCTTTATGTCCTTCTTATGTTGGGGACTCCAGAACTGGACACAGTACTCCAGGTGAGGCCTCACTAGTGCAGAGGAGAGGGGGGGAAGCACCTTCCTCAACAGACTGCCTATACTTCTTTTGACACAGCCCAGGACACAGTTGGCTTTCTGGGCTGCAAGTGCACACTGACAGCTCATATTAAACTTCTGGTTCACCACCACTCCCAAGTCCTTCTCCTCAGGTCTGTCCTCAATCTTTTCTCCTCCCAATCTGTATTTATGCATGGGATTGCCTCGACCCAGTTGTAGAACCTTGCACTTGGCCTTGTTGAACTTCATGTGTAGTTTGCACGAGCCCACTTCTCCAGCCTGTCAAGGTCTTTCTGGATGACATCCCTTCCCTCCAGTGTGTTGACT
>VWZO01020500.1:62762-89465 GCA_013396975.1 Bucco capensis | reverse complement strand
TAACAAGAGACTGTGAAGTGAGATGGATTGAAAACTGGCTGAAGNAAGGATAGGGAGCTGCTGGAGAGAGTCCAGCACAGGGCCAGCAAGGTCATGAAAGAAGTGGAGCTTGTGCCCTAGGAGGACAGGCTGAGAGAGCTGGGTCTCTTCAGCCTGGACAAGAGGAGACTGAGAGGAGACCTCAGCAATGGTTAGAAATATGTTAAGGGTGAGTGTCAGGAGGAGAGAGCCAGGCTCTGCTCAATGGCATCCAATGTTAGGACAAGAGGGAATGGGAGCAAGTTGGACCACAGGAGGTTTAGTATTAACATGAGGAGGAACTTCTTTCCAGTGCAGGTGCCAGAGCACTGGAGCAGGCTGCCCAGGAGGGTGTGGAGTCTCCTTGTCTGGAGCCATTGCAGAGCTGCCTGGACACATTGCTGTGTGAGCTGGTCTAGGTGATCCTGCTCTGGCAGGGGGGTTGCACTAGATAATCTTTCTAGGGCCCTTCCAACCCCTAACATTCTGTGATTCTGTGATACTGTGTCTGTGAAATCAATTGCTGCTCCCCTTCAGCTTCCCAGGGGAAAGTGCATGAGGGGCAGAAAAGACCTGTTGTTAAGACCATCAGCTGCCACTCTTGTTAACAACTGAAAGGCCATGAAGAGAAAACTCTTTCACCATCAGAAATGGCCCAGCAGGGTCAGTTCTAGCCACACTCAAAAAAGTATTTCAGAATCTGAGTTTCGGTCTGGAAATTTTAACATTCCTTGTAAAGCCAGATCACTTAACAAATCCAGTCAATCTGATTCAGCTGCCTCTCATACTTCTTTTTAAACAATGCCATAGTGAGTGAAGATGAATGTCACCTGAATATGACACTGGTTAACACTGAAAGGCACCCATAGTTTGCACTGTGGCACTAGGGGCAAGTAAATGTTGATGTCCTCTGCAGTATTTCCACTAGTGTGTTTTCTTTATGGCACAGATATAATTTTCCACTTTAATTCTAACTGTAGAAAAGTCTATTAAGATTCCCTATAAAACTACTTACTACTTATGAAAAGAATGGTGATATTTGGTGAGGATACCGATGTTGGCTCATCTCTTTTTTTAATCATGGAGACTATAAACATCTAATTTAGATATATGATATTTAAGGTAAACAAGCAACTTCAGAATTCCTGAAGATTGAACTTTATCTTTGCTAGGTAGGTTATTTATTAGAAAACCAGCATGCTGTGACAAATAGTGTATCTGTACATACCACTGGTATGAAGACAAAGTTATCCACTGCAATCATTGCAACCTCAAATCTCTCAAATACTTTTCTTTCCCCCATGTTCCTCCAGGAAATGTTTATAATCTTGAATGAAGCTACAGAAAATTGGTTTATCTTATGAGATCAAAATGTTGCTTTGCCATATTTTAGTTTCCTGATCATATATTTTTCACTATTTCTTGTTTCATATAGAATTACTTCATCCACTGACTTTACCAGGCAAGATTAACATGAGTGTTTCCAATTTAATATTTAACTGTGTGCATTTGTAAAGCTATATGGTTGTCATAAACCAGCAGTGAGTTATCCAGGGACTGGGTTAATACCCAATGAATCCAATTGAAGATTGTCATTGATTCTGTTTATCTGTGCACCAGAAACTAACAAGAGATTTTACAACCTTTAAAATGCTTGGCTTCATCCTAATTCTGCTCACATAGCAGATTTAGTGCTAGCATTGCCTCTGGGGGAACTGTTCTTTGCAATGACATCCAAATTATGAAGTATTTTGAAGTTTCAATAAAAATTATGGGATTATAGCAAAATAATTAGTCACCAGAACATGCAGAGCATTGGAAAAACAGGAACCTGAGAAATAAAAGTTAATTTTAAAGCCTTACCTGCAGAACTAGAATAAACATTGAGCTTAACACAATGAATAATCCTCCTACCTGGGCAGGAAAAATGGCCACCACAGATTTTATAGGACTTTCCATATTTCAACTAACTTCCTTGCCTTCTGTTTTGTTTTGTTACCAGCAAATAGTAGATACATGAAGAGCCAGTAGCTGTGAGAAAGTAACAGCTGAGCAGACATGACGTATCATTCACAAACCCTGGTACAATATGTTACCTTGTACCTTCACAGAGCCAAGAGGTTGGATCATTCTGTCAAAAACTTCCCAAAATAAACATTTTCTCCCCTTTGCACAAGGAGTTTGAGAAATTCCCTGATCCATTAATTACACCATATGTAACTAGTATCTCTAGTGTTCTGACACGTGCTCAGCCAGTCAAAAATACAGAATATAGCTGGTTAGTAAAAACCACACAGCCTATCGACTTGTTCTGTTTCACTTTCATGTCAGTAGCCATACTGCTAAAAGGAAAAACTTAATCAAAACTAACCTACTTTTAGAAGAACACAAGTTCTGAAGAGCCATGCTCTTGTTCATTTTGAGACCATCTGCTATTTCATCTGTTGCTCTCTCCCTCATTTGTTTTTTTCATATATGGCTCTAGTACAAAGGAAAATAGCTCGTGTCGTGGGGTGGGCAGGGGGAGGCCATGGGAGTATCCCAAAAGATAGTTGCCAAGATCTTAAGCTATTCCTTGAGAGAACATTAAGACATTGATAAGAATATTATCTGTGCAGGGTTTCTTCATTTTCAAGACCCTTTACTCAATCTAGGCTGTAGGAGATCAATACAGTTGAAACTTTGGGAAAACGCAATGCATTTCAGTAAGAACATAGAAATAAACATAGAATTACTGTAGCTTATAAAACTGTGAAAGGCTATACACAATTAAATATAACAGCCCAAGATTCCTACATGTGCCAGATATTAGAAGTGATCCTCAAAAATACTAATTATGAGGAATCCATTCCTTAAAGAAAATCCTGCATTCTTTTACTCCTCCACTTAATTATGTACTGCAGCAGAACAGTCATTGAAAACATTGGGTGAATGTTGCTGAAGCCCTCAAAATAAAGTTTAAGTCACCCATGGCCTTTGCATTGATATTCTTCTTAGGAGGTAATATAATCTCTAACAGTCAGGTACCAGTTTCAGAGCTCACACAGTCCAGGATTAACTGCAATATTCCACTTCAGCATGTGTGTAAGAAAACAGCTGATTTTTATACACAGACTGACTCAGCTGTCAATGCAACTTAGAAAGCTCTATAAAATAACCATCTTTAAATATTTAGTCATTTTCCAAGATGATTAGTCTTATCTGACTTCACTTTGGATAAATTGAAGAAAATGTGCTGGTTTATATATCCTATAATCATATTGTGTAGCTCAAGAGATCATAAGAAGCAAGTATCACAGAATCACATAATCATTTGGGTTGGAAAGGACCTCTGGAACTCATCTAGTCCAACCCCCCTGCAGTGGGCAGGGACATCCCCAACTAGAGCAGCTTGCCCAGAGCCCTGGCAAGCCTCACCTGCAATGCCTCCAGGGATGGGAACTCAACCACCTCCCTGGGCAACCTGTGCCAGTGTTCCACCACCCTCGTGGGGAGGAACTTCTTTCTAATGNACTGTCTCTGATCACCTCCCTCTCCTCCCTGTGCCTTATCAGACCTTCTAGGAGAATCTGCTCCATGATTTTCCCAGGCACAGAGGTGAGGCTAACAGGTTGGTAGTTACCAGGGTAATGTGACATTTGCTATGTGTACTGTATAAAACTTTATAACTGCACTGCATGCCTAGTAGATATATGTAAAACTAGTGTCAATTTTCAGCTTGCAAGCTGCTGTTGTTCTGGTTACAGTTAATCATATGTGTTCCTTTTTCAGACTTTGTTCTTATATGAATAATGCATGACTCCAGGACATAAATCTATGTGGCTGCCTCTTTGTCACTGAAGTACCTGTTCCTTTTTTTTTTTTTTTTTGGAGTCAGGGCATTAGCTGTAAGTAATAGTGAAGTTTATAGGGAAATTCATAGGGATTCACATGCAGAAATGTAATGCAACATTGGTTTTCATCCCTCTTAATTTCTCATTGGTGTTCACCTAATCCATGAAATAATATTTAAGTCAGAGTTGTAAAGCATCCTTTTTCACACGCTGTAAAAATACACTTTTATAAATAGGTTTTCCTCAGCTGTTTTCCCCCACATCTTCCACAGTATCTGTCAAAAATAGCATCTTTTTATCTTTTTGGTCGTATGGGCTCTTCCCCTCCACCTATGTGCCCCAACACAATTGTCACTCAAAGGAACTCTACCTTCAAGCATTTCTTGTGAAGTGGAGCAAAAAAACTCAGTTTTATTCTCTTTTATAAATACTGGTAAATCTTGTGATCCATCTAGTCCCTTGTTTACTACTTCTATTCCTAACAGCTCTGCTCCCAGTAACTTTCAGTATGGCCAAAGACTTGAGTGTAAGGGAGGAGGCTCTTTCCCTTTGAGAGAAGGTACATCTGTTCTAGTGCCAGGAACTGGACTTGGACACACACATATGTATCTTTGCTCTATTCTACTTTCCAGGTTATTTCCTTCATTGAGTAGTGTTGTAGCTCAAGGTGTTTAATACCTACAACTGTTTTTAAGAACCAGCCACCTCTGGCACAATTAGGGACAAAATAGCAGCTCCCACTGAGTGTAGAGCTGAAATTCATCACTGTCTAAAACTCACTGACCCTAAAATTATGTTAGAGTATTTTGTGCACCCCTGAACACAACAGGGCTGAGGACAAGACAAATATGTGTCCAAGTTTAACTCGCTGACAGAGCAACTTGGAAACAGTGTAGAAAGTCTCCAAGATTCATGAATTCTGATCATCATCAGTGGAAGACATTCTACAAACCTTATTCTCATTCATAAGAAAGTCTCTCTTAACAGACTTTATCCTCTTACCAACAAAGAAATGATCCTTAACTGAAAGCAATGCTCTGTGGCTGTGCTGTTGTGCAGTACAACACACAGCGAATTTTCTCCTAGCAAGGTCAGAGAACCTTTATCTGAAAACAGAAGATTAAGAAATCAGAGCCAACACAGGTTGGTTTGCCTTTAGAAATAACGTGAGGTTTGTTAAAAAAAAAAAGAAAAAAGTGAAAATCCTGTTATTTTCCAGCTGTGCATAAAGAAAAATAATTTAAAACGTATTCATTTTAATGCTTGTTTTCCTAACCTGGTAAATGCTAAAGTAACTTTTGTATTATTAGCTCAATGTTTAAATTGCATTTTAGTAATAATCACAGAAACATAGAACCATTATGGTTGGAAAAGACCTCTGAGATCAAGTCCAACCACTCACCCAACACCATCGTGCCCACCACTAAACCATGTCCCCAGGCACCATATCGACACAGTTTTTGAACTCTTCCAGAGATGGTGACTTTTCTCAAGATCAAGGAAAGTCTGTAACAATTCCAGTATGTCTAATAAATGAATGAGCAAAGGCAGCACAAAGGCTAGTTTGCATTTGTATGTGCATCCTTTTCCCATCACTATTAAAAAGGGAGATGCAGAATTAGGTCTAAAGAAATGCAAGATGGACATCTCTCCATTGGAGAAAGTTGAGCTGAGGGCTACCAAGATAATAAAGGAGCTGAAACACTTGACCAAGAGTAAGAAGCTATGGGAACTGATTTTGTTTGGCCTGTAAGAGGTGCCTAAGGAGGGTCTCCATAGAAGCCTTCCCACTCCATGAGGACAGCAAGGCATTGGAGCTGTTGCCCATAGCATTTGTGTAGTCTCTATACTTGGACAGTTTCAGGATCCAATTCAATCAAGCTGTAAACAGCCTGGTCTGGTGACACAGCTAACCTAGTGGCTAGACTAGAAACCTTACAAGATAACTTCTTTCCACCTGAACTATCCTATGATGCTATCATTCAGAAAGTTCTATGAAGCTGAATGACACCTCAGTTGCTCATTTGAGGCTTTAGACTCATTTTGAGGTCACAGTTCCAAGTGTATGGAGTAGAACTTCAGCACAATGGTTTCTCACAACACTAAATGTTAAAACCAAATCAAACCTAAGGGCCAAAAAGTCATGATCTTAACTTATTCCCTTTTTTACACACATACTGTAGAGGCTAACAATTTTTTAAAATTCTTCTACAATTTTAATTTGCATCCTCAAATCCAACAACTCATGTGGTTTGGGTTCTAAATCCAAATCACTGCAACATCTGAACTCAGGTGAATTTTAAGAATAAATAGTAATATCACCACATTGTAAGTATTCCTTATGGGGAAGAAAAAAAAAAAGACACTACACCACCAAAATACAGCAAAAATAAAACCCAGGGAGAACACCAAGACTAGGCTGCAAAGACAGCTTGACATGAGGCAGACTTAGGGTTTAGAATTAATTGTTAAGGCCTAATTTGCTTGCTATATAACAACTTTCTCTCCCCTTCCTCCTATAAAAATGTAAGAGGCAGAACTTGCAGCAAAGTGTCACAAGTAACATTATCTTAGAAAACATTTGTCAAGGCAAAAACAAGGTGTCTGGTGTTATAATACCAGAAAGGAATGAAGGACCAAAACAAATTTCTGGGTTTATAATGAAAGCCTTCATTCATTCCCTTTTGTCTTAGAATTAACAGATTAAAAATTCAGTATGTGAAAGTCTAAGCCTCTGTCAGATCTTTTTGAGTTCAAAGGACTTCTTTTTATGAAATTTGCCAAAACAAAAGTAATATAAGGGAGCTAGAAAATATCCAGCTATTTGATAATGCAAAGAAAATTCAAGGAGAAGAATATGTTAATACTTGAGTACAAAAACTTTTCATTTATACAGTACTTTTCCGTATTAATTTGCAAAATATAATGTACAGATGAAAAAATATGTTTTTCATCTTTCATCAGCAGATCTTTCCAATTCTTACTTAACCAAGCCAAAAGACTGTTCCCTAGTATAGTGGGGAAAGAGGCTCTAAAGGAGACTGGAATCATCCCCTACCCAGCTCTCCAGTGTGTGTCTACTGTTAGCTGTGCTACCATCTAGCCCCAGGGAACACCATATCAAACTACACAGAGCATAATTCCCCCAATATTTTAAAGGAATAAATTTCTTCAAGTACTTAGGTTTCACATGCTGATCCTCTCTTTTTTGATGCAAATGGGACATTGTTTCAGAAAGCAGATTGATTCAATTATTTAAGAGTAATCAAAGAAATCAGAGTCCTGTTTCTGTAGGCATGTCCTCTCCCATTGAAGAAGGTTTTGTGTTTGTAAACTTTCTGATTAATAGCCTGCTACTCTCATTTAGCAAAACCCATCCTCCTTAACAATTTGATTTCTCTGCTGTTCTCAGTACAACTGCAACCTGCCCAAAC
This sequence comes from Bucco capensis, assembly GCA_013396975.1. Classification (NCBI taxonomy): domain Eukaryota; kingdom Metazoa; phylum Chordata; class Aves; order Piciformes; family Bucconidae; genus Bucco; species Bucco capensis. Next base: position 82,180 of record VWZO01020500.1, on the reverse strand, counting down.
ATCATCCCTGACTGCTTGTTTCTATCAGCCCCACAACCTGCTGGCGACATTCTGCTTTCTTTCATGGGCTGCACTCATGCATTACAGACCAGCAGCACAAGGAATAAAATACCCTACCCAAAAGAGGAACCATAAAAATGCAGACCACTAATTTGAGCTCCACTAACTGTAAGCAGAAATACTAAAGTTTGACTCCTCTTCAATGTCGTGGCTAGGCTTCGTGAACAAAGATCCAGGGAGGGCTCCACCCACGCTCCTCACCAGCGCCTTTTCCAAGCGCGCTGATAAAAAGAGGATAGCAGATAGCACCCTCGAGCCTGCGCAATGGATTTTTTTTTTAGGTGAGACACAGCATGCGCAGAGCTGCACCCACCCTTTAGTCCTAAGGTTCATCTGTCAGGGCCTAGCAAGCTTGGACGCTGGCAGCCAAGTCCTTAGGATGGAGGTTTTATTAGAGTGTCCTTCTCTTAGCTGGAAGGCCTTACAGGGCTAAACGAGGTCCATCTGCCCGGGTGTGAAATCAGAGTTGTCCTTCTCCTAGGATGACTGCCAGAAGGCTAATGAGCTCATCCTACCCATCCAAGGATTATAGGAACATGGGTATCACTCCCCACACTTTCCCGTGGGCAATGAGTTTAATGCTCCCTCTGCTGTCGGCACAGTTATCGCACCAGGGGCCACAGCAGACCCCAAGGGATTTGCAGGCTGTGCCTAGCGTCTTCAATGAAACACTCAAGAACTACATTGGTCATGAGAGTTATAATATTCCTTTATAAGCTTTTTGGAATCTTCCCACATCATTCCTTGCTGTTGCCCAGCTGCAAGCACAATATCTTGATATATCTCTGCCATCTAAAAAAATAATTCTATTTTTTCCTGAGTTTAGTTGAGCTCAAATTCCTATGGCTCAAATAGTAATATAGCCAACAAGGTAACCATCCAGCACAATCCACAATTAATGTGCTCTTCCTTAGTGTTTTCATTAGGGTTTGGTATTAATTATATCTTGACAATCTCTGTCCATACAATGGCTATTTTCAATCTGTAAATGTGTTTTTAATTTGCATATAAACTACATTAGAAATCTTAAATACTATTTGCAACTGCCTAATTTTCTCATTCATCAAAAGGTTTCATCTCATCCTCAACATTTAATGTTTCTGAAAGATTTCATATTTTTATTGACCTTTATTTTAAAGTAAAAGAACACTGTTATTTTCTAATTTATAGCAATGTAACTGCTATTTCAATGGTTTTGATCTGCCTGAAGCAAATGCGATAGCAACATACAAGCCTCTACTTTTCTAAGATGGAAATATACAGACTGGTTTCTTTCAAAAAGAAGTACCACATAAATTCAGAAAACAGAACATAAAACCTGCCACAAATGGCTCCAATGCAAGAGCAAGAAAAACTGTAGTATATAAAATAAATCAAACTGGAGGGAGTAAAGAAACACAAACAAACAAAATTAAAGTTTGCTTTTCTGACATTTCAGAAGAGTAAAAGGAGTTTAGTCTGAGTATCCTTAAAGAAAAGAAAATTAAACTCCTGACTCTTCACCATCCCCTGTTAAAAACAGTTATTTCCATTATGGTTTGGTCATACATTGAGTTAAGACTGTTATACTCTTGACAATTCACTACAGGTATCAAGCTAGAGAGGGAGAGCTCCATATAGTTGATGGTCCTTTCTATCCTTACAGTCAAACTGGCTAACTTAATTTAGCTAAATTTAGAGTGATCTCAAAATGGCTTCTTCTATTTCAGAATTGAAGTATTTCTTGGGCACACACACACACAAAACCAATGACTTTGACAATTGATCTAACAATAGATTTGACTTCCCCAAACAAATCTTCTCTTGACGACATATTTAGGCTGTGATAGAAGTGCAAGAGTACAGCTCTCAGAAATCAAGTATTTCAACCACAATAAAGTCCGCTAAGTGTCACATGAAAGCAGACAACAGCTTTTGCAACTATTGCTATGAAGCAGACCAGCAAGAGGCTAGTCCATTCAGTCCATTGACTCCATTCAGCAGGCCATTTGGAAGATGGCAGATGTTTTCACATGTTTAGATGAACAGTAACTTTCTATTGGCAGCCTGCAAAAGGTTTTTTGACACAAACCTCTAAGATGGGCCCCAAGATACTGGTTCTGCCAGCTCCTTCAGTGGGGTCTTCTGGCAGTGCTTTCTCATGAACTGCAGAAAGTTACTGACTGGCCCAACAATATCAACAAGAGTTCTGCCTCTCCTGTCAATTCTGATCATTCATAAGNGGTTTAAAATGTTGACAGCTCCTTCAGATGGATCTGTGGCCTCTTGTCCTGTGACAATATATCACAGCCTGTCACAGGCCATACATGCAGGTGACAAGTCTGTGCAGCCAGAAAACCTGATCCTTAGGGTGATCTAATCAGTGGGCAGTGGTGGCTGCTGTCAGGTACGATCCATCTCCTGAGAGAAGTTCCATCTCCTGAGAGCCCAGGAACAGGCAATTCCTAAATGTTGGAAGTCAAAATACAAGAGAGACATGAAGTTGCTGGAGAGTGTCCAGAGGAGGGCAACAAAGATGGTTAGGGGCTTGGAGGGGAAGACATATGAAGAAAGGTTGAAATCACTTGGCCTGTTCAGTCTGGAGAAGAGAAGACTGAGGGGGATCTCATAGCAGTTTATAACCTCCTCACCAGAGAGGGAGGAGTGGAGGCTGAGCCCTTCTCTTTAGTGGACAGTGACAGGACACAGGGGAATGGTATGAAGCTGTCCCAGGGGAAATTCAGGATGGATGTTAGAAATTAGTTTTTCCCCCAGAGGGTGGTGGAGCATGGGAACAGGCTCCCCAGGGAGGTGGTCATGGCTCCAAAACTTGTGGAGTTTAAGAGGCACTTGGACAATGCCCTTAGTCACCTTGTGTGATCTTGGGGTTTTTGTCCTGTGCCTAATGGGAGTTGGACTTGATGATCCTTGTGGGTCCCTTCCAAATCGGATTGTTCTATGATTCTGTGATTATAACAAAGTGGATAATTATGCATTTTATGTCCATTTTGGTTAGCCCATGTGGTCCATCTACACCATCCAAAAGTAAAGAGGTGAGCGACTGGGTGAAACTGTAAAAGCATTCCCATGAGGAGATAGGATAGTGATATACCTGAGCATAGAAGCTTACACTTTTACCATGATTTCTATGAATAAGTGATCTTGGTGACTTTTCTTTTTTGGTATTTCTGGTCACTATAGGGATAGGACCTGACGGATTTCTTCAGAAGAAGTGGCAGCTGAGGCCTTGGGAAAGAGGTATTCATACCAAAAGCCTAAATAAAATGTGACATGAATTGTCCTGTAGAAGAATATGTTTTTTGCTTTAGTCACTTAAATTAATCTACAGATATTAGCCTTACAAGCTGACTGCCAGAAAATAGCTACCATGATGGCTACATGACCAAACTTACTAGCTCTCAAATATTTAAGAAAAGAGTCCCTATGTATCTGTGTGTAATAAATGTCTATAAAGAGACAAGCTAACCTGCAGTCAGTCTTTAATTTGACTATATTTCACTAATGCAATTCCTGCTATAGCCCAAAACCAAAATGGCAGTATTCACCTTCTAAAAGGTGGTCCCAGTATACTTTTAACTTAATTATGAATCAACTCTATTTATTAAACTGATTGTCAAAGCATACAAAAAATGAAGAGAGTGTTATATCTTTATCACCTTTGCAATTAGCTGAGTACCATTTTGATTTGGTATCTCCTTATGGGATGAGAGCACAGATGGATTTTTCTGAAGTACATTTGCAAAGCAAATTACTTTCTCTTTTCTCTTTGCCAATCTGCCCAATTTGACTGTGAATTCCCAATTCTAAAGGAAGGGGTGAGGGTTGGGGGAAATCAGAAATAAATGAATTTTTATATCTCCTTGTTGCAGTGTTGATATTGCTCAGATTCAAGCCTGCTGGTACAGCAAAAATGCAATAAAGCCAGATGATGCCCAAGGAAAATTAGAATTATATTTTTGAAACCATTTGTAACAGTTTTTAATTTATTAGCTTGCTTTTATAGAGGTACTGTGATAAGTACTTAGGTTCTGATCATTTGTTTCACTTGCCTTATTTTTTCTCCTATAAACTTATCTACTCACTAATCAAAGGTGGCTTTTCCATCCCCCAAAAAAGGGAAACTTGGTTTAGCAACTTTTAAATAACAACATGCAGATTCCTAAGGCTTCAGTCTGCAACATAATTATCTGTCTATTCAGACATCATTAACTAACATCACATTCAAAGTCATATGCATCATAGCTGATTGTAAATCTATTGGACTACTCCTTTGCATATATAAGCTTAATTTTCATTGACAGGGCTAAATTGGGATTTAAGTCCTGCCAGGAGTACATTTAAATGTAAATTTACTTTTTTCCAGGAACAGATTTTCAGAACTTAGCATGAGAAACCTGAATCTAATCAGGTTATTTGCACACATGATTTCCTCAGCAAAAAAAAATCATGCAATTAAATTTAGCAAGCAAGTTGCCTCTGGTTGGTTTAAGTGTCTGTGTGCACATAATCTTACTAGGTATAGCTTTGTGCATGCATTCAATCTGAGTAGGGAAACTGTGCATTGAAAACAGACCAAAGATTTGGTTTCAAGAGCTAAAACTATGTGAAAGATTAGACTGCTAAAGAAAATAATACTTAAGATATGAGACTGTGCTTCCTAATTGCTTCATCACACATGTATAAGCTTCCACATTAAAAAGCAAGAGCAACTGAGCAAGGAGAAGAGTGAAAAGGAAGATAGCTAGGTTTTTATTTCCCTTTGTTAAAGATACCGTTGTAGCACTGTCAGTGTGGAAACTGATGTGAAAAAAAGAAGAGAAAATTTCAAGGAAAGAACTAATTTAGGAGTCTAGAGAGAAGACTGAAGATGAAATGCCTCTGATTAGAGGTTAGAAACTGGGTATGCCAGTAAAAGTTTAAAAGAACACTAAGGTAAGCAATTTCTCAGCAAAGTCTTGTAGCAGATGAGACAAAAACCTGTAGGGATACTTGCAATATTTGTGATGTGGAGTTACCATGATAGTTCTAATAATGTTTACTGTCTAAACCAATAATATACTTTTTCTTAAGCTAAATGATGACATTAAGATTTTTGATTCTTCAACACAGATTTTATATATTATATAAATATGTTTATGTCATATATTCTATATAACAATATTATAATAATTAATTTAATAACAATAAGTATAATTATTAATAATTATAATATAGTATATATAATAATATAATATATTTATTATATCATATAATTGTTATATAATATAATACCTTATGTAGAATATATTATATTATTATAACTATATATTAGTATAATTAATTAATATTATTATAATTATTAATAAGGATAATATTATAATATACTATATAAATACTGTTTTAAAAAAGGCTATATTTAATGCAGTGTTAATACCAATGAGTAGCAAGAAAATCATCTGGACAGAGAAATGCAAATATTATTAATGTTCTTTAGAAAGGGAAATTCTTTCAACCTTATTGATACAAGTTAAACAAGTACTGGATTATTTTTTTTTCTAAAATACCAGGAGAAGTACAGTGTTGAAGTATTTTACAGTATTTTAATACCCATCTTTTTTGGAGTTTTTACGTTTGGATTTCTTTTTCTTTTCCACTTCTGAGAGTAAGCAGCGACACAGCAGATGAGCAACATCTGAGACACTGCCAGGTAATTCTGAGGTTTTCATGTTACTTTTACAGCACAACAGGTGTTACATGCAAAACAGGAAGGCTGGATGCTTCTATTTTGTTTTTTTCTTTCAGTACAGAAAACGATAACCCTCACATTCCTGTTTGCCTGGAAGTTTATATGCCTGAACACTTGAACAGTTTCTCCAACACAAGTTTCAGTTACTAGAATTAAGCAACTACTCTATTAGCATTGCCTTGATGGCATCCTCCCCACAGCTTTGCTGATGCAAGAAAGGTTGTTAACCTAAATAGAATGAGTAAGTTCTGGGCCCCTCAGCTCCAGAAGGATAGGGAGCTGCTGGAGAGAGTCCAGCACAGGGCCAGCAAGGTCATGAAAGGAGTGGAGCATGTGCCCTATGAGGACAGGCTGAGAGAGCTGGGTCTCTTCAGCCTGGACAAGAGGAGACTGAGAGGAGACCTCAGCAATGGTTAGAAATATGTTAAATATGTTAAGGAGGAGAGAGTCAGGCTCTTCTCAGTGTCATCCAATGTTAGGACAAGAGGGAATGGGAGCAAGTTGGACCACAGGAAGTTTAGTATTAACATGAGGAGGAACTTTTTTACAGTGAGGGTGCCAGAGCACTGGCCCAGGCTGCCCAGGAGGCTGTGGAGTCTCCTTGTCTGGAGACATTGCAGAGCTGCCTGGACACATTGCTGTGTGAGCTGGTCTAGGTGATCCTGCTCTGGCAGGGAGTTGGACTAGATGATCTTTATAGGGCCCTTCCAACCCCTAACAGTCTGTGATTCTATGATACTGTGATACAATAGGAGGCATCTGGGATGCATCATCTTTCAATCAACAAAGCACACACAACAAACCTACAAATAACAAGTGGAAAGGAAATTCTTTCCAGATAAAAAAGAAAAGGAAATGGGAGGGGTTTAAGATTCTAGCTACTATGGAGAGGTCATTAACAACCACAAAGGCACTGAAAAGCCTACTTAGCCAAAGTAACATGCTCAATTTACTATAAAATCTTGAAGTTATTTGCTTGCCTGTAAATAATGAGCATTTCCATGTGTTTATCAAGCAGTGTGGCTTAAGTCTTAAGTCATTTGGTGCTGAGCATACAGTAGAAATAAAATTGTAAAATCTTTCTCATTTTCATCCACATGCAGGATTGTTTGCAATGCTTAGTGTAGATAAGAATTTTAGGACTAAAAATACCCCATCATATTGTAAATATGAATGAACCTTTTTTAGCCTAAATACATGTCACTGATACCTTGCCCAGGGAGGTGGTTGAGTTCCCATCCCTGAAGGCATTCCAGGTGAGGCTTGCCAGGGCTCTGGGCAACCTGATCTCGTTGGAGATGTCCCTGCCCACTGCAGGGGGGTTGGACTAGATGATCTCTAGAGGTCCCTTCCAACCCAAACCATTCTCGGATTCTATGACACTGCTTGGAAGCAGAGTGCCTGCTTTGCCTAAACCTAATGGGCTAATGCTGGCTAAGAGCATTCAGCAATGATGAGTACAAGATAATGAGTCACATGTAATTTTGTGATGGGGTGGCCTGAAGCAGAACTGGTAGCAAATAGTTTTACAAGGAGGAAAAATAAAGTGAATGTAGACAAGGGATAAAGATACATTTGTTTAATCATGTTATGAACACAAAAATAGTGGTAGAGTTAAAGCAATAACATCCTTCCTAACTGTACAATAGTATTAGAGCTTTATTTCTTACACTTTAAGTATAGTCATTGTGTGACAGACTCAAGCCCTTAAAGCATAGTCATTAAAACACACTCATTCAGCCTTTACATACTCCAATTCTGAATGAACCTAACCTTATAGAAACTAGGATAATCATAAAGTGAATCAAAACAGATGTAATATGACCCAATTAAATCTGCAAATTAGACAGCTATGGATCAATTATTCCTTGGATGTAACTGTGTAACTGGGGCAGTATGCACTTGGGGAAAACGGATCTCAAAGCTTGTAGCTACAATAAAACAACAGAATAAAGCCACAGATGAATGGCTTTCTTCTAATTTTGAACCGAGAGTTCCAAACAAGAAAGTTCAGTGCTTCTGTGATCCAAGACACACACAGGCAATAAATCTCCAGTCCTGAATGATGCTGACAAACACAACAGCTATTCTGAGCAACAGCCACCAACTAGAGGGTTCCATTTTTTCATTATATTTTCTTCCTCAAGGAAAAACAAACACAAAACACAAACTTGATAAGTACTTGAAAGCTTTAAACATTGCATAGACTTGTGAATAGTCACTGTCACAGAGTTTGTGCATCCCTAATATAATAAATTTGGACAGTATTTGCACAAACTACACCAAAGTACATGTGATAACTCCATCTTACTGCCCCTCAGTCTCTGAAAGAACACTGTCTATTTAGCACATAAGTGGTGAATGGAAGTAACATCTTGGAGGAATATTGTACTTCTGAATATTGTCTGTTTAGAACAGAATACTAGTAACAGAAAAGAAAAAATATCCAATTACAGAGCAGGAAATTAATTAGATAGTGATCTGTTTAATTAGAGTCCCTAAAAAACTGAATCCTTTGTCAAACACTTTGCTTCAAAATAATAAAATATAATCTACTCATTGCAGAAGAGAGAAGAACAGAGTAAATTATGCACCTTTCAAAACTGCAATATAAAATTCTACTTTAACAACAGTATTAGACACAACCTCTCAGTGAGGTATTAGAATTTACTTTCAAATAATTTACTTTCACAGGCACCAGTTATTCTACTGCCTCACAAACAGGCTGCTCTCTTTTCTCTGTCAGCCTTAGCTAAGGGTTAACATGGACTCCACACCAGTATATACTCCACAGATGTCTGGTGATGATGCAAGAACAGAATAACTCAAACTCTGAAGTTGGATCAGTGTCAAAATGGAGTAGGAAACAAGTTAGTGGTGGTGACCTATTCGACCTATTCAGCTGGAGAAAGCCCTAGACTGAACTAAACAAAGTGTTCCATAAGGGATGGATGTTTAGAGAGGCCACAGTCTCAGCTTTGTTCTAGTCCTGGCAAGTCTTTGACCTGATTAGTCAGGAGAGTAACTCTCAGTCTTCTGTGGTATACCACTCAATTCAGAAGGTATAAGAAAGAGCAACACAAAGTGAATAGATTCAGTTATGAACTCTATTTTGCTGCTGTTCTTTTGTGTTCAAGAAGTCTTGTGTCAAAGGTTATGATTAAAGCCATCTCTCTGGGTTTGAAAACATAACACAGGGAAAAACAAACAAGTGGGAAATTCTGTGGCAGCTTTACATAGGTTTTTATTGTTCCTAAGCAATGTACCTGAATAAAACATACATTGTGTTAAAACTGCAACAGCAAAACCAAAGCAAAATCACCACCCCAAAAAAACAGACAAAAGCTGTATAGATACAGTACATTGTCATGGTCTAGATAGTTTCCATCAAGCCAAGGCTGCTAAGTGATAATCCTCAAGAGGCACTTGTTTAATATTCAAGACAAATAAACAGCATGACTAGAGAATAATGCAATAAAATAAAACCGTAAAAAATGAGAAAGCCTCCCTGGGGACAACTGCCAGATTTCATGCATCTCTGACACCTGTAAAAGAACATATCTTCCCTAAACATCTCATATCTAGAATGACACCTGAAGTTCAGTTCTTTTGTTCTAATTAAAATATCAATTAGGTTTTGCAGTATTATCATCTTTCTGAAACTCTTTAATCATAGTGAAAGCACTGTTGTGATCCAAATTGCTGTGTTTTATAGGCGACATTGTCTTTGTCATTTTCTTTTCCATATCCATTTTTTTTAATATCCTGGCATTAATTCTGCCCACATATATGTTCCCAGTATGCTCTAAGCTGAGAAAGAAGTGGCCTTTGTGTACTGTCAGAGTACTGTCCTTTAAAGCTTATCAGTTTGGTCTATCACTCATAAGACTGTCATTTGAAACATCCATGAACTAAAGGGGGCATGGTCATGCCCTGGTCACCATGCTTGTTCATCAGAATGAACAATTTAACAAGGTAAAATTTAACAAGGGGAAGTGTAAAGTACTGCATCTGGGAAAGAACAACCCCATGGATCAGTACAGGCTAGGAACTGATCTGTTGGAGAACAGCCCTGGGGAAAAAGCTCTAGGAGTGCTGGTGACTAGGAGGATGCCCATGAGGCAGCAATGTGCCCTTGTGGCCAAGAGGCCAATGGCATCCTAGGATGCATTAAGAGGAGCATGGCCAGCAGATCCAGAGAGGTTCTTCTCTCCTCTCCTCTGCCCTGGTGAGGCCTCACCTGGAATACTGTGTCCAGTTGTGGACCCCTCAGCTCCAGAAGGATAGGGAGCTGCTGGAGAGAGTCCAGCACAGGGCCAGCAAGATCCTGAAAGGAGTGGAGCATGTGCCCTAGGAGGACAGGCTGAGAGAGCTGGGTCTCTTCAGCCTGGACAAGAGGAGACTCAGAGGAGACCTCAGCAATGGTTAGAAATATGTTAAGGGTGAGTGTCAGGAGGAGGGAGCCAGGATCTTCTCAAAGGCATCCAATGTTAGGACAAGAGGGAATGGGAGCAAGTTGGACCACAGGAGGTTTAGTATTGACATGAGGAGGAACTTGTTTGCAGTAAGGGTGCTAGAGCACTGGAGCAGGCTGCCCAGGAGGCTGTGGAGTCTCCTTGTCTGGAGACATTGCAGAGCTGCCTGGACACATTGCTGTGTGACTTGGTCTAGGTGATCCTGCTCTGGCAGGGGTGTTGCACTAGATGAACTTTCTAGGTCACTTCCAATCCCTGACATACTGTGATACTGTGAGTATTGTAGTATTTTCTGCAAAACAGTCTACTGTCCTGATATTGCTAGTTGGGGCTGGACTACAGGAAGATTAGATGCATGACTGAAAGAAAAAATTGGATTGGACAAAGTGAAGAGATGAAAGACAAACATTTCAAAAAGAGCTGGAGGTCTTAATCCACTTGTAATACTTCCTGTATATCTGCTCACAAAACAAATCCAAATAAACTATTAAATGAGTAACAATAAAAATGGTGAGAAATAGTTTGGAGACAGCATGGTTTGCATGAGTAAAAAGTGAGTGGAAGGCATCCCAAAATGCAGTACAGAACTACAAGATGTTCTCACTTCTTCTTTGCCTGTATATATGGAAGATTGCCTTGCAGGAAATCCAATCTATAAATAATAAGAACTAGTCACTTCCTGAAATCTGTGCCAAACAATGTGGTGACACAAAGCGGGGTATAAATTTTCAAGTACTTTGCATGAATACAGGCACTTTGTGTCTACAGTTATATGTACACATTGCTCAGCCAAGCAAGCTAGCCTATGAAGACCTGGGATTAGTCTGGCTAAGCAGCCTCCCTTTCCCCAAGCCAGGTCCTTCAGAAATAAATTAGGTTGTTTACATGATTATACACTTTAAGGTTATGTATTTGAACTTCAGCTTCACAAAAGAACAGCAATTCTCCATTTCACTCCTACAGAAGGGCTCTACACCTGGCCACCTGAGCTGTCCTCTCCAAATTTTCTTTGTTCACAGGTCTCTCTTGAGAAGAGTATCAGAACTTGGAAGAGAAAGTGAAATGCTGAGAATTCCTCCTTTTCCTCCCCATCTTTTTCCCCAAAGGAGACAGAAAAACTCTTCCACCTCTTTTTCTCAATTCCAAGCACAGCAGAGCCTGGGGGTGGTTCTTTGGCAAGGGAACAGAAGAAAAGCAGACAGTTTGTCTTTCCAGCCCTACCACCACTAGACACGCTTTCTTAGAGACTCAGCTGACATAACCACATCTAAATACTGGAAAGTGACTAAAAGCAGCATCCTAAAACATCTTCATATGGTACAACAAAAGTAAGCAGATGTATCCTGTCAAACTCATACCTCAAACTAGAGAACACTAGAAGCTGGGAGTAGAACCTGAATAGAAGATAAATTAAGAATCCAATGCACCTTCCAAACTGCACACATACACAATGCAAACAGTACTTCACAACTGCTAAATGCCTAAGTTGACATTAAATTACGTACACAGCTCTCACATGAAACCTGAAATGCTGATTTTGAACAACAACCAGGGGGGAATAATCCTGTCTGAGGTATGCATGGAGCTATAAAAAATGCTGAGTCTTTACACTGGAATATGTAAACAGTAATGAAATCTTTGTATCAAGAGTTCTGTCATAACAGATACTTGGCTAATATTCCATATGTTTTATCATACACGGTTCTATATATTTTCTGCATGTTAAACATTTATTCTACAATGAAACTAAGTGGTGTTTTCCTTTAAATAAACTCATGGACAGTCATTAACACTTACCTTGCTAGTAGTCTCATATAAAAAGCCTTGAAGCTTCAGTCAGCATTTGAGAAACAATCAAAAGCAAAATGGTTGTCTTTGCTTTAGCCAACTCCATAATAAACTAAGCAGAATTAAAACCAGACCACTACTAAAAGAAAAAAGCTCTTATTCTCATTCTCATTCATTCTCATTCTCCTTTCCACCCATTCTCTGCCACCTTTGGCCATTCTTTTAATTTCCCCTTCCTCGCTCCAAGGCATTTTTTGTCCTCTTCTCCCACATTTTCCCCCTTTGTGCCTGCTCCAACACCTTTCTGCTTATAAAGTAAACTAATCAAACATGCTACCCTGGCAGGATAATTTTCTCATGTTGCCATGAACTGTGTTAGCTTACTCTGGCAGTCAAAGTACTGTTAGAGATGGCTCCAGTTAAAGGCAAAGCACACTACTGTGAGTAGGAATAAAGAGTGTGACAATGTTCATTTTGCCAAGCGATCTTATGAAATGTTATTTACATATTTTTAGCTAAGATGCATGAGGAAGAGGAGTATTGTTGCTTTATGACTCCCACTTTCCTATTGAGAATTACCTCTTAGAAGAAAAAAATATGTAGGAACTCTGATGTTCCATTTTATCAGCTGTGAAACTTCCACCCTTCCAACACATCACTTTATCAACGTTTTCAATAACATTAATTATGTACAGCCTTTCAATGTACCTTTTCCCTTCAAAACTCTCTAAGCCTAGAATGTAAGCCCAGTGCTTTTTCTTGGCCTATTCTTGAAAATGCTGATATTTTTACCATGTCAGGTTCCCCTCTCTTTTAAGATGGATGTGATCTGCATTTTCATTCTCTTGAAAGAAGCTCAAGATCCAAGCCCTGAAGGTGCACCAAATAATACTATGGGCTTTAGCAGTAGCACAGGGCTTGAGAGACAGTCTCTCTCTGACCTACTTTTCACTTTACATGTAGTTTTCTGAGTGGAGTATAGTTTTCCTGAGTGGAAAGGAAAAGCATAGTTAAGATAGGTGAATTCATACTATAGACAAAAGCACTCATAGAGCCAGTGCAGCAGTTAAAGTATCTGTGCAAGGGAAGAAACAACCAAAAGGTAAAAAACAAAACAATAACACATACAAACAGGATAATTTTCCACAGAAATTATTATTAATGCTGGCCCTTTGAATCTGTATTAAGGCAGGAACACCTGAGGGATTTTCTAATATGAAATAATAACCTGAGGCAATACAACATCTGACAAGAAATTGAGATATTCAAAACTAAAAAATATGCTGAAGCAAGCATCTCACCCAAGCCATATTTTTCTCTTGGTGAGAATGGCATTGGTTTTAGAACAGGTTTGCAGATAACAAGTAAGTATCCAGAAGGGGTTTGCACAGTAGTAAATATAACTGGAGGACTGGATTGGGGAAGAATGTAATTTAACATTTATAGAGTTTATTTGGACTCTCTGAAGTTTCATTACTCTACCATGAGGAGATATCTTTGCACACATCCTATGCAAACAACTCAATTTCCAACAGCAGGAAATTTAGCAAAACATTGCCAAACAGGGTTTTTAGATGATTTAAAGTTACAGAGAACTTTTGCTACAGAAGTTATTGTAGTGCTGTGTTGAATGGTGATGCTGTGCATTAAGGGTATTTATCACTTAAAGGTGTGTGGGGGGGTGACTGTCATAACAATGTTAGTAACAATCTTAAAAGTCTGGGGGAAATGGCTTCCTTTACTAGTGTCCTGGAGAAAATTTACAGATCTGCAAAATGCTTCCACTGATTACTCTCAAAAATATGCAGGAATCAGGTCTAACATTGGTAATTATTATTATTAAAAAACTGCGTATTTTTCAGCAGCGCATATAAGAATATAGTTCCTCAGGAAAAAAAAAAAAATCTGTGCCTCCTAGTTCTCTCTGAAAAAACAGTTCTTGCTTTTTCTGTCAAAAGGCTCAAGACAGCAAGTTGAAGCTGAAATTCTGAGCAAAGAACATGTGACAGAGTCCCTTGAATTTATAAACATCGCTACAGGAGGAGCAAAGTTAAAGTGCTGCTATGGTGCAGATCACCCTAAGAATGTTCAGAAACACTTGATCTCAAGAGAATTTTTATTTAGTTGTTACAGGACCATGCCAGTTTTGACAGTTTTTGTAGACAGCATTTGCCAGATTAGACTTCAAGNAAAGTGGCAAAATCACCTCTCTGGATCTGCTGGCCATACTTCTCTTGCTGCAGCCCAGGATGCGATTAGCCTTCTGGGCTGCCAGCATGCACTGTTTGCTCATGTCCAGCTTCTTGTCCACCAGCACCCCCAAGTCCTTTTCTGCAGGGCTGCTCTCCATCATCTCATCCCCTAGCCTGTATTGATAGTGGGGATTGTTCCGACCCAGGTGTAGGACCCTCTAGTATCCTCTAGTGCTGCAGGAGGGTGTGGAAAATAAGCATATAGATCACCTGATTTGGGCTGTATGGCTGGCTAGGGGTATTTCTACTGCAGAATTTGATCATCTACAGTAAAAAACAGATGCCAAGCAATCCTGTATCCATACCTGTGAAGAGCTATACAGAAAGGCAGAATAAAACAGATTTAAACACTACTACAGTGCCTTTGTTTTTTCTGCATTATTCAATGAAGCATAGATCCACGAATGTACTAAACAGCATGTTCTGTGTACCCTTACATATCTACAAGGCATCTCTGGGCATATGGTTGCAGATTCAAATGGAACATTTAAGAGGAGCACAGATGCTAAATTACTCCCCAGTAACGCTCTAATACTCAAAGTCTTTGTCTAAACAGACACTTCCGTCCAAAAATTTGGGACCCTAGCTGAGTTTAGATGCAAGTAATGTCTTAGGTCTGTACTCTGACTGCATCAGAAATGCAGTACAGGTGCCTTTCTCAATGCAACTTCCAAAACACAAGCACTTACAGAATGTATTTCCTTCCAGATGCAAATATGCAGAAGGACGAACAAGTGGATAGAAGATTATCATGAAGGTGAACACAATCTAACAAGCAATGCAATGAATGTTTTGGGTTTTTTTCCATCACCAAAGAAATATGCAGACTTCTCCAGTGCTCTTCTTAGGGCAACACTGTGCATTCCCTTTTCCTACAAAAGGAAACTGCTGCAGCCACCACTTCCCAGTATAGTCATAGTTCAGTTGAATACTTACTCCTTTAAAACACTGCGTATTTTCACAGTGGACTAACAAATGAATACCTGAAGAAAGCACAAGGCCAGAAAATGTGTGCTGGGTCAAAAATAGCACTAAAATTATGTATAGATATTAAAAAGGTGATGCATAACTTCCCCTGATTAAGGAATAGTTGTCCAAGGAGTTGTAACATATCAATAAACTCTAGTATTCAAACTCGGTAAGGCTTCTCTGGGCTTGAGCTTGATAGTTTCATTTGTGCATGTCAGACAAGACCAGGGCTATGTCTCTCTTCTCATGTTGGGACCAAGGTTTGGGCTTTGGCTTGACAAGTCTTTTGACTTATGGCTGTTGTACCAAACTTAGAGATATGGTCAGGCACATCCCTGAGTTGGATGGAAATGCATACAAACTTACTCAAGGATGAATTCCTATGCAACCTGCTCTAGGTTCTCCTGCTCTTGCAGGAGGGTTGGGCTAGATGATCTCCAGAGGTCCCTTCCAACCCCTAACATTCTGTGGTTCTGTGGTCCTTTTTTGTCTGTTTGTACTAGACACATCCTCATCTCAGCTCATGAGCAGCAGTGGCCATCTAATGGGTCTTGACATAAGTACTGTTCACAATTTTTTTACTTAGGAGAAAGACCACACAGAATATTTAAAACTCCAATTCACACATGCAGTTCCTCAAAAAAAGCCCAGACATCTGAAGTGAGGTTTGAATAGCTGAGTCTGCCTAAGGTCATAGCTCTGATCTATTCAGCTGCCATATAAGTCTCCACACACTGAAATTCCAAATATTTCCACTTTCTTCTTGTTTTTTCACCTTCAACTTTCTCAGGCAGTGGAGTTGTACTCTTTTGTTACACGTTGTATCTCTTTTGTTAAATGCTGTTTAGTAAGAAATACAGAAACCATTCATGGGGCAGACACCAGAATTGAGGTCTCTCTTTAAGCAAGCACAAGTGTACCCTCATTTTAATAATCCAGAACAGAACTGTAATGCAGTGCTTGTGTAATGAGGACAACTTCTATTGGAGCTACAGATACGCACTGGCTAACTAAAGATATTTCTGTACTGTCATATAAAACAGGAAAGTGAATGCTCTGCATTAATGCTAAACTCTCCTTTTGCCTTTCTCTCCCC
The DNA here is from genome assembly GCA_013396975.1 of Bucco capensis. Taxonomy (NCBI): domain Eukaryota; kingdom Metazoa; phylum Chordata; class Aves; order Piciformes; family Bucconidae; genus Bucco; species Bucco capensis. The sequence goes on along the minus strand of VWZO01020500.1, from coordinate 65,815 downwards.
ATCTCCAAAAGGAATAACAATGCACACAGCTGCTTACAGCAATGGGTTCTGTAATATGTATGGTTTGCAGGCATACCTGAGCATTGTTTCAAAGAGTACTGACCTAGGTCAGGCACAGTCTGAAAATCCCTTGGGTTCTCCTGTGGCCCCTGGTGCCATAACTGTGCCAACAGCAGAGGGAGCATTAAACTCATTGCCCACGGTAAAGTGTGGGGAGTGATACCCATGTTCCTATAATCCTTGGATGGGTAGGATGAGCTCATTAGCCTTTTGGCAGTCATCCTAGGAGAGGGACAACTCTGATTCCAAACTCGGGCAGATGGAGCTCGTTTAGCCCTGTGAGGCCTTCCAGCTAAGAGGTTAAACCTCCATCCAAAGGACTTCGCTGCCAGCGTCCAAGCTTGCTAGGCCCTGGCAGATGAACCTTAGGACTAAAGGGTGGGTCCAGCTCTGCACATGCTGTGTCTCATCTAAAAAAAATCCATTGTGCAGGCTCGAGGGTGCTATCCTCTATCCTCTTTTTATCAGTGCGCTTGGAAAAGGCGCTGATGAGGAATGTGGGTGGAGCCCTCCCTGGATCTTCGTTCGCGAAGCCGAGCCACGATGACCACGACGACGACAACGACTGACCTAGGCTAGAACAATGCCAAGGGTCAAACTAACAACTAATTAACACAGGCAACTATTTATTTGGGGCCTGGAAGAAGTTTACTTTGAGTATGGAGTATAGATTTGATTTATTTGTATACTGGTAGCAGTATTGTAACTTACACTAAGGAATGGACACAAGCTTAAGAAGGGGAGATTTAGGTTGGCTGTTAGGCAGAAGTTGTTCCCCAGGAGGGTGCTGAGCCACTGTGCCAGGTTGCCCAGAGAGGTGGTGGCAGCCCCAGCCCTGGCAGTGTTGCAGGCCAGGCTGGCTGGGGCTGGGAGCAAGCTGCTCTAGTGCCAGGTGTCCCTACCCATGGCAGGGGGGTTGGGACTAGCTGATCTTTAAGGTCCGTTCCAACCCTGACACTTCTATGATATTCATTATTAATGTCTACAACTTTGACTTAATTTTTGTCTTCTTTCTAACTTTCTGTAATTAACATTCTCTTTTCTCTGAAAGCTGAAGGGTTAAACATATGTTTTTACTCCATCAATACTGAGTTGCAGTTTACCAGCCCTCTGTTGGTTTGGTGAATTATACACAATTTCTATGCTAAGGTCAAATTCAATTCAGTGACCTAAGGGAGAACAGGGACATCTGAAAGTGCTTAGGTGAAATTGACAGGTATGGGTAGAACTGTATTAAGAGCCAATTTTCCACAGTGGCTAAAGATCATAACTTATCCAATACAGAACAGGATTGGTTGCTTGCCCTCTAGACCTCTCCTCAAAACAATATAGATTTCTTTGGGTTTTGCTGTAAACTGATCTCATGGCTCCTTCATCTGCTGGTACTATGACCCCATTATTGATGCTACTAGGAAAACATCCTTCATAAGAGTATGTCTTTAGCATTTTCTTGTTGGTATCCTTTAGGATGCATGGCATGAAGTTCTCACCATGCCATATAAAATTTGAGTGGATGACCACTGAATTCCTCAATCTGCATCTTCCACACGGTTATACTACATTTTCCAAGGCACCTAAAATGATATCTTTGACTCTCCAGGAAAATGATTTCATTCTTTAAAATACTAAGGTCTGCATTTATGAAAATGTCAGTGGCCTACGTGAGTGGAGACACAGCTCTTATGATAGCATGGCAGCTGCTGAAATATTAGACCCAGTTTCACATTCAGAAACACTTGCAGTACCACTTCTTCCAGTTTTGCCCCTGAGTGCTACTTAATGGTACATTTAGGATGATTGAAAGAGAACCCTGCACAGGCAACAGATTTTACAGAAGCTAAAAATACATATTATTCTCCTTGCAGAGATATTTGCTTTTACTCCTTTCACTGGATAGTGTTTACAATGGTTCATTACCAGGTACTTAATGATAAACTGTGCTGTCAAAAGCAAATTGCAAACAGTAAAAATATTAATAGCATACCCCATATGTTTTCAACAGTATCAACACAGCATGCTGTCACATGAAACATCACTGATGAAAGGACTACAAAAATCTAGTGACATTATTATAAAACATTCATTTTAACTAGTTTTAATTTTAGAGCTGTACCTAATCCAGGGCTCCAAGGACTGTTCTGAGTGTCTCTCTCACTTCTGTTTTCCAAGTATCATACAAAAAGCATCGGTATTATGCCAATTAAGACAGAGGAAAGCATAATATTTCATTTTGTGTAAGAAGCCACACAGAAATAACTACCAGGTACAACATATATCTTACACAGGTCCTGCAAAAGAGCAACAAAGATCAACTCAGATTTCAGGTTTTGAGAATCTGCTGTAATACTCTGACAGCATAAGAATACTTAATTTAGGGAATCTAAATTGCTCTTCAGGATTCTGATCTGCAAGTGTACAAGCCCCCACTTACCTTTAAACTGAAAACACCTCTGTACATATTACAGACCTGAGGAACTCCAGTCCCATCTCCCATGTTCCTTTTGTGGAACTTTTCACAATCAAAGTTATCATCTGGGCAGGAGCTTGTCTGCAGTTGCATTCTCCTAAAGAAATTAAGTGCTCTTGGCTTGGATGAGCATACACTTCGTTGGGTTAAAAACTGGATAGACGGCCAAGTCCAAAGAGTTGTGATCAACAGAGCTAAATCCAGTTGGCAGCCAGTCACGAGTGGGGTCCCACAAGGCTCAGTACTGGGGCCACTCCTGTTTAACATCTTCAGCAATGATTTGGATCAGGGGATGGAGTGCACCCTTAGTAAGGGTGGCATCACTAAGGGCAGATCCTGTCTGACAAATCAAGTGGCTTTCTACGATACTGTAACTACCTCAGTGAACAAGGGACAAGCTGTGGATGTGATCTATCTGGACTTGTGCAAGGCCTTTGACACGGTCCCCAAAACATTCTACTGGCCAAGTTAGAGAGCTATGGATTGGATGGGTGGACTGTTCAGTGGATAAGGAACTGGCTGGCTG
>VWZO01020500.1:41827-62017 GCA_013396975.1 Bucco capensis | reverse complement strand
CTCAGCTTTGGGGAGGCCTCACCTCCAGTACTGCATCCAGTTTTGGGCTCCTCACTCCAAGAGGGACATGGAGGTGCTGGAGAGGGGACAGAGGCTACCGAGCTGCTCAAGGGCTTAGAACATAAGCCTGATGAGGAAAGACTGAGGGATCTGGGCCTGTTTAGCCTGCAAAAGAGAAGATTGAGGGGAGACCTCATGGCTCTCTATAACTTCCTGAAGGGAGGTTGTAGAGAGGGAGGGACTGGTCTGTTCTCCCTGGTGGAGAGTGATAGGACAAGGGGAAATGGATGGAAATTGCACCAGGGGAGGTTCAGGTTAGATATTAGGAGGAATTTCTTTGCTGCAAGGGTTGTCAGCCATTGGAACAGGCTGCCCAGGGAGGTGCTTGAGTCACCATCCCTGGAGGTGTTTAAGAGACAGGTGGATGTTGCGTTGGGGGGCATCATTTAGTAAGTTGCTAGGGCTAGGACAAAGGCTGGGCTTGATGATCTTCAAGGTCTCTTCCAGCTTTAACTGTTCTCTGATTCTATGATTCACATATGCTCAATAGCCCAACACTAACTGCCAGCAAGAGCATCTACTAATAGGTGCACAAGTGACATCCTCTTCTTTTTGATAGCCACTGATCCACACGCCAAACATTTTCCAGCCAAAGAATGTAGCAGTATCAGACCTATTAGATGTTTCATAAATAGATTCATAGTTACGTGTTTAGATTTAAAATTTTATGTACATATATATATATATATAGATTACCACTCTCTTAGCTCTGCCATTTTTTACAGGATTGATTGATGGTCACAACTACAGTAGACAGACAGGCCTCATCAGGCAGGCTCTGAAAGTGATCAGCTTTAAACTATAATTATAATTAGCTGTGAAGCATTCAGAGAGGAGGGAATTAAAAAATACCTATCAAGGAACAACTGGGCTATCTGTCATAAATGGTCCAGCAGCAAATTGGTTCTACTGCTTTCTCTACTTGAAGCAGAAAAAGATTCCCCTAGAAGAGTCTGTCTGGGCAAATAATAGTTTTTGCTTAGAAAGAATCAGTACTGCTGTTCACAGATGTTTTATGACACATATATACCCCCTTACAGAGATGTGATACACAATGAAGTATATTTCACATCCTTCTTTTAGGTCTCCCCAGGTAGCTATCCTAGGCTAGCAGCCTACATTCTTGATACAGGCTGTACAGAGTAAAACAGAGAGCAGGTGGCAGTTCAGGGGATATGTGTCAGATATCCCATATTCACAGGCAACTCACTATAGTGGACATTTGTGGATACTCACTTTTCCTGGACCTAGCAAGGCCACAAGTACTTTATACCACTCTGAGCACCGCAATTTAGGAGGCATGGCACAAGTTAGAGAGAAAAGAACAATGGAATAGTTGGGGAATTACATAAGGAGTGGCTTTTCTCTTTAAGTCAAGCAATAAAAACAGCTTTCCTGTGTTCAAGGATAATTGTAAAGAAAAAGATATTTCTCTCTTTTTCTACTCACAGTGTATGTGGGAGTAAGACTACTGCAATCTGACACCCACCCACCTTCAAGTTCATAAAGAGGAGAAGGATCTAACTGTACAGGTACTTCACAAAGGAGAACTACTGGATCTTCTTCATGGGTTTCCATGAAACTGAATAGATTCATGGAAAGTTTACCAGTAACGGTTTAACTCAGTTTTGGTTTGCCCCACAGTGAGGAGACAAATATCACAGTATGTCAGGGGTTGGAAGGGACCTAGAAAGATCATCTAGTGCAACCCCCCTGCCAGAGCAGGATCACCTAGACCAGCTCACACAGCAATGTGTCCAGGCAGCTCTGTAATGTTTCCANACTCCTAGAGCTTTTTCCCCAGGGCTGTTCTCCAACAGATCAGTTCCCAGTCTGTACTGATATATGGATTGTTCTTTCCCAGATGCAGTACTTTACACTTCCCCTTGTTAAATTTCATCAAGTTTCTCCCTGCCCATCTCTCTAGCCTGTCCCGGTCACTCTGGATGGCAGCACAGCTCCTGGTGTGCCAGCCACTCCTCCAAGCTTGGAATCATCTGCAAACTTGCTGAGGGAACACTCTACCCCTTCATCCAAATCATTAATAAATATATTGAACAGTACTGGCCCCAGCACTGACCCCTAGGGCACACCACTAGTCACAGGCCTCCAGTTAGACTCTGCTCCACCGACCACAACTCTCTGGGCTCTATCCTTCAGCCAGTTCCCAATCCATCTCACTTCACAGTCTCCCAATCCACACTTCTCAAGTTTGGCAATACAAGTTATTTCACCTCTGGTCTATGACCAGTGCTAATCTTGAAAGAACCAAAAATACAAGGAAAAAGTCACCACACTTCCAGTGACAGGGATATATGGTAAAATATACCTTACAAATGGGAAAGACATCAAAGAGAAGCAGCTGAATTGCAGAAAGCAGCTGAGACTGGCTCAGCAGCAGGAATCTTCCAGTAATGTTACACTCATGGCCCACAGTGCTTGTCCCACACAAGATTCACCTGCAGGATATAAACTGCAAACTCTTCTCTAAATAATCTAAGTAGCAAATACTGTGTTGCCAAAGGACTCTAAAGTTATATTGCATTCAGGGATTAATGATAGCACTCCATTTCCAGCCAACCCTGCAAAATTCTCATAAGAGCTATATAGCACCTACTGTAATTACAAAAGAGGTAACTAGTGTCATAGCTTACTTCTTCTGCTTCTTTTCTAGCATTTCTTTACTGATTACTTTCCATTTTATGCTGCTAGTTGGAATTAAAATAAATGGACGGTTTTGTGTTCTGCAGAAGGATGAATACAGAGCATTCAGACAATCTTAAATTATTCAAAGATAAAAAGAAGTAAATTCATCTTTACTTTTAGGATATTAAGAGTATACATAATTCCAGATCAATAAGATATTAATTCACCAGATTGTGGCCTTATATTATTTCCCCTCCCTAATTTTTGTAATTTTCACAAGTTCTTTTTCTTTTTTTTTTTCTCTAAGTCATGCTCAACTAGAACTTTAATATCTAAAAAAAACTACACTTGTCTGTTATTATGTAAAAGTCTGAATTGCATCAAAAAAATCCACAACACGAAGCATTGTTAGACAAGATACACAGAGAAATGAGTTTGGAATTATTAAAAAGAAGAAGCATTAGCAACTGGTGAGGTTTCCAGCTGTTTCTGGTTATTTTAGCATAACTGTACTGACTAGCATTCATTTGCAAGCTGTTATGAAAATAAATTCTAAAAACTATAAAAAACTATATAAAAACTATAAAAACTATAATCATCAAGTAGGTTAGCTTTGGCTAAACAGCAACAGCAGCATTTAAACACTACAAAATTAAAATATAGCATGTGTCTGGATAAAAGGTCTTCCTGAATATGGACATTTACTGATCATGGCTTTTAAAGGCAGACAGAGGCAATATAAACACTTTCTTTATTACTGAATGTACACCTTGAATATGAGAGACGTATCAGACAATGATTTTATGTTTATATACTAGTATTACTAGAGAGCTAAAATCAAAAAGAAAATGAAACAATGCATCAGGGAGAGATTCTCAGCTAAGATTAAAGTTAATGGCACTAAGCAATTTTAGATAAGCTAATAACCTGCTATGCTAAATGTGTTTAGAGTTAAGTACTATGATAGAGCAGTACAGGTGTCTCTGGTTTTTTGCAAGAAAGGAGTTAACAGCTGTTAAAGGAAGAGAATTTTACCATACTTAGGTAAAGTTTTGTAGATATTCTTGATCCTCAAAGCACTTACCTATGAAAGGTTATGTCCTACAAATCAGGGCAAAAGAAATTAAAAAAGGAATGACATACAAATTTGCCTCAACAGCCTTGTCACACTGTATAAAGCTGACCCAAAGGGAAAGGCAAATCCACAGGCAGCCATCTGCAGCTCCGTTGTGGTTTCTCAGTGTCAAATCAAGAAAGACAGTATCCTTGTCTACATTTACCAATCACTTCCAGAGATCTACAAGTGTATTTGGAAGTCTGAACTCCTTCTTTGAGATTAGCTGAGATAATTTACCCTGAATTTTATGCTATTACAGGAAATCTCATAGCCCCCAAAAGAACAAAGACTACAGCATGTTTTAAAGGGAGATTATCTTGAGATGGTTCACAGAAGTTGATGGAAAAAGCTATTTAGCCATAAGAGGGGCAGATGCCCTTCGATAGCTTTGACAAGCAGAATGCATCACCTCAGCAATACTCTGGAGGCTTGAAAGATGAATCAGGTTTATAAACACTGTGCTAGATAAAGTCATCTTTGTTACTTGCTTCAAACAGACCTTTGCAGTCTGCAAAGTTGTTTATTCCTTCTTCACGAAAAAATAAATGGTTCTGAGTAAATCCTTTTTGCTTCTGAAAAATCAAGTAACACAGGAATTGGAGAAACAGACTACAAAACAGTGTTTTAGGAAATGGAGACTTGTGACAGAGCTCCTTGCATAGATGAATCAATTACTTTATAGCCAAACAAGTGGTACTTCAAATTGCTACAAAAGTCTTAATTAGAACTTACTGAAATATGAACCAAAAAGTTCGCCTAAGTCTGTTTCATCCTGGGGACTGAGTAAAACAACCAAAATTCTGACCATCACACACTTCCTTGGTTCCATTTTTTTATTATTTTTTCTAAAAAAAACAACCCCAAATTCTTCATTTACTGTACACATACTCTTGAAATTGGGATCCATCTTAGCCAGCAGCTAGATAAAACTGAAATTATGTAACCTGGAGTGAGATGTGTTGGCTAATGTGCTGTAACTCTGCGTACAAGAATCTTTTTATGCAGCAGTAAATACATAAATCCAAGATATTTTACACAATCGTCAGTCAAACCAGGGCTGTTCTACACTGGGTCTGTGGGTTGTGTTTTACCTGATTTGTTTGCTCTTCAGTAGCTCTGAGAACCCATTTTGACAGCTTCAAGGCACTGAGATGGGTAATTTTACAGAGGCTGGCACCTTGCAAAATGCAGTTCACTTTTAACGTCTTGGGAAATTTTCTAGTCTAGTTTGGATAATTTCTTGTGAAACACATACACAGACCAGTCCTCATATTTCAGATAGCTTGATTTTATTCTGTATAGAATGTGGGACTATGTACTATTTTTTCTAGGCAACTACATCTTAAACACATTTAACATTTCACTAGATTCAGCACTTCCCAAGAAGTTAGTGTGTCACACACTTGACTCAAAGTTAAAACCAGTTTAATCAAACATGTATTAACTCAGTTAAGCATAAAAATCAAATGTGAACATAGTAGTACCATTCTAATTAGTCCACTTGTATCCATGTTTTTAACACCTTGTAAAAAATAGTAAGAGTTACGTTGCTTGAAAATTAACGCAAAGTGAAGTTAGGGCAAACTGCTGAGATTTGTTTAAATATGAAATGCATGATGTCACCAAGTCATCATGGTTTACCCAAATATTTTAGATATGTGAAGAAAAGATAAAAAGAAATAAACTCATCTAGAAACTTCTGCTTATGCAGAATACCCAACAATACTGTAACAGTCTGGCTGTTTGTGTTCAGTCTGCCTAAAAAAATAATTTACCCTAAAGCTACAACTTAAGCAGAGGAAGAAGGGGGCACAGCCCGCCATTCCAGTAAAGTTGAGGGGTCAATTTTGGCTACCTCAAGTCAGAGCCATACTGCTAACATATCGGAAAGGCAGGCAGAAATATTAGATGCTGGAAAGCTACAGAGTATTTTCTTTTCCACCAGGTGGTTACACTGAAGAATGACTGTGCCACCACATTGTTCACAACAGCAGCTGAAGTACAGACTGGATGAGGAACTCATTGTAAGCAGCAGTGCAGAGAAGGACTTGGGGGTCATGATAGATGAAAAGCTGGATAGGACCCAGCAATGGATATTCACAGCCCAGAGAGCTNTAAGGTCCCTTCCAATCTGGCCATTCTACGATTCTATGAAGAAGAGGCTAAACCACAGAGTGGATAAGGCATACCAGGAAGTACTAAAGGGGAGCATAAAGCCCCATTAGCTTCCTTAGGGTAAATTCCTGCCTGTACACCAAACACACTGTGGGCAGCGATTGCCTCAGCTCTAGCGTCAAAGCAGAAAAGGTCTGTTAACAAAGGCATACTTCCCAGGAGGGCTTGTTCATGCAGCAAGCCTTTTATAAAAGTCTTATTTTGCATTCAACAGGCAATTACAGGTAATGGAAACTGTGTCTCTGAGAAACTCGAGTCAGTACAAGGTAATGCTGCCAGCTTTAGCTGAGCACCACCTCACACTCTCAGCTGGGAGCACATCTGCAGCTAAGCTGAGAGGCCAGTGACCTTCCTCAAAGCCTCTGAAATGTCTGCAGTGTAGGCAGATGCTTACTAATCCACTCAAGACAAAATCCAGTCAGAAAAGAATCTCTCCTCTATCTACTGTATGTCTGCTTTTAACCTAGCAAGTAAGGAAGGTCGCTGTTTAACCTGCCTATGAATAACTACCACCTCTGTTCAAAATGGCAAAGCAAAGAAAAAAACAACCTAGCTCTGCTTTTTCCCCACCGTTATTGCAGCTGAGACGCAATGCTTAGGGAGGAAAAAAAAAAAAGAATACCTGAGGGAATTGAATAAAACTACCAGGAAATATGTTCTAAAATAAGAGCCATAGCTCAGAAATGAAATTTATCTTTCCTAGCTACCCCTGCTCCTCAGTGTTTGTAGGCTCAAGTCTGAAATAAGCAGCTCTACTCACTGCATTCTTGCTTCCATTTTTGTAAAAACAACTAAAATCCTAGTCATCATTTATGCTCTGTCAAAATGAAAATTGGCTGGTTTTCATCCTCTCCCCCACTCCTGTAGGGTATCGTGTGGCAATAGCAAACTTGAACTCATTTGCTGTCTTGGTGGTCATGAGAGGCTGATTCTATGTCACTATTCATTCCAAAAAAGAGCCTATCTATCAATGATCAAGACATATTTTCAATTCTTTGACAGTGTCAAAGATGCTGCTATGAAAACACTTTCATTGTACACATAAATGAGTTTTATTTTTTCCAAGGAAGGGAAGACATTATTTCTTTTTAAGCCCTTGTAAGAGTTACTTTTGAGAAAAAAATAAAGTTTCTGAAGAAAAAAACCATTTTGACTCAGAAGATCATTCTATATCTAAGCTCTCAGATGCTCTTCACATTTCTGCAAGAAACCGTTTTACAAAACACACAAGGAATATTTTGATTGTTGAATTCTTTAAGAATGAAATTATCCAGCCAAAACCTGATTTGATTTAAATCACCTGAAACATAAAACCTGTCTGAGGCTAAAGATTACACCTATAGAAACAGACACTTGGAATACAAAGACAGCCATTGGCTCTGAATCAAAACCAGTATTACAGCTCTTTGCACTTCCAGTACTGTTTTTACACAAAAGAGACTTGAGCTGCAGAGGTACTATTGTAAGGAGACTCATCTATCACAATAGAGAGATACAGAATTGTCTTGGCAATGATCCTAAACTGCGAAGCAATGTCATCACAGGGCTCTGTTATTCTCAGGGAGCCATTCTGCTCAAACACCAATTTACACATTTTCCTTCCAGTTGCTTCCCGATACAATTTTGTTCTGCCTTAGTCATGTTTTACTTCACAATCCTGTCCATCAGTAAAGTCTATTGCATTTTTAGTAGCGTTGAAATATCCATGGATGGCCACTGCATGCTCAGTTTGATTAATAAACAGGATCTGACAGTGTGAAGCTCTTTCTCATTTTAAGGACTTTGCTAAGCCCACATCAGAGACATTTGAGAATCTGACTAACAGGCTGAACTCATTCATGTGCTGTAAGAAATTCGTGCTCAGAATCTCTCCTCGCCACCCCCAGACCTCAAGAAAAAGAGGCAAATATCAAAATACAGGATTCAAAGGGAAAATCTAAACAATGTAATAACCACCAATTGATTTCATTAGGTTCTTCTCCTTTCATGTGGAATTAAGTGCAGCAGCATCAGACTCTGAACAGGCAAAGAGGTGTCTGCTCCAAAGAATCTCTCAGATGGAAACATGACTCCATTCAAAACATGGCAGAAGCCCCAGCTTTATTCTAGACAAAAGGTACTCTTCACATTCTGCCAAATTACATTTGGCCTCTTCACAGGCATACGAAGGGAAAAAATATAAAAATTTTAAAAAAGGAAAAAGTATTTGAAAAAGTATATCTACTGCGCAGCAGTCCTCCCAAAGTCTGCAGTACCTGGAATGGCAAGATGGCTTGCCCTAGTCCTCCCTTCCCCTTAGAGCTGACAGGGTGCTGTCAGAAGCCTTCTGGCCCTCTGATCCTCCTCACCTGGCAAACAATAAAAGTTTGTAATAGCAAACATATTCCCACAGGGCACCTTCAGCATGGAAGTGAAGCCTCTGAAACACAAACCCCTCTGGTTTCTCCACTGGGCCATGCAGCTTCAAACCACCTCTGACCAACCACAGTGACATGGTCTCTGGGCATGGCTGAGGGAACAGATGCTTTTTTCCAGCACTATTGGAAAGAAAACTAACAAAGTAGAGCAACTGGCTATCATAATGGAGAAAAGAAGAAAAATCAGACTATGAAGAATAAAGTTCATTTCCCTTTGTGGCTTTGACATTTTAAAACTTGCTTGCATTCTCAGTCAGAACAAAAAAAAAAAGATTTAAAATATCTGAGAAAAAAACAGCTTGTACATAACCTGACTTTAACTCAGAGATATGAAACCTGGAAGCCACAGGATCCAATATCATGAATCCAGGTAGACAAACCATCAGGAGAATAAACAAGGGTCAAAATCCAGCTTGTCAAACAAGATCTGATCAGAATCCTGCCTGGTTTCTGGCCTCACCTTGAGTATTGTGTCCAGTTCTGGGCCCCTCGGTTCAGGAAGGATTTTGAGGTGCTGGAACAGGTCCAGAGAAGAGCAACAAGACTGGGGAAGGAACTTGAGAACAAGTGCTATGAGGAGAGGCTGAGGGAGCTGGGGTTGTTTATCCTGGAGAAGAGGAAGCTCAGGGGTGACCTCATCACTCTCTACAACTACCTGAAAGGAGCTTGTAGCCAGCTAGGGGTTAGTCTCCTCTCTCAGGCAACCAGCAGTAGGTCAAGAGGGCATGGGCTTAAGCTCTGCCAGGGGAGGTGTAGGTTGGATATTGGGAAGAGATTTTTTACAGAGAGAAATCAGGGATTGGAATGGCCTGCCCAGGTGGATTCACTGTCCCTGGAGGTTTTTAAAATGAGATTGGATGTGACACTTAGTGTCATGATCCAGTATTCATAGTGGTGTTGGTCAAGGGTTGGACTTGATGATCTTGGAGGTTTCTTCCAACCCAGTTGATTCTATGATTCTATGAAGAACATTTCTATTTTGACAAGACTGCAGGTTCCAGTAGGCCTTTTCTTCTTTTAATCTGACCATTTCACACCATTTTTTCATCTATCATCTCCATGCTCATATACAGCAAACATATACACAAACACTGGTATACAGTCATGAAAGGAAGTTGAGTAACCCTTGCAGTGAAGTGTCTGTTTTTTCAGAGAGCTGGAAGGACATCCACAAGGATGCTCAGAGGCTGGAGCACCTCTGCTATGAGGACAGGCTGAGAGACTTGGGATTATTCAGTCTGGATAAGGTTCCCAGGTGACCTTATTGTGGCCTTCCAGGATCTGCATGGGCTACAAGAGAGCTTGTAAGGGACTTTTTAGGATGTCAGGCAGCAATAGGACTAGGGGAATGGACACAAGCTTGAGGAGGGGATATTTAGATTAGATGTCAGGAAGAAGATGTTCCCCATGAGGGTGCTGAGCCACTGTGCCAGGTTGCCCAGAGAGGTGGTGGCAGCCCCAGCCCTGGCAGTGTTGCAGGCCAGGCTGGCTGGGGCTGGGAGCAAGCTGCTCTAGTGCCAGGTGTCTCTGCCCATGGCAGGGGGGTTGGGGCTACAGCAGCTTTAAGGTCCCTTCCAACCCTGACAGTTCTATGATTCTATGATATTTTTCTGCAAGGGGTTTTGACAAAGTCAGCAGGGGTATTTATGCTGTCGTCGTGGCTAGGCTTCGTGAACGAAGATCCAGGGAGGGCTCCACCCACGCTCCTCATCAGTGCCTTTTCCAAGCACACTGATAAAAAGAGGATAGAGGATAGCACCCTCAAGTCTGCTATGGATTTTTTTTAGGTGAGCATGTGCAGAGCTGGACCCACCCTTTAGTCCTAAGGTTCATCTGTCAGGGCCTAGCAAGCTTGGACACTGGCAACAAAGTCCTTAGGATGGAGGTTTTATTAGAGTGTCCTTCTCTTAGATGGAAGGCCTTACAGGGCTAAACGAGCTCCATCTGCCCACGTTTGGAATCAGAGTTGTCCTTCACCTAGGATGATTGCAGAAGGCTAATGAGCTCATCCTACCCATCCAAGGATTCTAGGAACATGGGTATCACTCCCCACACTTTCCCATGGGCAATGAGTTTAATGCTCCCTCTGCTGTCGGCACATTTATCGCACCAGGGGCCACAGGAGACCACAAGTGGTTTTCAGACTGTGCCTGAGTTGCCATTATATTTATCAATGGAATGGCCTCTTCATTGTCTCCTTGTAAATCAGTATTTTCAGTCACTTGCATTGTTGCCATGCTAATCACTCGGACTAATACCTTCCTAGGTGAAAATAGGACTGGATTTTTCCTTCCTGAAAATCTTGTGCAACTGTTTTTTCATTTCTGGGAGTGAACAGTGATGAAAAAAGACAGTAATTTTCAAGAATAAACTCCTATCACTTTTTCTTTCTAATGCTCTTTGCTGTTCCAGAGCAAAAATCCAGCCCAGAAGCAGTACTTATCATATCACACATATTTCCTTCTCTTACTGTTCCTATTACAACCTACCCAATATCCACTGAGGTACTAGCAACCCAAACAAATGTTTCCTGTATGCAAGTAGTTTAGAAACTCCAGAACACACCTGTCCCAAATGCAAAAGAAAGAGTTCCCTGAAAGCACTAAAACTCATTCAAGTCTGAATGCACAACCAAAACTGAAGAAAAGTAAAAAGCAATTCTGTGGGGCAAGCCTATTATAATGGAGAAAGGAATTAAATAACTTCTTAACTGACTTTCTGTGTAATGTAATAGACAGCAAAGTAAAGTCAACACCATATTAAGAGTTGCCAAAAAGACAGAAAATGATGCTTTAGTTGCCATGGTTCTAAGCCTTTTTTAATTACAAAGATACAGTCAAATTCAAAGCACACTGAGCATTCTCAGTTCTCTCAAGGAAGAGTGTGACTTTTTTCTTACTATTGGCATAGCATCAAATAATACAAATTAAATGTTAAATGTTTCATACTTATCTTACACAGTAAATGGCACATTATGTTTCCATTCTTGTCAAAGCCTACGGCTAGATCCTCAAAGGAAGAAAAATTCATTAAAGACCAAGTAGTACAATAAGAAGGATTCTTCTGACCTTTTCCTGTATTTGAGGAAAAAATCATCTAGCACTGTAATGCTAATTCACTTAGATGTATGTACCACAAATATTTAAAAGATTGTGTTTGCATGTCATACTAAAAACATAAGGGCACAGAACTGGCACTCTTCAGCTGTCATTCTCAAAACAGCTTAGGGGTTTTTATACAAAAAATAAGAATTAACTGTCTTTTTGTTTGAAATCCTCCAGGTCTACAAAATTCAGCAAGCATCCCTAGAGCTGTGAGAACTGTGGCCCTTAAGCGTCATCCTCTTTAAAAATAATAAACGAAAATAAGTGGGAAAGTTTAGGCTTCTGATGTGTGAATAAGAAACGCCTCTTCTTATCCCAAGTATCATTTATCTTTGTTAAACATTGCAGCAGTGTCTCAGACTTAAAGACTCAGTTCTGTGCTTTGCTAAATCCAAGCCATGATGACTCCATAAAGGTTAATCTTTGTGGCAACAACTTTTTAATAGCAAATAATTAATTCTCTTTTTTACTCCTTGCAGCTTTCCTGTAGTAAAGTATTTCCATTCCAATTTAGCCCACCTCAGGTCACAATGTATTTCATCCTTAGAGCATGCTTAGAGCACTACTGGCACTATTTTATCTTCTCAGATTTGTGTGAGTCTGGGGGAAGTGTTATAGACTTCATTTAATGCAAACCCAACGCCCACATTATACAGCCAAAGAAATCAATCTAATCTCAGAAAAAAAAATATTTTTCTGATTGCAACTTCTTAAACTTATGCACAACACTGCCTATGTGATGTGACTACCTAAAACAACCTAGGCCATTTTATTCTCGTGTTTCAAACTTCTTGGTTTGGGGCTTTTATTCTGGAAATGGGGCAAGGTGTTAGAAAAGAGAGAATAAGGGAAACCAGAACATCTTTGTTGCTTTTGTCATTTTTAGCCATTCTTGCCAAGGACACATACTAATATGAAGATTTTCTTACGATTTCAGTCTATCACTACCTCCTCTCTGAAGATGCTTCTGGAGCACTGTTGTGTCACCATCTCGCACTTGAACCCATCTAACTTACCAAACAGACCAATTACCTGCTTTTTCATCTTTTCCTTAGTGAATATTCCAAAATGAAGAATGCTACACATTCCCATGCTTTATTGCTTTGGGGTTTTTTTTCCCAATGCCATCACTTCTTCTCTCACTACCATATTTGAGCATTTTTGCTTGGGTATATGTTGAAAGCAAGAGGACTACCAATCTCAATACATCTTCCTCATGTACTGGTCTTTCTGCAGCTTCAACCTTGCAATGCATTGCTCACTCCATCCACTGTGTTTCAGTCTGTAGTCAAAGAAACTACTTAGTTTTCCTGCCTTCCAGCCTATCTTACAGCAAGGTATTCTAAAAGAATGCCCTCAGCTGCACAGAGTCTTAATGATAAAACTTATGACCAGTCAACATCAAATGCTATTTTTAGCCCTGTACATTCTACCTTTGCTTAATATAATACCTCTTATCCCAAGAAACAATCCCATATAACAGCTCTTATCCAAAATTCACATAAACATGTAACTTTATTACAAAACTATTTAAATGTGTGTGTGTATTTTTTGTTCTTGACCAAACTCTAAGAAATTTAATAGTACCGGATCACAAAAATATAAAATAAAGCTGTAAAATATCATCTGTATGAGAATGCATCTTTCCTTTAAATCAATTTTATAAGAATATTGCAAGTGCCACTAATCCTGATTTTTATCTGTGTAATTTAATATCAAAGACACCTTAGAAGGAGGAAATTGAACATTCTTGTAGTCCATGCCAGCTAACCGCTTCCACTGCCTTCTTACAGTAGTACCTGAACTGCTTTCTGAATCAGAGTGTGTGTCTGAAGGGGGAAAAAAAGCATTGAAAATAGAAAGACAAGTTGGTAAGTGGCTTGGAAAACTGAAAAGGCCAAGGACATTGAAAAGAGCAGCTGACAACTAAAGAGTCTCAGGAAGTATTGTGTCAGAGGGAAGAACAATCCAGTGACCTGGAAACAGGTGAAAGTCTGCACTAAAGCTGTGTGATCAAGCAGGAGACACACCAAATGCCACTTCACTTTATAGATTTTGCTTGCCTTACAGACCTTAAATTAAAAATGATGGAGTAACAGAGGGAGGCAGAAACAAGACCCTGATATGAGCAGAACCTCTGACTACTGCAAATATTGACCTACGCTGCGTATCTCTTTATATGCAAAAGGAGCTTATTACAACCTCTGCAAATGATAAGTCTCTTTTGCAGGCTTGAGAGAATGAGAAAACAACTAGAAGCTGCTTTAGTAACAGTACTGGCCTTTCAGGTAAAACAAAGAATAAACACAGAGGTGTTTGCCCTATTACTTTGCCAACTTTCATTCTTCATACCCAATCAGATGGCCACCTCAAAGCTCAATACATGTACCACTCCTTGGTCATACACTTGCAATCTCATATAGGTACCTTGACTCTCTCATTATGGATGGATATTCCCTCTGCCTCTCCAAAAAGCAGTTTATCCCAATCTCCCTGAAGCACTCCATGGGCATGTCCACATTAGGTCTCAAAAGAACTAGCTATAGTTTAGCATTCTAATGTTCTGCAGACTAAGCTCATACTTTGCTTCCATCTGTGGAAGAGAATCTAAACATAAGAGAAGACCCAGACACTTGCAGAACAGAAACTATTTGAACAAAATGAACCAAACAAAAAAGCCATTCAACTTTGTTCTGTCTTTGGCAGCTTCTTGCTCTTCTCTCTGGCTTAGCTGACCCCATCTAGTGATTTAGTTTAATATGTTCAACACAGCCAGCACCATTCATACAGAGCCTGACAACAGGAGACCTCTGCATCTAGAAGCAAGCAGTTTAGAGCTGCCATATGATCATTTTATTCTCAGGTGCTTGCTATGCTTTGCAATGTCTTGAAAGGACATGTAAGCACGCTTCATGGCTACATCAGATACACTTATACTCTAGCTGTACTTTTATTAGGGGTGAGAGCTTGAGCATCAATTCAGACAGAAGGTGAGCTATAAACACAACCAAAGTTGCTTGTGAAGAAGCTAATCTTTATGAGGACAGAATTTTATTTTTCTTTCAAATTAACTGAGACATCTTAATGCCCTGATAAAAGGATAGTGAATCTTTACAAATATATTCATTCAGGAGACTTAATTATGCTGAGTAAATGGATAAAGCAGCAAACGAATTATACTGTTGGATAAATGAATTATATTGAGTAAATGGCTTATAATGAATAAATTTTTTGAAGTGGTTAAATGAATTACAGCAAGTAACTACAGTGAGTGATTACATTAATTGTTTCCATTTCTACCAGTATCAGCATTTTGCTTTCCATCATGTACTGAACTCAAGGTTTGATTTTAAAAAATGTTTCTAATATCTTTTGCATTTGATTTATATTACATATTCCATGAACATAGTTATACAATCATGTTGTTCTTTCAATCAGTTCTGTTTGTCCTCACAGGAACAGAAAACTGTGGGACATAAATAGGAATCAGGCTCAGATAACAGCAAGACAGTATTTAGCAGCAGATTCTAAAATTAAAAACAGAACACATGTTCTTAGTTGCATATCATTATACCTCCAGAGTTCATTACAAAATCTGACTGTGCCTGGGTATTTTGGGATCTCAAAGGTATTTTGCTATTTGCCACACAAGTCAGATGTCCCACAGCTAATCAGTTAAATTAATTTCCAATATGAATTATTTAATATAGGTCTGAAATGTTCTCACTTCACCTAACAAATTGAATGCCATGTAGCTAGGAAATAAGAAGGCCACCAAAACTTACCATGACAGACACCCCAACTATCATATTCATCTGTTTTGATAACCACTATCAAAAACGCCTAGAGAAATCAGCAGTCACTATGTTAAATGGTCTCAGTATACCATACCTGAGGAAAACATGCATGCATTTCAGTTACTTAAGCAGTGGCTGGAGAGCAATGACTTTGCTTCTGCATTTCTGCCTTTTATTAGTATCTTTGTTATACCACGAATTACATTTTAAAATGCCTGCAGTAAATGTATAAGGCAAATTCAGAGCAGAGTTTGCAATGTCAAACAAACACTGCATTACTACAGTTTAAAATGTAAATCTCAATCCCACTCAAATATTGACCAGTTTTAACTCCTAGTAGACATCCCTTTGCTTAAGGAAATTAAATTTATGCCTCCACTTCTAATGCTTACCACAAAGTTATTTACCGTAATGCTTAAAATATGAGGCCAAACTAAAAGCACATGAGGATAAGAATGAAAATACACAACTTACACTAGTGTTGTTTGTCCCAGTTCCAACATTCTTCTTGCTTTTCTGTCTCATACAAGGTATGAAATGCACCAATTCATGTTTCATTTTGGCTACATAATGCACAAGATAAGAAATGGCTAAGAATGCTGAACTGCAGAAGTTTATGAAGGGAAATGAAGGAAGATTATATTGAACTACAGAGACAGATACTGGATAGACAAAAAGTAATGATTTGACTGTCACTTAAGTGCAACAGCTATGCTGAAACATAAGGTGGTAGACAGTGCACCTTTTTCTGTATGAGTTCTATTTCTAGTCCATACTCCTTTTCAGATTGCATTGATGTTCCTTTACAAAGTCATCTCAAAAATACTAGTCAAGAAGCTAGTCCACAGGAATGATGGGTTTATTCTGGGTTCTACTTCACTGCATGTTTTATTTAAGCTGAATAGTTCATCAGATTGGAATGAACTAAATAGAAATTAAAAATTATATGTCTGTAAGTTGTAAGATCACAGGATAAGAAGTCTTCAGGCTCCAAAAACTCTTTAGCAAAAAGTGTTCTGATTGACTAACCTCTGAGGCTCAATACTTGACTCACCTCTGCGGCTCAGTACCAACTGAAAATAAGGACTAAAACCATTCAAAGTAAAAGTGCAATTTTGCCTGGTTACAAAATACCTAATTGTAAAGCAGTTCTGCTACTGCTGCTATCAGTATATATATTCCTGCTATTACCATATTTCTCTTTCTGGGCACATTTTATGGCGTTGAGAACATTCCCAACACTCCACTTCCCACTCTTCAGGTAGTGCTCACATAGCAGTGCTCCTATATCTCCTGTTACATGGATATAGCCAAAGTACAGACAGTTCAAAACCAGTCTATAAAAGGATGCTTAAAAGGCATAGCCCAACTTTATTTAATGATTAGCTTTATTTACATTCAAGAAGAGACCAACACATATCAGCTTACTAAAAGCATACAAAATAGCAAGCAATGTGGTTAAGAGAGAACAGACAATTTATGTTCACCCTTTCTTAGAACAGAAAGACATGAAGACATTTGGTTAAACAAAACCCAAGGAAGTTCTTAATCATGCATGCACATTACTGCCAATTGCATTCTATGGTTTGTATGTTCATAAATCATGATCTCAAGGGTGAAGCACAACAGCCCTGCTAGATTCCAGTTCTTTGGGTTCAGCACTTTACCACTTTGTGCAGACGGGTTTTGATCTCCAGAGTAATTTCTCCCAGAAGTAAATGAATTGTGTCTCTGGCAGTCTCAGGTGTGAGTAGTTTCTGGATTAACTTCATTGATCTTTCTAGTATCTATACACTTTTAACAACCACAGCACTAAAAGCATAAGAAGTTGAGGCCCACCACAGACATAAAGCACATTTATTGTACTAATAAAATAAATCAGAGCTGAGACAGCTAGTTTGAGGTGGCTGATTACATAGCACAGAATGACATACCTCTGTCAAAACCATGGAATGAGACTGGTTCTCACAAGGCAAGCTCTGGATCTCCTTGTCAAGATAGAATGTACTACCTTAATTCCTTTCAGAACAAATATGCTATCAATCCATATACAAATAGGTATTTGCATATTGATGAAGCTTTTTGGCTTCCTGATAGTGTCCTTGTTCGGGCTGGGGCAGGATTGATTCTGCTAAGGTGGTATTGCTTCCAGCCAAGGTTCATTTAAAAGTGACTGCATTTCTCTGAAAGCTGGCAGTATGTTTTCAAAACATTGCCAGCTTCTAGTAGCTTAGGCACAAATATTTGGGTTAAAGCAANGCTCCCTTCCAACCCAAATCAGTCTAGGATTCTATGATTTGCCTTTTCCAATCCACAAGTCTTGTTATTTTACTCAAACCATAACAGACAGAAGTTGAGAGCTTTTGTGAATAAGGCAGTGTATTCAGTGTAAAACTATTAGAATGGAAAAGCACTAAGTGTTCACAATTTGTTGCAAATTCCAAAGCTTCTAGAAGGAAAAATTGAACGTATTTTAAATACTATATTTCCATAAGGCACAGTCTGAAAATCACTTGGGGTCTTCTGTGATGGCAACTACATCATAGCTATCCTGCTGCACAATGGCCTCCAGTTCATCCTGCTTGTTGCCCATGCTGCTGCATTAGTGTAGATGCACTTGATCTGGGCTATTGATTTCACCTTCATCCTTTGTCCTTTACCCCTAGTCTCATTACTGGTGGGCCAGGTTATATTCCCTTCCCCCTTCCATTCTAGTTTCCCAGCCATTTCTGTGGTTACTAACATATTAGTGAAATAATTATGGAAGAATTTTCCTTCTCCCTCTTTATTACTATTTCCCCCAAACCTGCACCCCTCTGGGAATTAAATACATTAAAACATTGTCTCACTTTGAAATCTGTGATCCCCATTTGGAGAAAAAACAAGGTACAAACTTCTTTGATTTTGGACAATGAGAAGGTATTCATCTACCATGTGCCAGTACTCATTTACAAAGCAGCTGACAGTGAAAAGAATGCCTAAAAGTGATTAATAGCTACCTGTCAGCAATGTGCTCTGCCTACATTGGCTGCAATTCTGAGTTTCTAAATATACTATACAAACCCCTATTTGAACCACTTAGCTATTATGCTATCACTGTATCAGCCACACAGATGGCAGAAAGGATTTCTAAGTCGACTGCCAACAGACTGCTGAAAGTGCACCAACAATGGTGGAAAAATTCTAATAACTCTGCATAGATTGGCGTAAGAAATGCACCAGACTGACAACTTTGCAGACTTACTCTACAAAACAGCAAGGGCAACAGCTGTGCCATCTTCTCCATACTGCCCCATCTCTGTATTTCACTGCTGACCTGGAGAGACCACCACTAGAAGTAAAGAAACATTTCAGTGGTTTTGGCATCTCTGACGAGGCTGCTAGCAAGGGTGCCAATTGTGCCAGGTTTCATCATATTTGTAAAGTGAAAATGTGTTTACTTAGAACTGGGCTGAGACTATCAAATTAATTTTACATAGAGTGCTTAGCCACTGGGTGGTAACAACTTGCAGCTACTAATGATTTGGCTGGATTTGAATCCTAAACGTTAAAAGTGAAAGGCTGTCTGCCTCACTGCTGCTCCCTTGACATACTGTGACCTGTACTAAAATTTTATAATGAAGAGGGAAAGCTGTACAGCTTCTTTTAGGCGTGCTAGGACATGAGGAAGATACCTGCTCTTATGTTACTTATCTTTTCAAGCCAACTTAGGACTGCATACAATACCACATTTAGGAGGACTGTTGTAGTATAGACCACAAAGACAGTCTTCTGCCAGTCACCAATGATTATTAATGCTGTAAGACAACAGCATGCATGACACATTTTGCACTATTTCAGTATTAGGAAAATCTGCTGGACTAATGCTTCTTACCCAAGGCCATGAAGGGTCCATTAGGTTTTATTACACAATACAAACATTTCCAAATGTCTCATATAACAGATGTGAAAACAGCACAGAGGCATCTTTAAAACAACATCTAGTCATCTTACAGTTGAGAGTTCTGCACAAATTTTGTTTAAGGGAATAACTACTACAGCAATCATTCTTGTGTCTGTACTACAAGCATCAGTAATATGAAAAAAATAAAGCATTGTAAAAGCTGTAGATTAAAACTGACAAACTCCTTACTGAATACTGCAGTTGAGAGATTCTCCAAGAAAACAATATACCCTCATAAGTAACTCCAGCAATGCTGTATCTTGTAACACTCTGAAATACTGGGCCACTAGAAATAGATACTAGGCACTACAAAATTGCATGACACTGCGTTTAACAAAGCATCCTTTCTGGTCAGGTATTACTTAACAGTCAGCATTTTAGAGCTATTGCAGTTTGGTTTGGTTTAGGTTTTGGTTTGTTTGGTGGGTTTTTTTTTCTGACAAAGATGACCAAAATGCTTTTAATACCACTGGGACCCAAGGTAAAGCATTTCAGCTCACATTAGAAGGGAGATTAGTATAGCAATTTGTTCAGCTGAAGTATAATGAACTACATTTTGGCACCTGAAACTTGTAGACATATTCTTCCTTAAAATATGCATCGTGAAGCTCCACAGGCAGATACTGTGCTACAATTTTTATAAGGTTAAAATAAAAAATAATGGTCCTGTGCTTCATTTCAGCTAACTACCCAGAAACACTGCAAACATGCTTAAATCTTACCTCACCTGTTTGGGCTAGGGTCGGGAAACTTGTCTTTCTGTGGTTTTCCCTTGTGGTAGAATGTTCTACACTTTAAAAATAGAAGTAAGATAGCCAAGTCTGTATCTGTATGGCTAGGCTTCGCGAACGAAGATCCAGGGAGGGCTCCATCCATGCTCCTCATCAGCGCCTTTTCCAAGTGCACTGATAAAAAGAGGATAGCGGATAGC